>CM035168.1:122577572-122895194 GCA_020205615.1 Panax quinquefolius
TCCGGCCGAGCTAGTTCCAAATTTGGAGCATCACCCTATTGAGCCTGAGCCACAGTGGTTGAACGAATTTAGTGGGGTAATGAGAAATGTTTATGGGCCAGTAACAGCTGCAAAATCAATCTACGAGGATTTAGAAGGTTATTTGGTCATCATCAGCTTGCCCTTTGTCGATCTTCAAAGGGTAAAAGTTTCCTGGCAGAACACACCCACTCGTGGTATCATTAAGCTATCTTGTTTGAGCACTTCTTGCATGCCCATTCGTCAAGAGGCGTGAGAGGACTTTCAAGCTTACAGATCCTTTTCTGGAACACTGCCCCCCAGGAGAATTTGTAAGAGAAATCCCTCTTTCAACCCGAATTCCTGAAGATGCTACAATAGAAGCATACTATGATGGACCAGGAACACTGCTCGAGATTTTGGTGCCAAAACTCCGTGACGGACTGGAGGAACATGAGGTGTGTGTTTGCCTTCGACCACACCTTGGTGGTAATGATCTTATGTTGACCTGAAATGCATACTTACCGAAATCTAAAGGTCAGTGTGGGTGGTTGCTTAATATACGTCGTTGTTTTAGAGTTACAAGACAAGATAAGAAAATTATCAGATAAGATTAAATATAATATCAATTATCTATATCATTCTCAGATTGAAAAAAAGAGATTAATGTTATTTATTGGACATAAAATAGTGGGAGAACCAAAGTTATATTTAATACTTGAGAAATAATATTGGAAACTAAGCAATTAATGTTTAATTGAAATTCTCGAACGACAAATATTAAGAGACAAAAAATGTTCCTTGGTCAGATGACCAAGATATTGGCGAATACCACATATGATCGAGAAAAGAGTACCTATAATCACATGAAACCCGTGAAGCTTGTTGCTAAGAAAAAGGTAGAACAACGGGGAATAAATTGGTGAACTCCTGAAAAGAGTTGAATCTACAAGGTTGTCCGTAGTTGTTTGAACAACATTATATTTACGTATCTTGGGGGGGGCGATGTGTTCTTTTTCTGAAAATAAGGAAGGGTCCTTCAAATTTAAACACGATCCTCAATCAAATTTACTGATTAAAGTAAATAAATTTAGACTTAAAAATGGACGGAGGGAGAGTACCATGTAATCTATGTGACAAAATGTGTCTCACATTTGTCATTCTAGTGCTGTAACCTTTTGCTGTTTTATCATTAATGCAAGTCGACTGTTGTTGCATCATTAGTATCAATTCACTTTTCAACCATGGGAAGGTTGTTTTATTTATTTGCCTATGACATAATACTCTTAAACAGGTGATTGATAGTTTAAATTGCATCCATGTCAAGAAGAAATAATACATCAAACTATTATGCTCTTTCCAGACTATATTTTGGATCTCTGCGTGTCGACATGCAGTCATATTGTATTTGGTCAATGAACTCCCCTACCCTAGATTTTATTGTCAATGAAACTACAATAGTTTTTAAATGCCCGCCTACCATGCAAACATGAATTAAGATCCCAAATAATAACATGAAAATTCACAAATTATTAAAAACAGACAATTAGGAAAAATATTAAAATAATTTTGGTTCGCGTATCCGCTAAAAATTAGCACTGCCCAGTGCAATGCAAATGTATAAAATATGAAGATGGAAACTACAATAGTTATTCCACCTTGAAATGAGTACTCCCAAAAATTTAAGTGCAGAAATTAAAAATACGATTATCCAAAAACAATTGATAGAAAACATTGAGAACAAACATAAACCCCAAATTTAGTCGACCTCCTCAATCTTGGGACCAGCACCGCTGCCACCAACAGGAATTTCATCATCATCCATGGGAACACCACCTTCACCACCTGCACCCTGGTACATCTTGGCAATGATTGGGTTGCAGATGCTCTCCAACTCCTTCATCTTGTCCTCAAACTCATCTGCCTCGGCAAGCTGGTTGCTTTCAAGCCACTGGATGGTATCCTCAATGGCATCCTCTACCTTCTTCTTGTCAGCTGCAGGAAGCTTGGATGCAATCTTCTCATCCTTGACTGTGTTCCTCATGTTGTATGAATAGTTCTCCAAGGCGTTCTTTGCTTCAACCTTCTTCTTGTGCTCTTCATCCTCAGACTTGTATTTCTCTGCCTCCTGAACCATCTTCTCAATCTCCTCCTTGGAGAGTCTGCCCTTGTCATTGGTGATGGTGATCTTGTTCTTCTGTCCAGTGGTCTTATCCTCGGCAGAAACATTTAAGATACCATTTGCATCAATGTCAAAGCAAACAGTGATTTGAGGGACACCCCTAGGAGCAGGTGGGATGCCAGAGAGCTCAAATTTACCAAGCAAGTTGTTGTCCCTTGTCCTTGTTCTCTCACCTTCATATACCTGAATCAAGACACCAGGCTGGTTGTCGGAGTAAGTAGAGAAGACCTGCTCTTTCTTGGTGGGGATGGTTGTGTTCCTGGGAATCAAGACAGTCATGACACCTCCGGCTGTTTCCAAACCAAGGGAAAGAGGAGTGACATCTAAAAGAAGGAGATCCTGCACCTTCTCGTTACCCTCACCACTCAATATCGCAGCTTGGACAGCAGCACCATAAGCCACAGCTTCATCAGGGTTGATGCTCTTGCAGAGCTCCTTCCCATTAAAGAAATCCTGCAATAGCTGCTGAACCTTGGGGATCCTAGTAGAACCACCAACAAGAACAACATCATGGACAGTGCTCTTGTCCATCTTAGCATCCCTCAAACACTTCTCAACAGGCTCCATACACTTCCTGAAGAGGTCCATGTTAAGCTCCTCAAATCTGGCACGGGTAATGGTGGAGTAAAAATCAATACCCTCATACAGAGAGTCGATCTCAATTGTGGTCTGAGCAGTGGATGAAAGAGTCCTCTTCGCTCTCTCACAAGAAGTCCTCAATCTCCTAAGAGCCCTTGGGTTGCCACTAATATCTTTCTTGTTCTTCCTCTTAAATTCCTGGACAAAGTGGTTAACCATTCTGTTATCAAAATCTTCACCTCCAAGGTGGGTGTCACCAGCAGTGGCCTTGACCTCAAAGATACCCTCCTCAATGGTAAGAAGGGACACATCAAAGGTACCACCACCAAGATCAAAAATCAAAACATTCTTCTCACCAACACTGGTGGCCTTCTTGTCCAGACCATAAGCGATGGCAGCAGCAGTGGGCTCATTAATGATACGCAGCACATTAATTCCAGCAATTACACCTGCATCCTTGGTGGCCTGGCGCTGTGAATCATTGAAGTATGCTGGAACAGTAACCACTGCATTTTTAACAGTTGTACCGAGGAAAGCCTCAGCAATCTCACGCATCTTAATTAAAACCATGGAAGATATCTCCTCGGCTGCAAATTGCTTATCCTCACCCTTGTAGGAAACTGTAATCATGGGCTTCTCACCAGGTCCAGGAGTAACCTTGAAGGGCCACAACTTAATGTCGCTCTGTACAGAGGCATCAGAAAATCTCCTACCAATCAACCTCTTAGCATCTGCCAACAACAAAGAGTTCAGATTAATAGGATTCACTAAAAATTGTACATATGCACATCAATAATTAACTTCTAACTTAATAAGTACTAGCATTAACCAAAGTTCTAGCTGTATCTAGAGCATTACACATTAACAAATACAAGTATTTTGACCACATGAACAGTGTAACGGCTAAAAAGTAACTGCATTTTTAAATCTTCAATGAAAACTAACTACAAAGTATATCAAGATCCCAACTTTCAAAAGAACAAATAATATATTTTTAATAAAACAAACATGAATTTTTAAAAGAAACAAACATGGAACTGATGAAAATTTTGTCTATCAAGTTCGTTCACTAAACAAATAATAGCATATTTTAATTTTAAAACGTATAGCACGCAACTATATATAATTCAGTCAAATTATCAAATTGCAGCTTCAGGAAAAAATTGACTATTATGGGACACAGGGACAGTATCCAAATTATCCAAATTAACCGGTTAGAGACTCGGGATAAACTTGACCAACATTCATTAAACTTAGCATAAGAATACATATATCAATAATTAAAATCAATTACTAAGATTAGCATCCCAATCCGAACTTGTGTATTGAATTTGTTGAATAACAATATTAAGTTTCTTGCCAAATCACACTTATCTTGAACCACAGTTGCATAAAAAAGATTATGTTGCCGAGGGAAAGACCCACTAATATAAAACAGTATACCAAAAAGTTCAATTTTATTTTCTGAGAATGTTGTACCAATTTAGAAGTCATTGTTCAAAAACTTGTTCGATTATAGATCTAACACAACCAGCAACATCAAAAATAGATAACACTCGTACTTAGTACACGATCGAAAACAAATAGACCAAGTCAAACGGATCTATACAAATATAAGCTAGCAAAATAAAACAACTCCAAGCAAGCTATCATGCTTAATAGATCCAGCTAAACAAAAGCTATAAAGTAGATCTAGATAACAAAACAGAGTATACAGTAATTAAATAGAAGGGATCTTAGATCTTACCAAAGACTGTATTAATCGGATTCATGGCGACTTGGTTCTTGGCGGCATCACCGATCAAACGCTCGGTGTCGGTGAAGGCAACATAGGACGGCGTCGTTCTGTTACCTTGGTCGTTGGCTATAATCTCAACACGATCGTGTTGCCATACACCAACGCAAGAGTAGGTGGTGCCGAGATCGATTCCGATCGCAGGCCCCTCTCCCTTTCCGGCCATATGTAACTAGTATTGGTTGCTGTGTCGGCTGGTTAAAGGGAGAAGAGGAGGAGAACGTAATCAACCAGTTAGGGTTTGTAATGTAAGAGGAGGAGGCAATTAAGCTGGTGAACTTTTATAGAGGGGAGCGCGCTGAGTTTGCGATTCCAGAATGTTCGAAACCCTAATAGTTAGCAACCGTAGGATCTTTGTAAGAAAAATTCAACGGCTTCAGATAGTTTCCATTTTTTTCGTGGAAGTAGATAAAGGTGGGGCAGGTCTCTTTCTTCTTTCCTTGTTTCTCTAGGGTAAAACACTTCTTCTACCCTGCTGCACTCGCGCCGGAAGTGAGAATCTATCTTCTCCCACCCAATTGGGTCCAATAAGACTCCTGTCTTTTATTTTATTTTTATTTTTATTTTTATTTTTACTTTCTTTCGTAAAGTATTTTACGAAGTAATAATATATAACAATTTTTATCTTATCATTTGTAAATTACTACTCAATATATCACTTCACAGAAAAACCATGACTTAGAAGTTCTTGACAAAAATAAATATATTGGCGATTATATACTTGTGCATGTATAATTATACAGTTCATAATATAAAGATAATAAGTAATTTTATAATTCATACCGACATAACTATTTTGAAGATAAATATATAGGTATAAAAGACGGATCTAAAGTACTCCTCTTAAATGGAATAACAATCTATCTTAAATAGCACTCTTTTATTAAAACTATATCGTTTTTTCTTTTATTGCTGCATCTCTCTTTTATTATTGTTGTTGTAACAATTTTATTAAATAAACTAGTAATTGATCGTGCCTGAAGGCACGACAAAACGAAAAATTAAATTAAAATTCGAAAAATAATACATTAGCTAAAGACTTTTTGTTACTTAAAACAATTTACAATCAAACATAATAATTATCATAATTCATCATACAACCACAATAATTAATACATATTCAATCATCAACGCATATTCAACCACCAAAACATCAAGCTAGTCGTTACTAATTTCAATAAATTTCGACAAAATTTCCTTTAAAAATTTAAACCTGTCTCATTTGCAAAAATGTGTGAATATCAAGGACGTAATTTTTTTTACACGTATACTATTAAAAATAATCAAAAGTGTGGTATGATAACAAAATTTATGTTTTCTCTCGGTGTTCTTGTTTCAAATTTGACTCTTGAGTTACATATCTGTTGGTTTTATATAAGAAAGTAGGGTCTATGGAGAAAATATCAAATATTTGGTGTAATTCATGAGGTGAATCTGCTGTTAAATATATATTCTCTAGTGAATATCATGGTATAAATCATAATCGTGGGTTGGAATAACTAATATATTAGTAAAGATTGTCAATTAATATAATTACAGACAGAGGAGATATAATTCTTTAATTTGAGGATCAGACACTTTGCGAGTAAAGCAACAAAGTATTACCAAGATAATAAATTCACCCAATTGCAAACAAATTGAAGGACTTGCAGAAAATATCATCATATAGCAAAAGATAATATATCAAGTACTCAATTTCTATGAAAATTTAGCTTTAGCTTGGTACAAGTTAGTTTACAACCCACTTGTCAATGTAGTTTTTTTCAACAGTACCTTAACATATCATTTCTTTCAAAACAAGTTCTAACCCTTATTGGGCTTACATAAATTACTCCATGTACATCATCTAACATATATGAAGACTTCTCTATTAACAATCTTGACCAACTCTCCCTTTTTATACTTGACAGCCTCTTAGAGGCAATTTATCGAACATAACATATGCATTTCTTTTTAGGACATAACTCGTAAGTATTTGGTTATGGTTTAGCCTAGATTTTACTACCCTTAGTACCCCACACAACAATCACAACATCCCCTTTATACTTACTCTCAATTACAACACAACTAATTACAACACTTTATTATCAAATTTTTAATAAAATAACTTAAACATTTAACTTACCTTTAAAAGCTTAGTTTTACTGCTGATGTTGTTGAGCATTACATTTCTTCTTTGCCGACTTGTTGAGCTTTTACCGAAATTGATGAAGTTTAGTAACCCTTTCGTATGTGTTAGAGCTTAACAGTTAATGAAGAAAGGAAAATGGAACGAGTGGAGAAGAGGGAATTAAGAGATGAGAGAGCTGAAGATGATTAATGTTTTCATTAGTTTCTTCCGTAGCCTTAATTCTCATTTTAAGGTTCCTCTCTCTTTTCTCAAACTCTAATTTTACGGAACAATTGCAAGCATGATCGATGAGTTGAATTGAGGGGAAATGAGAGATATATTATTAACTGTTTGACGATAAAATTTTACTTGAGGTCGTTGTAGGTTGAAGCCGCTCTATTTTATATTATAGATACTACACTTTTTAATATTAGTTAGTATTTTCCTTATATTTTTTAGCATGTAATTATTTAAAAATAAAATTATTGTATAATAATAAGTTAGTATAAATTATAATGATTCTTAGTTTTAAAAATAAATAATATTATGATAACTAAATAATGGTTACAAAAAAGATATATAAAATGATGGTATAGTAAGCAATGTGTATGTCTTTACAATTTTATATCTATGTTGATTTATCACTTAGTAATTTAATGATAAAATGGTACATAAGACTATTAACTTTTATTTAACTTAAATTTATAAAATTTTATTATTATATTGATTTTTAGTTTAGGCACAACTTTTTAATAATATATATATATATATATATATATATATATATATATATAGTTAAGAAGACTATGTGTCAAGTGGGTGACTCTGTTCATTAGAAATATATTTATTTAAATAAATAAAAATAAGCTCTCGTCAAAGGAAATGAGTATTAGAGATACTCCAATATATAGATTTCTTTTATTTTCTCCTTTTTTTTTGCCTATTAAAAAGTGTTTTAATTGTAGTTAAGCTGTGATCCTATTTAAAATTAATAAAAATATTTAAGAAGAGTAAAATTAAGGAGATTGTTTTAGTAATAGTTAAATTATAACAAATACCAAAGACCAAAATTTAAGTTTTGCCTTATTATATATGTGAGACCCCTTGATTTTATCAATAAAGATTTAAATTTTGTCGAAATAATTTTAATATTATGGTGTGAATTTGAGATAATATTATAGTTGTGGGTAGTATTTATAAATTTTGCAAAAGTATGCAAGTGGTTATATTATATTCGATTGGTGGGGAATATTCGGTTTAGAAGGGAATATTAAATACAACTACTCAATCATTGGTGGACCCATAATGAAATTATTATCGGATCGAGAAAACGACAAAAATATTTTATTGAAATAACGGCGGAAGTTTCTGGTTGATCTTGTTGAACTACTTCGGTAGTAAAAGTACGATGAATACGTGTGGTTGCGTAGTAAGACACCGGTATTGATTATTGATCTTATGTGAGAAGTCACTCGGTTTGATTCCATTATTG
Source organism: Panax quinquefolius (assembly GCA_020205615.1). Taxonomy (NCBI): domain Eukaryota; kingdom Viridiplantae; phylum Streptophyta; class Magnoliopsida; order Apiales; family Araliaceae; genus Panax; species Panax quinquefolius. The sequence goes on from CM035168.1 coordinate 122,585,728, forward strand.
TCGATTAATAATATGAATTATTATAGCGATAATGACGTTTTGTTTTATTCAGTATTATTAACGTAATAAAAGCGAAACATCTTTTATATAAAATGAATACTTTATTAAAGTTATTCATAAATAGAATATATTATATTTTATTACGCATAGTGTTGCGTAGTGTTTTTGCGTAGTATTGCGTAGTGTTTTGCAGATAGTAAAATGTTTTTATATAAATAGAATATATGATATTTTATTTAAAAGATTTTGCTTTAAATATGGATAGTCGATTAAAGTAAATCAATACGGGACCTGATTCATGGATTAATTACTATGCATTCTATTTTCCTATAAATGAAGCTCATTCCTTCATTATTTTCTTACGAATTCTTTGAAACTCTACAGAGAGAAATTATAGAGAAGCTATAGAGAAAATCTATAGAGAAAGAAGAGTATTACAGTACTTCACTACTTTGATATCCGGTGTCTTTCACTACTTTTATTCTTTCTTATTCACGAAGAGAACTTCATTATTCCATTCTTTATTATTCGGTTGGAATAACTTTGTATATGCTGATACCCTATACTTGGTGAAATCCTTATATTATTCCATTCTTATTTATTACATTGGAATAACTTGATATCTGTGGACTCCCTATACTTGGTGAATTCCTTATATTATTCCGTCTTTATTATTCGTTGGAATATCACATGCATGTGTTTTACACGGACTGGTTAAAATCTTTATTATTATTACGCCGGAATATCACATGCGTGTGTTTTACACAGGACTGGTTCCATTATTTATTATTTCGCACTTATTATTACATTGGAACATCCAGCCGGGTGTGAATTTCACACGACACGGTTACATTATTATTATTCATTGGAATAACACCGCATCACAATCCGCATGCGTGGTGATTTCTTTTGTTATTCCATTCTTTATTATACCCAGTTGGTTAAAACTTTGACTTCTATACTCCATGAAATTAGTAGAATATTCTTGATATTTGCGTTTCATCCGAAGATCTTTTCATAGAAATATTCTTACGATCATTCTTGAATTTTACTCTACAAAACAGTATCTTGTTGACAATTTGGACGTTAATAATTCCTAGATAAATTAATTCTTGAACTTGTTTTATTGAATTCTTATATTATGTTGAAAGTTATCTTTGGCTTATGTGCATAGATGAACTTAATATGATTATGACCAGGGTTCATTCGGTATAATCATGGCTTGATATAAATGATGTGACAAAAGTCCTCGATTGGCTTGTAATGCGATGATGGATAGTTTTTGGTATGATTATGACCTGGGTGATTCGGTATATAGTCATGACCATTGATAATTTGATGAAAATCCTTGACCGTAGGTACAGGGATGATTAGATATTGTGGTTTATTCATTAAACCGAGTCTTAGTGATAAAAATTGATGAAAACCTTTTAAAACCTAAAAGATAGTAGACTTTATTTTCTACTTGACTCTTTTAATGGATTCAGATATTCCATTGCAGTTAAACTAGTTGTCTATTGTATTTTATCGGTTTAACATTGTTGAAGACTATTGATAATTTATTACGCATTATCTTAGTTATAATATTTCTTCTTTGGGCAAGTTGAGCTCACCCTTTCTTTCATCGTTTCTCTTCTTGAAATGAGAATATAGCTTGGACGAGCCTGGGAAAGCAGTGATGGTCACGAAGATAGCATTAGTAGTCCTCACTATTACATTAAATAAAGTGTGACAATAAATGTAACGAGGACTCCTTGAGTATGGATATTGTCTAAATGACAATATTCTTATTAGAACTCTCAGTTTATGTATTGTCGTATGTTACACGACAGATGTATAATTAAGTTTGTATTTGAATTTATGTACCATGTAAGTGGCGACCCAAGATGGGTGACGTATACCTAATTTTGGGGGCGTCACAATATATGTATCAGTTAAGTGTCCCGTGCAAAACACATGTTTATTTTTTAAATAAATTTCTTTTAATTTATTATTTATTTTATATATGTAAAGATTATAAAATATTTTTTCTAAAATTTAATTTAATTTATTATAGAATGACCAGAAACTGTACTTAGAAAATTAATTACCAAATATTTGAAATTGAATGTTAGTAATATATTTATTTTTAATGTTTTTAATTTAATATTTAGTTTATATATTTATAAATTTAATATTTAGTATTTATTTTTAATCTTTCGAAATTATACATAGTTATTTAGAGTTAAAAATTAAGTAAAACCTAAAAGCCTAAACTTGATATTTAAAGCATTTTATACAACATAAAGTTGTAAAATAATAAGTTAACATCATGATTTTTTGTTTTTAATGACTTAAACTTTAATAACTATATATAAGTGAGATTTGTTTATATAATTGATTAAGTAAATGTGACGCCCCCAAAATAGGTATACATCACCCATTCTGAGTCGTCAAAATACATGGTACAGAAACAACTATAACTTTATTAATACAACATATAAACTATGAGTTTAAATACAAATATTGTCATCTAGACAATATCCACACCCAAATAAGTTCTCATTACAATTATTGATATATTATTATACAAAAATGGTGAGGACTACTAAGACAACTTCTAGAACCATCATTCCATCCCCCGATTAGAACTCATTTACATTCTCGCCTCCACGAGAAGAAAAATGGAACAAAAAGGAAAAGGGTGAGCTCAACTAGCACAGTAAAGAATATTATGACTAAGATAATATAGAACAAATTATCATTAGTCTTCAATAGGGAAAAATCTGATAGAATATAATAGACAACAAGTTTCAGACCAATATTCGCAGCGAAAATAATAATTCATAGAAGAGTTACGTAGAGAATGAATTTACTATTATCTATGAATTTAACAGTCCATCATCAAAATTTATCCCTGTAACATCAATCAATATTCATCTTGAATCAAATATTCATCTTTGCACTACAGGCCAAAGATATTCATCAATCGGTCATTATGCTCATCTCAACACTGTTCATCTTTGCACTACGGCCAAAGATATTCATCGAAAATCAACCATCTTTGCACTCTGGAGCCAAAGATATTGAGTAATACCATCATTTAGGAGTGAGGATGATGAAAAATATTTTAAGAAAACGAACCCAGTGAAACAAAATAACAAGTATTAAGGATTCATACTTTAAACAGTCCAAGTTCAAAAATACTTCATAAATAACCATAGTGAAGTAAAATTCAAGAATGATCAAAACATGGATACAATCAAAGCTAGTATCCATAATCAATATTTTGGATAAAAATGGAAATTTAATTTTTCTGTGAATAGTGCAGTATTCGTGAATAGTGTTGTATACGTGAATAATGTCGTATACGTGAATAGTAACCTCGACACTAAAAGACAAGAATTTCACAAGAAAAATCTTACCAATAATTCGGCATAATGATATTAAAAGAAATAATATTATTTTTTACAAAAATAATATCCCTTACCTCGAAAAGACGGTACTTCTGACTGAAATACTGGATATAGGGTTGAAGGAAACTTGCACCGTATAACAACACTCAAAGTATCAAAATACTCACAAGAATACGCTTGATAATATAGAGAGAGAAAAAGAGAGAAAACTTCAATTTCTGGTGTGATTTTCAATTCTAACTTAAGCACCCTATTTATAGGAAAATCCTTAGAACACCAAAGTAGAAAATTTATTAAAATAATTTTATTTACCAAATATTCAAGCCCACCACCAAGGAATCCAAATTCAGCTCATTTACCACACATGTGGGCTTGCAAAAAATGTTTTTCATGAATAAAACAATTAAAACCTCCAAAAATCAATTATTCTAGAACTTCGGAACTTCAATAATTCACAATAATAGCCCTTTTATCAAAAAAAATCGATTTACATGTCCTTTTCATAGGAAATTCCATTATCTACAACTTTGTAAGTTTAATTTTTTCTAAATTCCAAACAGAGGTTGACCGAAATCCACAAACGGACGATTTTACAGGTTATAATCAAATTTTAGTCAAGAAATGGGGTCCACAAACATGAAAAACATGTTTTTAATATTTATTGCAACAAAAATACTCTTCCTCCTCGTTTATTCATATATCCCACATTAATTATAAAAATATCACCATTATTATATTATTAAAATATAATAATATATTTAAATGAATTATTTTATCAAAAAAGATAAAATATCAATTTTTCAACAATTGTCACATTAAAAATTTTCTCCATTTATATCCACATAAAATGAATATTTTCTTTATCATAATAATTAATAATTAATTATTCATAAATAATATTACAGAATCACAGTACTGACAACCAGGCCGTTCCCAGGAAAGAGGGGGCTTTCCAATAAGGATTTCTCCTTACTGGCACGCAATTAAATGACCAAACCTATCCTTAGACAAAACTTTCTAGACATTGCCAAGTTATCTAATAATATTATTCAAATAATATGAATTATTGATCTGATAATGAAAATACTGTGCAGTGACAATTATTAAAACAACAATAATATAAAATATCAACGTAGCAATTATTGAATCAATAAAATATAATATTGAACAAAGAATTCATCGTAACAATTATTAAGTAGTGCCTTCACGTAAGAATCAATAATTGGTGCAATCTGGTGTGCTCTTGTATTTTAACCAATTTAGGGTATTCTAACAAATGATACTTGGTGAATAACTACGCCATTATTTATAAACAACTTATTTTTGTCGTTTCTTCATCCAATCGCTTTAAGTTATGGGGCCCAAATTTTAGTCGCTAGGTACCGCATTTAATATTCCCAAACGGTAAGAATATTCCACGACCAAACGAATATTTTCCAACAACAATGAATATTTTATAACCACTTGCTTATTTAAGATATTTGCGCATTTGTACCCATAACTAACCACATTAATCAAATCAACCCTTACTATTTCAAAATAATAAATAGAAGAAATTAAATTTCATTTATAATAAGTTGGGGTCTTACAGTAAATATATCCTATCTAAAACAAAATTAGTAATTAAAGTTTAATTATTAATATATTTTTAATATATATTACAATTTTAATATTAATTATTAATTTCTCATAATGGTTCTTATTTTTTAAATATATATTTTTAGGGAAAAAATTATTGTAGAATAATAATTTATCATTATGACTTTTAGTTTTAAAATTATCTAAAGTTTAATAAAAATATATAAGTCATAATTATTTTCATATTAATTAACTAAATGCCTCCAATATTAATTATTTTCTTATATTTTTAATATATTTGGAGATAAATTGAGTCAAGTAAAATTCTAAACATTTTTTAAAGTTCAAATTTATTGTATGACTAAATAGCTAAAAACCATAAAATAAAATCATTGTAAAATAATAAGTTAATATTAATTTATACGACCATAAAAAGAATTTGTATTCTCTAACATTAACTATTAGTTATTTTTAATAGTTAATAATTTCACAACTTAACTTACTAATTACATATAAATTTATTTTATTTTATTATTTCATTGTTTATTATTAAAATCTTACGATGTTATGTCATGAATATCGTATTTTGTTGGGGTTTAAAGACAATTACAAGCATCAACAAAAAAAATTATGGAACGTATATAAAAGAATCCAAATAAGTTTGGGGTTTATTAGTAGTTATTTAAATTATTTTAAAATAAATATAGGAAGACTTTAAAAAAAAATCAATTGTACTTAAATTCTAAGCTCGTATGAAATACCAAAAAGCCAAGTGTGAAGCATGAGTTTATTTTTCAAATAGCATAATAGTTAATTTATTATTTATTTTATATATAATGATTATAAAATATTTTTAAAAATATATAAATTAACTTAGGATTGTTATGACAATGTTTATAAATTTTTCTCGAAATGATATGATTAATGAACTAAAGAAATTTTACGAAGAATAAAATTGTACATAGTTTGTATTTTATTTTTTTAAAGCAAACGTTATAATAATTTTAATACCAATAACAAGTTAATTTGTGAAATTTATTTTATCATAAATATCATATATAAAATAAAAAGATTCTTAAAAATAATGTTATTTATAAAATAAACTTGTGTTTTGCCTTCCTTAAAAAAATATTGAGCACTCATAAAACACTATAATTATGCCTCCTATACGTTAGTCGTAGTTTGTGACGCCCCCAAAACAGGTATATATCTCCCATCTTGAATCGTCACATACATGGTACATAAATTCAAATACAACTTAATTATACAACAGTCGTGTAAAATACGACAAAACATAACTGAGAGTTTAAACAAGAATATTGTTATCTAGACAATATCCATACTCAATGGTGTCCTCATTACAATTATTATCATATTATTCCGTAGAATAGTGAGAACTACTAAAACCATTTATCCTGGACCATCACTCCATTTCCGACTCGTCCCAAATTTATATTCTCATTTTCAAGAGAAGAGAACAATGAAAGAAAGGGTGAGCTCAACTAGTCCAGTAAGAAATATTATGACTAAGATAATGCAGAATAAATTATCCTTAGCCTTCAATAGTGTAAGACCCCAACTTTTATGAATAAAGATGAATTTTCTAGAAATACCATTTTTTAATATTAAAGAGTGAATTTGATATAATGTTATAGTTGTGAGTAATATTTATAAATTTTGCAAAGTACGCAAGTTGTTATATAATTCAATTGGTCGGGGAATATTCGTTTTAACATGGAATATTCGTACGACGGCACAATCATTGGTGGACCCCATATCAGAATTATTGTCAGATTGAGAAAACGACAAAAATATTTTTTATAAAAATAACGGCAGAAGTTTTACCTAAGAATCGTTGAAACACCGGTGTTAAAAAAATACGATGTACGTGTGGTTGTATAGTAACACATAGTATTGATTATTGATGCTTATGTAAGACCCCAACTTATTATAAATAAAATTGAATTTCCTCTATTTATTATTTTGAAATAGTAAGGGTTGATTTGATTAATGTGGTTAGTTATGAGTAAAATGCGCAAATATTTCAAATAAACAAGTAGTTATAAAATATTCATTATTGTCGTGGAATATTCGTTTGGTCGTGGAATATTCTTACTGTCGGGGAATATTCGTACGACGGCGCAACCTTGTGTGGACCCCATAATGGAAAGTGATTGGATAAAGAAAACGACAAATATAAGTTGTTTATAAATAATCACAGTAGTTATTTACAGATTAATCTTGTTGAATACCCTATGGTTAAAACACAAGAAGATGCGGTATTGCACCAATTATTGATTCTTACGTAAGAAGGCACTACTCAATAATGGTTCTGATGAATTACTTGTTTAATATTTTATTTTATTGATTCAATAATTGCTACGTTGATATTTTATATTATTGTTATTTCAATAATTGTCATTACACAGTATTTTCCATTATCGGATCAATAATTCATATTATTTGAATAATATTAGTAGATAACATTATTGGCAATGTCTAAAAAGTTACATCTAAGGAGAGGTTTGGTCACCTAATTGCGGCGCCAAGTAGAGAGAAATCCTTATGGAAAGCCCCCTCGCTTGGAGAATGACACAGTTGCACAAGATTGTGATTTCGTAACATTATTTGTGAATAATTAATTATTGATTTATATGATAAGGAAAATATTTATTTTATGTAGATATAGATGGAGAAAATTTTTAATGTAACAATTGTTGAAAATTGATATTTTATCTTTTTTGATAAAATAATTTATTTAAATATATTATTATATTTTAATAATATAATAATGGTGATATTTTTATAATAAATGTGGGATATATGAGTATATGAGGAGGAGGAGTATTTTTGTTACTAAAAATATTTAAAACATGTTAAACATGTTTGTGGACCCCATTTCTTGACTGAAATTTGATTATAGCCTGTAAAATCGCCTATTTGTGGATTTCGGTCAATTTCTGTTTAGAATTTGGAAAAAATTTCTTCTGCAAAGTTGTAGATAATGGAGTTTCCTATGGAAAAGACATAAGGTTCAAATTTTTCTGACAAAAAGGGCTATTTATTATGAATTATTGAAGTTCTGAAGTTCCGAAATAATTGATTTTTGGAAGTTTTAATTATTTATTTTATAAAAAACGTTTTTCTTACTTTTTCTAGAAGGTGGGCATGTGGGAAATCTGATTTCAAAGGATGCGTATGAATTTTGTTATTAATAATAATATTTTATTAAATTTTCTGCTTTGGTGTTCTAAGCATTTTCCTATAAATAGGGTGCTTAGGTTAGAATTGAAAATCATACCAGAAACTGAAGTTTTGTGACGCCCCCAAAATTAGGTATACATTACCCATCTTAGGTCGCCACTTACATGGTACAGAATTTAAATACAACTTACTTAACATAAGCTGGTATGTACAATACGACATAAACTGTGAGTTTAAATACAAATATCGTCTACTAGATATTATACAAACTCAAAAAAAAAGAGTCTTCATTACAATTATTATCACACTATTTCACAAAATAGTGAGGACTACTAATGCTATCTTCAGGACCATCACTCGTTTCCCCGACTCGTCCCAGCTATATTCTCATTTCCTGAAGAGAACAGTGAAAGAAAGGGTGAGCTCAACTAGCCCAGTAAGAAATATTATGACTAAGATAATGCAGAATAAATTATCAATAGTCTTCAACAATGTTAAACTGATAAAATACAATAAACAACCAGTTTAACTGCAGCGGAATATGCAATCCATTAAAAGAGTCAAATGGAAAATAAAGTCTACTATCTTTTAGGTTTTAAAAGGTTTTTCATCATCGTTATAAATTTGAGACTCAAACTTTAATAAATATTCCACATCATCGAATCACCCTGCATCACTGACCAAGGATATTCTTTAAGTATCACGACCACAATTATTCATGCACTACGGGCCGAGAATATTTGTGTATTCATTAATGGTCATGATCATGCCAACAATCGTCCATCGATGCACTACTACTGATTTCGAGGATTTTTATCACATCATTTGTAACATTACGGCCATGATTATAACCGAATAGTCTCCGTCATAATCATACCAAGTCCATCTATGCACTTCTGAGGCCACATATAACTTTCAACATAATATAAACATGAGGATGATGACAATGATATAAGAATTCAATAAAACAAGTTCAAGAATTATTTTATCCGGGAATTATTAACGTCAAATTATCAACATGATCTTGTTTTGTAGAGTAAAATTCAAGAATGATCGGGAAGAATATTTTCATGAAAAGATCTTTGGATGAAACGCAAATATCAAGGATATTCCACTAATTTCATGGAGTATAGAAGTCAAAGTTTTAACTAATTGGGTATAATAAAGAATGGAATAACAAAAGAAATCACCGTGCATGCGATAGGATCGCATGCATGTGTTATTCCAGCGAGAATAATAAATAACGGAACCAGTCGGTGAAATTCCCAACCAGAATATTCCAACAGAATAATAAAGACGGAACCGGTCGGTGTAAAAACACATGAGACGAGGATGTTCCAATGAGAATAATAAAGACGGAACCAAGTCCGGTGTAAAAACACATGATGCGAGGATGTTCCAACAGAATAATAAAAAGACGGAACCAGTCCGTGTATTAAAAACACTGAGCATGGATGTTCCAATGAATAATAAAAGAATGTCACCAAAAATAGGGTAAACCACATATACTGAGTTATTCCAATGAATAATAAGCAATGGAATAACAACAGTTCTCTTCATGAATAAGAAAGAATAACACCCCTTACTTTTGGTAGGAGATTGAATCTTTATGAAGAGTGTAGTAACAAAATACTCTTCTTCTTTCTCTCTTATTCTCTCTATACTTTCTCTCTCTATAGCTTGAATGAATTAAGTGAAAATAATGAAGCCCTAGGCCTCTATTTATAGAAGATTTCTAGCTTAGCACTGCTTGCGTGTGAAAAGGCAAGTGGCTTGACGACTAATGTTGTGAAAAAAGAAAAGTGGTTTGGCGCTTGTAATGTGAAGCGACAAGTGGTTCGGCGACGCATTGTAATGTGAAACGACAAGTGGTTCGGACGTCCGGTAAAGGTAATTACTATTAACGAAGGTAATTACTATTCACAAGGTAATTACTATTATTGAAGGTAATTATTATTGATTGAAGGTAAATCTTATTCACAAAGGTAATTACTATTCACAAAGGTAATTACTTATTGACGAAGAGACTCTTAGATGATGACATATAAATTTATAAAATAATCAAACTTACCACAAACGTCTCATAATGACTCTTTATATACATTAAGGATTGAATAAATATTACCACAAATCATTTTATTTTTAATCAACACATATTTAATCTTTCAACAATTATTAATCATTTATAACTTGTCGTCTCAATTATTGATTTAATACTATAACATATTATACGAGATGATCTTGTGACAATAATTGAATCAATAATATAAGAGATACGATGCGAATTCATGTAGTGATAATTGAGCATATAGGTGAGTGACTTCTCACGTAAGCATCAATAATCAATCTAGTGTGCTTCTTATGCAACCACGCAGCGTATTCTTTTGTACTTTTACCAACGGGTAGTTCAACAGCTTTTAACGGTAACACCTCGTAGTTATTTTTATAAAATATTTTTTGTCGATTTTTCTCAATCCAAATAATAATTACATTATGGGGTCCACCAATGATTGAGTAGTTATGCGAATATTCCCTAACAAAAAAGAATATTCCCCAACCAAACGAATATTTTATAACAACTTGCATACTTTGCAAAATTTATAAATATTACCCACAACTATAACATAATATCAAATTTATTCCATAATATTCAAAAATAATATTTATAGAAAAAATTCATCTTTATTTATAAAAGCTGGGGTCTTACAAGTTTTCTCTCCCTTTCTCTCTCTATATTATCTAGCGTATTCTTGTGAGTATTTTGATATTTTGATTGTTGTTATACGGTGCAAGTTCCTTCAATATTATATCCGATATTCCACCGGAAATCTATTATTCTTTTCGAGGTAAGGGATATTGTATTTTTTAAAATGATATTATTTCTTCTAATATCATTATGCCGGAATATTGGTAAGATTTTTCTTTTGAAATTCTTATCTTTTAGTGTCGGGATTACTATTCACGATATCGACCTTATTTACGATATCGACCTTTATTCACGAATACTATGACTTTATTCACAAAAAAATTAAATTTTCGTTTTTTTATCCAAAATATCTATTATGGATACTAGCTTTGATTGTATCCATGGTTTGATCATTCATGAATTTAATTCACTACGGTTATTTATGAAGTATTTTTGAACTTGGATTGTTTGAAATACGAATCCTTAATATTTATTCTTTTGTTTCACTGGACTCATTTTCTTTAAGATATTTTTCATCATCCTCAGTCCTAAATGATGAGATTACTTAATATCTTTGGCCTGTAGTGCAAAGATGGTTGATTTTCTTTTGAATATCTTTGGCCCGTAGTGCAAAGATGAACATGTGTTGAGATGAACATGACCGACTGATGAATATCTTTAGCCTGTAATGCAAAGATTATTATTTGATTCAAGATGTATGTTGATTGATGTTACTGGGATAAAATATTGATGATGGACTTTTAAATTCATAGATAATAGTAGATTTCATTCTTTACGTAACTCTTCATGAATTATTATTTCGATTATGAATATTGATCTGAAACTTGTTGTCATTGTATTTTATGATTTTTCCTGTTGAAGACTAACGATAATTTGTTTCTATATTATCTTATTCATAATATTCTTTACTGGGTTAGTTGAGCTCACCCTTTTCCTTTTTGTTCCATTTTTCTTCTCAAGAGGCGGGAATGTAGCGAGTTCTAGTCCGGGTGTGGAATGATGGTTCTAGATAGTTGTATTAGTAGTCCTCACCATTTTTGTAAAATAATGTACCAATAATTGTAATGAGGACTTATTTGGGTGTAAATATTGTCTAGATGGCGATATTTGTATTTAAACTCACAGTTTATATGTTGTATTAATAAAGTTGTAGTTGTTTTTATACCATGTTATTGACGACTCAAAATGGGTGATGTATACCTATTTTGGGGGCGCCATGATTAATATCGAGCTTAGGGATATGATCTCTGGCGGAGATCGGGGAATAGAACTAGGAGGAGAGCGAGTAAATCCTTATTTAGTGTGTCCTACCTAAGGTTATTTGTTAGTTGGTCAGTATATAGGGATATTATGTGATATGTTGATTTTCTTAATTAACCCTTTTTTTATGGCAGTATTTGAGAATGTCGACTGAGAATGTTAACAGTGGAGTAAATGTGACCGTGGAGACACCTTTACTCACCAACGAGGAGAACGTGCATCAGGCTGGCAATGTTTCTCCTGTGAACAACACCATTGAGCAGATGATGAACGACGAGATGTTTACAAGCTTTTTGTAGTTCATGCAAAATCAGACGAGGGAGACTCGTGCACAAAATATAGGTGGAAATGATAATAATGCACGGTTTGTCACAGCTAAGCAGTTCAAAGAGTTGGGACCACTAGTTTTCTGGGGAAAGCCGGATCCGATTAAGGCGGAAATGTTGGTCAAGCAAATTACCAAGATATTCAATGTCTTGGGATACACGGAGGAACAGAAGGTTCCATTCGCCACCTTTATGTTCCGTAATGAGGCGGATTCTTGGTGGGAATCGTAAAAGCGTACCCATCCAGTATTCGATTCGTATCTTGGGAGACATTTCAGAAGCTGTTCGATGACAAGTACTTTCACGAAAGTATTGGCCAAATCATCGAAGGAAGTGGAGTTTATTAGATTGGAATAAAACAACATGGCGGTGTCCCAAAGACGAGGCGAAGTTTGCGAGTTATCGGGTTTGCACCTCATTTGGTGGAGAAAGGAGGAGCATTATAGCGGATGTTTACGAGAGGTTTGAAACCCGGCATACGTCAATATCTCATTTCTCATAAATTTTCTCTCTTCCGGATGTTGTCAGCGAGGGCTCGATCATTAAAGAGAGATACTTGAGTACGTTCAATCGAGGACCACAACCGAGGATCATCAGGAGATAGCGATCATCAAAACAACGATAACCGGTAGGAGAAAGAAAAATACGGACAAAAATGGTAACCACTCTGGTGGTAATCATGGCCATGAAAATAGAAGAAGTGAGTCAGGGGGAGATTTTAAAAAGAGGAGATTCAACAATGTTAATGTGAAGACGTCAGCACCAGTAACAACTAGTTCTAAGGGAGGAGAATGACCACAGGTCATATACTATAAATGCGGGAAAGAGAGACATATTAGTCCAAACTGTCCACAACAGTTCAAGGTATGTTATAATTGTGGAAAGGAAAAACATATCGCTCGAGATTGTACGGTAGCAAAACCAAGTCTAGCGGGGATGGTGACTCAAAAGGCTGTCCCAAAAAAGTCAAAGTCAACGGTTCCTAGAAGAGCGTTTGTCGTGACTGGTCAAAATGCGAGGAACCCAAACGAGGTGATCACGGGTAAGCTAATCATAAATTCTTACGAAGTTTATACCTTACTTGATACTGGTGCTTCCCATTCATTTATCTCTCCTGCTTGTGCTCAACGTTTAAACTTGACTCCGGAGAAGTTAGACTTTGATTTATCTGTGGAGACTCTGTTAGGAGAAACTTTCATCATATCCACTATTTATAAATCTTGTTTGATCCAAGTTGGCACCATCACATTACATGTTCACCTTATCTCTTTAAAGATACTTGCTTTTGATGTGATTTTAGGGATTGATTGGTTAACTACTCATCATAAAATTGATAATTTTTGTAAGGTTGTTAGTTTTCATATTCCTAACCAACTTTGTTATGCAATTCAAGCAACTAAACCACTAAAATCAATCACTTTGTCATATCAAATCATAAAGCTATTCGTTTATTGAAAAGCGGATGTCAAGCTTTCTTAGCCCATGTTATGGATTTGAATAAAGATACGTCGGATTTGAATAATATTCTGTTGTTAGTAAATTTCTTGACGCGCATTTCGGAAGAACTTCGATTCTTACCCCGAGCGTGAAGTTGAAACAACTACAACTTTATTAATACAACATATAAATTATGAGTTTAAATACAAATATTGTCATCTAGACAATATCCACACCCAAATAAGTCCTCATTACAATTATTGATATATTATTTTACAAAAATGGTGAGGACTACTAAAACAACTTTCTAGAACCATCATTCCATCCCCCAACTAGAACTCATTTACATTCTAGCCTCACGAGAAGAAAAATGGAACAAAAAGGAAAAGGTGAGCTCAACTAGCCCGATAAAGAATATTATGACTAAGATAATATAGAACAAATTATCGTTAGTCTTCAACGAGGAAAAAATCGATAGAATATAATGAATGACAAGTTTGGATCAATATTACATGGCGGAAATAATAATTCATAGAAGAGTTTCGTAGAGAATGAAATCTACTATTATCTATGAATTTAAAAGTCCATCATCAATATTTTATCCTGTAACATCAATCGATATTCATCTTGAATCAAATATTCATCTTTTTACTCTGAGGCAAAGATATTCATCGATCGGTTATGTTAAATCTCAACACTGTTCATCTTTGCACTCTGGGCCAAAGATATTCATCAGAAAATCAACCATCTTTGCACTACTGAGGCGAAGATATTCGATAATATCATCATTTAGGGTGAGGATGATGAAAAATATTTTAAGAAAAGCGAATCCGGTGAAACAAAAGAACAAATATTAAGGATTAGTACTTTAAATATCAAATTCAAAAAAATACTTCATAAATAACCATAGTGAAGTAAAATTCAAGAATGATCAAAACATGGATCTGATCAAAGCTAGTATCCATAATAGATATTTGGATGAAAAATGAAAATTTAATTTTTTGTGAATAGTGCCGTATTCGTGAATAGTCGTATATCGTGAATAGTCTTAGTATCGTGAATAGTAACCCAGACACTAAAAGACAAAATTTCATGAAAAATCTTACCAATAATCGGCATAATGATATTAGAAGAAATAATATCATTTTTAAAAAAAATAATATCCCTTACCTCGAAAAGGCAGTACTTACAATTTGGAATCTTGGATATAGTCTTTGAAGGAACTTGCATAGTATAACAACACTCAAAGTATCAAAATACTCACAAGAATAAACTCGATAATATAGAGAGAGAGAGAGAAAACTTTGGGTTTACGGTGTGATTTTCAATTCTAACCTAAGCACCTATTTATAGGAAAATGCTTAGAACACAAAGTAGAAAATTTAATAAAATAATAATTTTATTTATAACAAATATTCAAGCCCACCACCAAGGAATCTGAATTCAGCTCATTTACACACATGTGGGCTTGCAAAAAAACGTTTTTCATGAATAAAACAATTAAAACCTCAAAAAAATCAATTATTTAGAACTTGAACTTGATAATTCATAATAAATAGCCCTTTTATCGAGAAAAATTCAAACCACATGTCCTTTCCATAGGAAATTCCATTCTCTACAACTTTGTAAGTTTAAGTTTTTCCAAATTCCAAGCGAAATTGGAAGAAATCCACAAGCAGACGATTTTACAAATTTATAATCAAATTTCGGTCGAGAAATGGGGTCCACAAACAATGAAAAACATGTTTTTAATATTTTTTAGTAACAAAAATACTCTTCCTCCTCATTTATTCATATATCCCACATTCATTGTAAAAATATCACCATTATTATATTATTAAAATATAATAATATATTTAAATGAATTATTTTATCGAGAAAAGATAAAATATCAATTTTTCAACAATTGTCACATTAAAATTTTCTCCATCTATATCCACATAAAATGAATATTTTCTTTATCATAATAAATAATAATTAATTATTCATAAATAATATTACTGAGAATCGCAATATTGATGACGGTAGTTTCCGGGGAAGGGGGCTTTCGATAAAGATTTCTCCTTCTTGGTAGCTTGATTAGGTGATAAACCTCTCCTTAAGCAGAACTTTCTAGACATTGCCAATAATGTTATCTAATAATATTATTCAAATAATATGAATTATTGATCGATAATGAAAATCTTTGTGTAGTGACAATTATTAAAACAATGATAATATAAAATATCAAGCGTAGCAATTATTGAATCGATAAAATAAAATATTGAGCGATAATTCTTTGTAACAATTATTGAGTAGTGCCTTCTTACGTAAGAATCAATAATTGGTGCGATATCTGGTGTCTTCTTGTGTTTTAACCACGAGGTATAACAACGATGATACTTGATAACTACTTCTGTAGATTATTTATAAACAACTTATTCTTGTCGTTTTCTTCATCGATCGCTTTTTCAGTTATGGGGCCCACACACAAATTTGCTTGGCGTCGTAAATGCGAATATTCCCCGACGGTAAGAATATTTCACGACCAAACGAATATTTCAACAACAATGAATATTTTATAACCACTTGCTTATTTAAAATATTTGCGCATTTTACCCATAACTAACCACATTAATCAAATCAACCCCTTACTATTTCAAAATAATAAATAGAAGAAATTAAATTTCATTTATAATAAGTTGAGGTCTTCTGACCTCCCTCCTTATGAAATTTCGTCCTCGAAATTGGCGTCACGTTACACAGTGTTTGAAAAGGTGAGGATACCTCGCTTTCATTTCGTTTCAACTCCCGGTCATTTCCTCGATAGCATGGTTCCTCCACAAAACTTTAACTTGTGGTATGACCTTTGTGCGTAGGACATGCTCCTTCTATCGAGATCTTGTGGTACCTCTTCATGCGTTAAGTCTTGACTATCTCGTCCGGTTCTAACTTCGATAACGTGGTTGGGTCTTTCACATATTCTGAAGCACGGATATATGAAAAACATTATGAACACGAGACATACTTACTTGGAAGTACTTAGCGAGTCTATAGGCTACATTTCCTACTCGGTTAAGAATGCGAAATGGACCGATAAATCGTGGATTGAGCTTTCCTCTCTTCCCGAATCTTGTAACTCCCTTCCATGGAGCTACACGCATGATAATCATGATCCCCGATACTAAATTCCACGTCCTTTCGATGAAGATCCGCATAACTCTTTTGTCGATCTTGTGCTTGGTTTGTATCGTTGTCGAATCATTTGGATCTTTTCGTAGTCATCGTACCAACTCTGGTCCCAACAATGTTGCTTCACCCACCTCGTCCCAACATCTCTTGGAGAAGCGACACTTTCGTCCATCTGATGCTTGAATGGATACACACTATACTTGCACGATAACATTGTTGTTGTAGGAGAATTCCACCGATGGTAAATACTTATCCAACTCCTTTGAAGTCTAGGACACGAGTCTTAATAGATCTTCAAGAGTTTGAATAGTCCTCTACGATTGTTCATCCGTTTGAGGATGGTATATGCGAATGAATCGTAAATCCGTGCCCATAGCTTTTTGCAAGCTAACCCAAAATCTTGAAGTGAATCTTGGGTCACGATCCAAAACTATGGATCTTGGCATGCCATGCAATCTCACAATCTCATTTACGTACATACTATGAGCAAGGCGTTCGAGGAATAAGTCTCCGTGTCGGCAAGAAATGAAGCGGAACTTGGTTAATCTATCAACAATAACCCAAATAGCATTTATGCCTTGAAAGCCGTAGGAAGACCCGTAATGAAATCCATGGTAATGTGTTCCCACTTCCATTTGGAATCTCTCAGTGGTTGTAATGGACCCTTAGGCACTTGATGCTCGCCTTTACGTTGACAAGTTAAACACCTCGAGATAAACTTTGCAATCTCTCTCTTCGTATTGTTCCACCAAAATGTATGTCGAAGATCACGATACATTTTGGTACTTCGAGATGGATTGCAAAATGGTGTATTGTGTGCCTCCATCATGATCTTGTTCTTCAAATCGAGTCGTTAGGAACACAAAGTGCAGAGTGGACTCGAAGTATTCCTTCTTCATCGATTCTCGCTACTAGAATAGCACCTTCTTGTACTTTTTCTTCTTCATACGCATCGACTCAAGGTCGGTGGCTTGAAGCAACTTTAACTTTTTCGATTAAAGTTGGTTGTCGTATACTTGACATCATCGCATGGGTCCCCGAGTCTTGAATTCTATCCTCGTCTTTTGTAAATCACACAAAATGGGTCTTTTGTGTTAACAACATCGCTTTTCGTTCCGCATATGATCTTCTACTCAGCGTTCGGCTACCCGTTTGCTTTTCGGGATGGTATTGAATAGTGTGGTCGTAATCTTTCAACAACTCGAGCCAAGCGTCGTTGCCGCATGTTGAGTTCCTTTTGGGTGAAGAAATATTTGAGACTTTTATGGTGCGAATATATCTCCACTTTCTCCCATATAGATAGTGCCTCCGGATCTTTAAGCGAAAAGCTTATTGCTGCTTGACTCTAGATCATGAGTAGGATAATTCCTCTCATATTCTTTAAGTTGTCGCGAGGCATAGGCTATGACTTTCCCACGTTGCATGAGAACACATCCTAACCCTTTGCTTTGAAGCATCGTTGTAGATAACAAATCCATCCGAACGGATGGTATTGTTAGAAACAGAGTTAGAAATGAGTCTCCTCTTAAGCTCTTGGAAACTCTTTCTCGCATTCCTCGCTCCATCACAAATTTTGTATCTTTTCGAGTCAATTTGAGTTAATGGAGTAGCGATTCGAGAAAATCCTTCCACGAATCTCGATAATAATAATTAGCTAAGCCCGAAAGCTACGTACTTGATCACCGACTTTGGTTGCTCGACTTTGTATTGCTTGATCTTTCGTAGGGTCAGCGGATACTCCGTGTTTTGACCACGTGCCCGAGGAATGCTACTTCCTCAAGCGAACTCGCATTTCTTCAACTTGGCATATAAGCTTGTTTTCACGAAGCCTTTGGAGTACCGACTTCAAATGGTGCTCATGATCTTCACGACTTTTGGAATATATGAGGATGTCGTGATAAAGACAACAACGAAGGCTGATCAAATAATCCTTGAATACTCGGTTCATCATATCCATGAAAGCCGCAGGAGCATTAGTCGATCAAAGACATGACTAAGAATTCATAATGCCGTCTACAGAGTTACGAAGGCGGTCTTTGGAATATCCTCGATTTTAATCTTGGTGATGATATCGAGCGAAGATCGATCTTTGAAAAGAATTGTGCTCCTTGCAATTTGGTCAAACAGGTCATCAATACGAGGTAGCGGATACCTATTCTTGATGGTGACATGGTTTAATTCCCGATAGTCAATACAAAGTCGCATACTCCGTCTTTCTTCTTTACAAATAAAGCAGGAGCACCCCGAGGAGATGTCTAGGATGAATGAAGCCGATGTCCAACAACTCTGTAGTTGGACCTTTAACTCTGAAGTTCAATAGGAGCCATTCGATATGGGGTTTTAGAAATGGGCTTTGTGCGGGTTCAAAGGTCGATAAAATTCAACTTCACGTTACGGGGTAGGCAGGAAGTTCTTTGAGGAAAATCGTCGGAAATTTACTAACAACGGGAATATTATTCAAATCGGCGTGTCTTTATTCAAATCCATAACATGGGCTAAGAAAAGCTTGACATCCATTTTTCAATAAGCGAATAGCTTTATGACTTGATATAGCGGTGATTGATTTTAATGGTTTAGTTGCTTGAATTCGTACAATGGGTTGGTTAGGAATATGAAAACTAATGACCTTACGAAAACAATCAATTTTGGCATGATGAGTAGTTAACGATCAATCCCTAAAATCACATCAAAAGCAAGTATCTTTAAAGAGATAAGGTCGACAGGTAATGTGATGGTGCCAACTTGGATCAAACAAGATTTATAAGCAGTGGATGTGATGAAAGTTTCTCTAGCGGAGTCTCCACGAGATAAATCAAAGTCTAATTTCTCGGAGTTAAGTTTAAGCGTTGAGCACAAGCGGAGAGATAAATGAATGGGGTAGCGAATTATCTAGTAAGGTATAAACTTTGCAAGAATTTATGATTAGCTTACCGTGATCACCTCGTTTGGGTTCCTCGCATTTTGACCGATCGCGACAAACGCTCTTCGAGGCCGTTGACTTTGACTTTTTAGGGGATGACCTTTTGAGTCACCATCCCCATTGGACTTGGTTTTCTTCTTGTCTGATCTCGAAAGCGATATGTCCTTCCTTTCCATAATTATAACATACCTTGAGCTATTGTGGGCGGTTTGGTGATATGTCCCTCTTTCCACATTTATAGCATCTGACCGGTGGTCGTTCTCCTCCACCATAGAACGATTCTTCTTTGGTCTTTGGCGTCTTCACATAGTCGTTGTTGAATCTCCTCTTTTAAAATCTCCTCCAGACTTCGCTTCTTCTATTTCATGGCCGTGATTACCACGGAGTGGTTTGCATTTTTGTCAAGTATTTTTTTTCTCATTTGGTTATCGTTGTTACGATATTGCTTATCCGGTATGATCTGGTTGTGGTCCCTCGGTTGAGCGTACTCGTTATCTCGCTCTAATAATTGAGCCATGTTGACAACATCTCGAATAGAGAAAATTTATGAGAAATGAGATATTGGCGTATATGGGTTTTAAACCCTCGAGAAACATCGCGTCATCGTTCCTCATTCTCCACTGAATGAGGTGCAAACACTGGATAACTCTGCAAACTTTGCCTCGTCTTTGGGACACCGTCGTGTTATTTTGTTCAATCTAATAAACTCCACTTCCTTCGTATATGAATACTTTCGAGGAAAGTACTTGTCATTGAACAGATTTGAAAGCGTCTCCCAAGACATCTTTGAGTGCGAAATTTGGATGGAGTGCGCTTCACTGATTTCCACCGATGTCTGCCTCATTATGGAACATAAAGGTGGCGAATGGAACCTTACATTGTTCTCCGTGCATCCCAAGACATCGAATATCTTGGTAATTTGTTTGACCCACGTCTACGCCTTAATCGGATCGGCTTTCCCCAGAATTGCGGTGGTCCCGACTCTTTGAAGCTGCTTTGGTTATGACAAGCGAGTGCGTTGTTATCATTTTCCTATATTTTGAACACGAGTCTCCACAAATGCGATTTTGCATGAGCGCAAAAAGCTTCTAAACATCTCCATCGTTCATCATACGCTTTCGGTGGTGTTGTTCACGGGAGGAACATTGCCGACTGTTGCACGTTCTCCTCGTTGGTGAGTAAAGGTGTCTCCACGGTCTCATTTACTCCTTTGTTAACATTCTCGGTCGACATTCTCAAATCTTGCCATAAAACAAGGGTTAATTAAAGAAATCAACATATCACATAATATCCTATATCTTGACCGACCAAAAATAAGCTTAGGTAGGACACACTTTAGTGAAAGATTTACTCGTCTCTCCCCTCTAGTTCCATTTCCCGATCTGCCGGAGATCGTATCCCTAAGCTACGATACCAATTTGTGGCGCCCCCAAAATAGGTATACATCACCCATTTTGAGTCGTAAATCGATAACAATTCTGATGTAAACAACTACAACTTTATTAATCTGACATATAAGCTATGAGTTTAAATACAAATATTGTCATCTAGACAATATCACACCCAAATAAGTCCTCATTACAATTATTGATATATTATTTTACAAAAATGGTGAGGACTACTAAAACACTTTCTAGAACCATCATTCCATCCCAGAGCTAGAACTACTCATTTACATTCTCGCCTCACGAGAAGAAAAATGGAACAAAAAGGAAAAGGGTGAGCTCAACTAGCCCGGTAAAGAATATTATGACTAAGATAATATAGAACAAATTATCGTTAGTCTTGATGAGAGGAAAAATCGATAGAATATAATGAGCAACAGTTTTTGGATCAATATTCATGTGAAATAATAATTCATAGAAGAGTTACGTGAGAATGAAATCTCTATATCTATCTATGAATTTAAAAGTCCATCATCAATATTTTATCCTGTAACATCAATCGATATTCATCTTGAATCAAATATTCATCTTTGCACTCTGGGCCGAAGATATTCATCGATTAGTCGTATTTCATCTCAACACTGTTCATCTTTGCACTCTGGGCCAAAGATATTCATAAGAAAATCAACCATCTTTGCACTACTGGGCCAAAGATATTCGATAATATCATCATTTAGGGTTGAGGATGATGAAAAATATTTTAAAGAAAAGCGAATCGGTGAAACAAAAGAACAAATATTAAGGATTCGTACTTTAAGCAATCGAGTTCAAAAATACTTCATAAATAACCATAGTGAAGTAAAATTCAAGAATGATCAAAACATGGATACAATCAAAGCTAGTAGTATCCATAATAGATATTTTGGATAAAAATGAAAATTTAATTTTTTACGTGAATAATGTCGTATTAAGTGAATAGTGTAGTATCGTGAATAGTGTAATATCGTGAATAGTAACCCGAACACTAAAAGACAAAATTTCACAAAGAAAAATCTTACCAATAATTCGGCATAATGATATTAGAAGAAATAATATCATTTTTAAAAAAAATAATATCACTTACCTCGAAAAAAGAAGTATACAATTTTAAATCTTTGGATATAGTCTTTGAAGGAACTTACATAGTATATACAACACTCAAAGTATCAAAATACTCACAAGAATACACTCGATATATAGAGAAAAGAGAAAACTTTGATTTACGGTGTGATTTTCAATTCTAACCTAAGCACCTATTTATAGGAAAATGCTTAGAACACCAAAGTAGAAAATTTAATAAAATAATTTTATTTATATAAATATTTAGGCCCACCACCTTTGAATTGAATTCAAATCATTTTTTACCACATATTACATATGCCCACAAAAAAAAAATTTTTTCATGAATAAAATAATTAAAACTTCAAAAATCAATTATTTGAACTTGAACTTCAATAATTCATAATAAATAGCCCTTTTATCAAAAAATTCAAACCTTATGTCTTTTCCATAGGAAATTCCATTCTCTACAACTTTGTAAGTTTAAGTTTTTCCAAATTCCAAAGCGAAATTGGCCAAAGAAATCCCAAGCAGACGATTTTACAGTATAATCAAATTTCGATTAAGAAATGGGGTTCCTGAACATGAAAAACATGTTTTAAATATTTTTGCAACAAAAATACTCTTCCTCCTCATTTATTCATATATCTCACATTCATTGTAAAAATATCACCATTATTATATTATTAAATAAAATAATATATTTAAATGAATTATTTTATCGAGAAAAGATAAAATATCAATTTTCAACAATTGTCACATTAAAAATTTTCTCCATTTATATCCACATAAAATGAATATTTTCTTTATCATATAAATAATAATTAATTATTCATAAATAATATTCTGAGAATCACAATAATGATGACGGTAGTTCCAGGAAAAAGGGGCTTTCGATAAGGATTTCTCTCTTGGCAGCTTGATTAGGTGACCAAACCTCTCCTTAGGCAGAACTTTCTAGACATTGCCAATAATGTTATCTAATAATATTATTCAAATAATATGAATTATTGATCGATAATGAAAATATTGTGTGATGACAATTATTAAAACAATGATAATATAAAATATCAAGCGTAGCAATTATTGAATCGATAAAATATAATATTGAACAATAACTTCTTGTAACAATTATTGAGTAGTGCCTTCTTACGTAAGAATCAATAATTGGTGCAATCTGAGTGTCTTTCTTGTGTTTTAACCATAGGGTATTCCAACGGTATTAGCTGGTAATAACTACGCCATTATTTATAAACAACTTATTCTTGTCGTTTTCTTCATCCAATCGCTTTTTAGTTATGGGGCCCACACGAAATTTGCTGGCGTCGTCGTCGAATATTCTGAAGCAGTAAGAATATTCCACGACCAAACGAATATTTTACAACAACAATGAATATTTTATAACCACTTGCTTATTTAAATATTTTGCGTTTTTTACCCATAACTAACCACATTAATCAAATCAACCCTTACTATTTCAAAATAATAAATAGAAGAAATTAAATTTCATTTATAATAAGTTGGGATCTTGTGAGTTTATTTTTCAAATAGCATAATAGTTAATTTATTATTTATTTTATATATAATGATTATAAAATATTTTTAAAATATATAAATTAACATAGGATTTTATAACAATGTTTATAAATTTTGCTCGAAATGATATGATTAATGAGCTAAAGAAATTTTACGAAGAATAAAATTGTACATAGTTTGTATTTTATTTTTTTAAAGCAAATGTTATAATAATTTTAATACCAATAACAAGTTAATTTGTGAAATTTTTTTTTTTCATAAATATCATATATAAATAAAAAGATTCTTAAAAATAATGTTATTTATAAAATAAACTTGTGTTTTGCCTTCCTAAAAAAATATTGAGCACTCATAAAACACTTTAATTATGCCTCCTATACGTTAGTCGTAGTTTGTGACGCCCCCAAAATAGGTATACATCATCCATCTTGAATCGTCACATACATGGTACATAAATTCAAATACAACTTAATTATACAACAAATGTGTGTAAATACGACAAAAACATAGTGAGAGTTTAAACAAGAATATTGTCATCTAGACAATATCCACACTCAATGGTGTCCTCATTACAATTATTATCATATAATTCCGTAAAATAGTGAGAACTACTAAAACCCTTTATCCTGGACCATCACTCCATTTCCCGACTTGTCCCAGCTATATTCTCATTTCCTGAAGAGAACAATGAAAGAAAGGGTGAGCTCAACTAGTCCAGTAAGAAATATTATGACTAAGATAATGCAGAATAAATTATCCTTAGCCTTCAATAGTGTAAGACCCCAACTTTTATGAATAAAGATGAATTTTCTATAAATACCATTTTTGAATATTAAGGAGTGAATTTGATATAATGTTATAGTTGTGGGTAATATTTATAAATAATCTAATAAAAGTTTTAATTAAGCTGTTGAAACACCCTTACGTTGTTAAAAATGCGATGTCTGGCGTGGTTGTTTAGTAACACATAGTATTGATTATTGATGCTTATGTAAGACCCCAACTTATTATAAATAAAATTGAATTTCCTCTATTTATTATTTTGAAATAGTAAGGGTTGATTTGATTAATGTGGTTAGTTATGGGTAAAATGTGCAAATATTTCAAATAAACAAGTGGTTATAAAATATTCATTATTGTCGTGGAATATTCGTTTGGTCGTGAAATATTCTTACTGTTGGGAGAATATTAAATGCGATGCGCATAAAATTGTGTGGGCCCCATAATGAAAAGCGATTGGATAAAGAAAACACAAATATAAGTTGTTTATAAATAGCGGCGTTGTTATTCATGAATTATCTTGTTGAATACCCTATTGGTTAAAACACAAGTAGCACGGTATTGCACAATTATTGATTCTTACGTAAGAAGGCACTACTCAATAATGGTTACGTAATTATTATTCAATATTTTATTTTATTGATTCAATAATTGCTTTCGTTAATATTTTATATTATTGTTATTTCAATAATTGTCATTACACAGTATTTTCCATTATCGAATCAATAATTCATATTATTTGAATAATATTAGTAGATAAAATTATTGGCAATGTCTAGAAAGTTACAATACAATGAGAGGTTTGGTCACCTAATTGCGGCGCAGTGAGAAGAAATCCTTATTGAAAAGCCCCCTCTTGCTTGGGAACAGCCTGGTTGCCAGTATTGTGATTCTGTAACATTATTTATGAATAATTAATTATTGATTTATATGATAAGGAAAATATTCATTTTATGTGGATATAGATGGAGAAAATTTTTAATGTGACAATCGTTGAAAATTGATATTTTATCTTTTTTGATAAAATAATTCATTTAAATATATTATTATATTTTAATAATATAATAATGGTGATATTTTTACAATAAATGTGGGATATATGAGTATATGAGGAGGAGTATTTTTGTTACTAAAAATATTTAAAACATGTTAAACATGTTTGTGGACCCCATTTCTTGACTGAAATTTGATTATAGACTGTAAAATGGTCTATTTATGGATTTCGGTCAATTTCTGTTTGGAATTTAGAAAAACTTTCTTCTGCAAAGTTGTAGATAATGGAATTTCCCATGAAAAATACATAAGGTTCGAATTTTTCTGACAAAAAGGGCTATTTATTATGAATTATTGAAGTTCTGAAGTTCCGAAATAATTGATTTTTGGAAGTTTTAATTATTTATTTTATAAAAACGTTTTTCTTACTTTTTCTAGAAGGTGGGCACGTGGGAAATCTGATTTCAAAGGATGCGTATGAATTTTGTTATTAATAATGATATTTTATTAAATTTTCTGCTTTAGCGTTCTAAGTATTTTCCTATAAATAGGGTGCTTGGGTTATAATTGAAAATCACATTTAAAGCCAAGTTTTCTCTCTATATTATTGGCGTATTCTTGTGAGTATTTTGATATTTTGAGTGTTGTTATACTGATGCAAGTTCCTTCACGTTATATTTGATATTCCAAATAGGAAGTATTATTCTTTTCGAGGTAAGGATATTATATTTTTTAAATAATATTATTTCTTCTAATATCATTATCTTAGGAATATTGGTAAGATTTTTCTTGTGAAATTTTTGTCTTTTTAGTGTCGTGGTTACTATTCACGATACTCAAGACTATTCACGTATACGATTAATTATTCACGAATCACTAAGACTATTCACGTAAAAATTAAATTTTCATTTTTTGTCAAAATATCTATTATGGATACTAGCTTGATTGTATCCATGTTTTGATCATTCTTGAATTTTACTTCACCGCGATTATTTATGAATTATTTTTGAACTTGGATTGTTTGAAATACTTAATCCTTAATATTTATTCTTTTGTTTCCTTGGATTCATTTTTTAAGATATTTTTCATCATCCTCGATTCTAAATGATGAGATTCTTGAATATCTTCGTTCAGAAGGCAAAGATGGTTGATTTTTTTTTGAATATCTTTGGCCCGCCAGTGTAAAAGATGAACAGGTGTTTAGATGAACATGACCGACTGATGAATATCTTTAGCCTGTAGTGCAAAGATTATTATTTCATTCAAGATGTATATTGATTGATGTTATTGGGATAAAATATTGATGATGGACTTTTAAATTCATAGATAATAGTAGATTTCATTCCTTACGTAAGTCTTCTATGAATTATTATTTCCGTTGCGAATATTGATCTTAAACTTGTTGTCTATTGTATTTTATCAGATTTTTCCCTGTTGAAGACTAACGATTATTTGTTCTATATTATCTTAGTCATAATATTCTTTACTAGGCTAGTTGAGTTCACCCTTTTTCTTTTTGTTCCATTTTTCTTCTCAGGAGGCGAGAATGTAGCGAGTTCTAGTCGGGGTGTGGAATGATGGTTCTAGATAGTTGTATTAGAAGTCCTCACTATTTTTGTAAAATAATATACCAATAATTGTAATGAGGACTTATTTGGGTGTAAATATTGTCTAGATGGAGATATTTGTATTTAAACTCACAGTTTATATGTTGTATTAATAAAGTTGTAGTTGTTTCTGTACCATGTTATTGACGAGTCAAAATGGGTGATGTACACTTATTTTAGGGGCGTCACAGTTGGTATCAGAGCTACGGGATATGATCTCTGGCGTGAGATCGTGGAATAGTAAACTAGAAGGGAGAGAGTAAATCCTTCGCTAAAGTGTGTCCTACCTAAGCTTATTTGTTAGTTGGTCAAAGATATAGGGATATTATGTGATATGTTGATTTTCTTAATTAACCCTTGTTTTTATGGCGAAGATTTGAGAATGTCGACCGAGAATGTTAATGATGGAGTAAATGAGACCAGTGGAGACACCTTTACTCATCAACGAGGAGAAACGTGCACGAGTGTCGGCAATGTTTCTCCTGTGAACAACACCACTGAGCAGATGATGAACGACAGGATGTTTAGAAGCTTTTTGCAGTTCATGCAAAATCAGACGAGGGAGACTCGTGCAGAAAATAGAGGTGGAAATGATAATAACGCACGGTTTGTCACAGCTAAGCAGTTCAAAGAGTTGGGACCACCAGAATTCTGGGGAAAGCCGGATCCGATTAAGGCAAAAATATGGGTCAAGCAAATTACCAAGATATTCGATGTCTTGGGATGCACGGAGGAACAGAAGGTTCCATTCGCCACCTTTATGTTCGTAATGAGGCGACATCTTGGTGGAAATCGTAAAGCGTACTCCATCCGGTACCGCTTTCAAAGATGTCTTTGGGAGACATTTGTAAACCTATTCAATGACAAGTACTTTCACGAAAGTATTCGTTATCTGAAGGAAGTGGAGTTTATTAGATTGGAACAAAACAACACGACGGTGTCCCAAAGACGAGGCGTAAGTTCATAGAGTTATCCAGTTCAGACCTCATTTGGTGGAGAATGAGGAACGATGACGCGGATGTTTCGAGAGGTTTGAAACCCGGCGATACGTCAATATCTCATTTCTCATAAATTTTCTCTATTCAGATGTTGTCAATTGTGGCTCAATTATTAGAAGCGAGATAACGAAGTACGCTCAATCGAGGACCACAACCAGGATCATACTGAGAGATAGCGATCATCAAAACAACGATAACCAATGGAGAAAGAAAATACAGACAAAAATGGTAACCACTCTGGTGGTAATCATGGCCATGAAAATAGAAGAAGCGAGTCGGGGGGAGATTTTAAAAAGAGGAGATTCATCAATGATAATGTGAAGACGTCAGTACCAGCAACAACTAGTTCTAAGGGAGGAGAACGACCACAAGTTATATGCTATAAATGCGGAAAAGAGAGACATATCAATCCAAACTGCCCACAACAGTTCAAGGTATGTTATAATTGTGGAAAGGAAAAACATATCGCTCTAGATTGTACGGTAGTGAAACCAAGTCCAGCGGGGATGGTGACTCAAAAGGCTGTCCCAAAAAAGTCAAAGTCAACGGTTCCTAGAAGAGCGTTTGTCGTGACTGGTCAAAATACGAGGAACCCAAACGAGGTGATCACGGGTAAGCTAATCATAAATTCTTACAAAGTTTATACCTTACTTGATACCGGTGCTACCCATTCATTTATCTCTCCTGCTTGTGCTAAACGTTTAAACTCGACTTCGGAGAAATTAGACTTTGATTTATCTGTGGAGACTCTGTTAGGGGAAACTTTCATCACATCCACTGTTTATAAATCTTGTTTGATCCAAGTTGGCACCATCACATTACCTGTTCACCTTATCTCTTTAAAGATACTTGCTTTTGATGTGATTTTAGGGATTGATTGGTTAACTACTCATCATGCCAAAATTGATAATTTTTGTAAGGTTGTTAGTTTTCATATTCCTAACCAACCTGTTGTACGAATTCAAGAAAACTCAACCACTAAAATCAATCACTGTCATATCAAATCATAAAGCTATTCGTTTATTGAAAAAGAGATGTCAAACTTTCTTAGCCCATGTTATGGATTTGAATAAAGATACGTCGGATTTGAATAATATTCCTGTTGTTAGTAAATTTCCTAACGTATTTCTAGAAGAACTTCCTGCCTACCCCCGTAACGTGAAGTTGAATTCTTTATTGATCTTGAACCCGGTACAAAGCCCATTTCTAAAACCCCATATCAAATGGCTCCTATTGAACTTCAGAGTTAAAGGTCCAACTACGTGGAGTTGTTGGATATCGGTTTCATTAGATCCAAGACATCTCCTTGGGGTGCTCCTATTTTATTTGTAAAGAGGAAATACAGAGTATGCGACTTTGTATTGACTACCGTGATTTGAACCATGTCACTATCAAGAATAGTATCCATTTACCTCGATTGATGACTGTTTGACCGGTTGCAGGAGCACAATTCTTTTCAAAGATCGATCATCGCTTTTGGATATCATCACCAAGAATTAGAATCGAGGATATTCCAAAGACCGCCTTCGAACCCTTCGACGGGCATTATGAATTCTTAGTCATGTCTTTTGGATTGACTAATGCTCCTACGGCTTTCATGGATATGATGAACTAGATATTCAAGGAATATTTGGATCAGTTCGTTGTTGTATTTATTGATGACATCCTCATATATTCCAAAAGCCGTGAAGATTATGAGCACCATTTGAAGCTGGTACTCCAAAGGTTCGTGAAAATAAGCTATATGCCAAATTGAAGAAATGCGAGTTCTGGCTTTAGGAAGTAGCATTTCTTGGGCACGTTGTGATGCCCCCAAAATAGGTATACATCACCCATTCTGAGTCGTCAAAATACATGGTACAGAAACAACTACAACTTTATTAATACAACATATAAACTATGAGTTTAAATACAAATATTGTCATCTAGACAATATCCACACCCAAATAAGTCCTCATTATAATTATTGATATATTATTATACAAAAATGGTGAGGACTACTAAGACAACTTCTAGAACCATCATTCCATCCCCCGACTAGAACTCGCTACATTCTCGCCTCCTGAGAAGAAAAATGGAACAAAAAGAAAAATGATGAGCTCAACTAGCCCAGTAAAGAATATTATGACTAAGATAATATAGAACAAATTATCATTAGTCTTCAACAGGGAAAAATCTGATAGAATATAATAGACAACAAGTTTCAGACCAATATTCGCAGCGGAAATAATAATTCATAGAAGAGTTACGTAGAGAATGAATTCTACTATTATCTATGAATTTAATAGTCCATCATCAACATTTTATCCTTGTAACATCAATCAATATTCATCTTGAATCAAATATTCATCTTTGCACTGCAGGCCAAAGATATTCATCAGTCGGTCATGTTCATCTCAACACCTGTTCATCTTTGTACTACGGGCCAAAGATATTCATCAGAAAATCAACCATCTTTGCACTACAGGCCAAAGATATTCAATAATACCATCATTTAGGACTGAGGATGATGAAAAATATTTTAAGAAAACGAACCTAGTGAAACAAAATAATGGCGTAGTTGTTACCGTTAATACTGTTAGAATATCCGGTGGTTAAAATACAGTAGCACACGGTATTGCACCAATTATTGATTCTTACGTAAGAAGGCACTGCTCAATAATTGTTACAGTAGTTATTGTTCAATATTATATTTTATTGATTCAATAATTGCTACGTTGATATTTTATATTATTGTTATTTCAATAATTGTCATTACACAGTATTTTCCATTATCGGATCAATAATTCATATTATTTGAATAATATTAGTAGATAACATTATTGGCAATGTCTAAAAAGTTCTGTCTAAGGAGAGGTTTGGTCACCTAATCTTGGCCAAAGAAGGAGAAATCCTTATTGAAAGCCCTCGCTTGCTCAGGAGATGCACTGGTTGCCCGAGATTGTGATTCTGTGAAATTATTTATGAATAATTAATTATTGATTTTTATGATAAGGAAAATATTTATTTTATGTAGATATAGATGGAAAAATTTTTAATGTGACAATTGTTAAAATTTGATATTTTATCTTTTTTGATAAAATAATTTATTTAAATATATTATTATATTTTAATAATATAATAATGGTGATATTTTTATAATGAATGTGGGATATATGAGTATATGAGGAGGAGTATTTTTGTTACTAAAAATATTCAAAACATGTTAAACATGTTTGTGGACCCCATTTCTTGACTGAAATTTGATTATAGCCTGTAAAATCGCCTATTTGTGGATTTCGGTCAATTTTTGTTTAGAATTTGGAAAAAAATTCTTCTGCAAAGTTGTAGATAATGGAATTTCTTATGGGAAAGACATAAGGTTTGAATTTTTCTGACAAAAGGGCTATTTATTATGAATTATTTGAAGTTCTGAAGTTCCGAAATAATTGATTTTTGGAAGTTTTAATTATTTATTTTATAAAAAATGTTTTTCTTACTTTTTCTAGAAGGTGGCATGTGGGAAATCTGATTTCAAAGGATGCGTATGAATTTTGTTATTAATAATAATATTTTATTAAATTTTTTCGCTTTGGTGTTCTAAGCATTTTCCTATAAATAGGTGCTTGGGTTAGAATTGAAAATCACACTTGTAAACTGAAGTTTTCTCTCCTTTCTCTCTATATTATCGAGCGTATTTTGTCGTTTTTTCAATCCGACAATAATTTCATTGTAGGGGGTCCAATGATTGAGTAGTTATACGAATATTCCCTAACAAAAGAATATTCCCAACCAAACTAATATTTTATAACAACTTGCATACTTTGCAAAATTTATAAATATTACCCACAACTATAACATAATATCAAATTTATTCCATAATATTCAAAAATAATATTTATAGAAAAAATTCATCTTTATTTATAAAAGCTGGGGTCTTACAAGTTTTCTCTCCCTTTCTCTCTCTATATTATCTAGCGTATTCTTGTGAGTATTTTGATATTTTGATTGTTGTTATCTGGTGCAAAGTTCCTTGAAATTATATCGATATTCGGCCGGAAATATTATTCTTTTCGAGGTAAAGGATATTATATTTTTTAAAATGATATTATTTCTTCTAATATCATTATGCCGGAATATTGATAAGATTTTTCTTTTGAAATTCTTGTCTTTTAGTGCGGGATTACTATTCACGATATCATTAATTATTCACGATACTATCATGACTATTCACTGAATACTTAACAACTATTCACAGAAAAATTAAATTTTCGTTTCTTTATCCAAAATATCTATTATGGATACTAGCTTTGATTGTATCCATGTTTTGATCATTCATGAATTTTACTTCACTACGGTTATTTATGAAGTATTTTTGATCTTGGATTGTTTGAAATACGAATCCTTAATATTTATTCTTTTGTTTCACTGGACTCATTTTCTTTAAGATATTTTTCATCATCCTCAGTCCTAAATGATGAGATTACTGAATATCTTTGGCCTGTAGTGCAAAGATGGTTGATTTTCTTTTGAATATCTTTGGCCCGTAGTGCAAAGATGAACATGTGTTGAGATGAACATGACCGACTGATGAATATCTTTAGCCTGTAATGCAAAGATTATTATTTGATTCAAGATGTATGTTGATTGATGTTACTGGGATAAAATATTGATGATGGACTTTTAAATTCATAGATAATAGTAGATTTCATTCTTTACGTAACTCTTCTATGAATTATTATTTCCGTTGCGAATATTGATCTGAAACTTATTCATCTATTGTATTTTATCGATTTTTTCTGTTGAAGACTAACGATAATTTGTTCTATATTATCTTATTCATAATATTCTTTTCTTTGGGTTAGTTGAGCTCACCCTTTTCCTTTTGTTCCATTTTTCTTCTCGGAGGCGAGAATGTAAAGCGAGTTCTAGTGGGGTGTGGAATGATGGTTATAGATAGTTGTATTAGTAGTCCTCACTATTTTTGTAAAATAATGTACCAATAATTGTAATGAGGACTTATTTGGGTGTAAATATTATGCAGATGGCGATATTTGTATTTAAACTCACAGTTTATATGTTGTATTAATAAAGTTGTAGTTGTTTTTATATTATGTTATCGACGACTCAAAATGGGTGATGTATACCTATTTTGGGGGCGCCACTGATTAATATCGAGCTTAGGGATATGATCTCTGGCGGAGATCGGGGAATAGAACTAGGAGGGAGGCGAGTAAATCCTTCGCTTAGTGTGTCCTACTTAAGGTTATTTGTTAGTTGGTCAAGTATATAGGGATATTATGTGATATGTTGATTTTCTTAATTAACCCTTGTTTTATGGCGATTTGAGAATGTCGTGAGAATGTTAATGATGGAGTAAATGAGACCAGTGGAGACACCTTTACTCACCAACGAGGGAGAACGCAAAACAAGTGGCAATGTTTCTCCCGTGAACAACACTGCCGAGCGAGATGATGAGCGATGAGGATGTTTAGAAGCTTTTGCGATTCATGCAAAATCGACGAGGAGACTCGTCATGCGGAAAATAGAGGTGGAAATGATAATAACGCACGGTTTGTCACATTAAGCGATTCGAAAGTTGGGACCACGCACTCGGGGAAGCCGGATCCGATTAAGGCAGAAATATGGGTCAAGCAAATTACCAAAATATTCGATGTCTTGGGATGCACGGAGGAACAGAAGGTTCCATTCGCCACCTTTATGTTCCGTAATGAGGTAGATTACTGGTGGGAATCTGTAAAGCGTACCCATCCAGCCGTATTCAGCATGTCTTGGGAGACATTTTAGAAACTGTTCAATGACAAGTACTTTCCTAAAAGTATTCGTCATACGAATGAAGTGGAGTTTATTAGATTGGAACAAAACAACATGACGGTGTCCCAATACGAGGTAAAGTTTGCAGAATTATCCAGGTTTGCACCTCATTTGGTGGAGAATGAGGAACTTATGACGCGGATGTTTCTGAGAGGTTTGAAACCCGGCATACGTCAATATCTCATTTCTCATAAATTTTCTCTCTATTCAGATGTTGTCAACATGGCTCAATCATTAGAGCGAGATAACGAGTACGTTCAATCGAGGGACCACAACCAGGATCATACCGGAGATAGCAGTCATCAAACCAACGATAACCAGCGGAGAAAGAAAAATACGGACAAAAATGGTAACCACTCTGGTGGTAATCATGGCCATGAAAATAGAAGAAGTGAGTCAGGGGGAGATTTTAAAAAGAGGAGATTCAACAATGATAATGTGAAGACGTCAGCACCAGCAACAACTAGTTCTGAGGGAGGAGAACGACCACAAGTTATATGCTATAAATCACGAAAAAAGAGACATATCAATCCAAAGCGCCACAAACAGTTCAAGGTATGTTATAATTATGGAAAGGAAGGACATATCGCTCGAGATTGTACGCAGAAGCGAAACCAAGTCCGGCGAGGATGGTGACTCGAAAAGGTCATCCCAAAAAAAAGTCAAAGTCAACGGTTCTAGAAGAGCGTTTGTTGTGGTGGTCAAAATGCGAGGAACTCAAACGAGGTGATCACGGGTAAGCTAATCATAAATTCTTACAAAGTTTATACCTTACTTGATACCGGTGCTACCCATTCATTTATCTCTCCTGCTGTGCTCAACGTTTAAACTTGACTCCGTAGAAATTAGACTTTGATTTATCTGTGGAGACTCTGTTAGGAGAAATTAGACTTTGATACATCCACTGTTTATAAATCTTGTTTGATCCAAGTTGGCACTATCACATTACCTGTTCACCTTATCTCTTTAAAGATACTTGCTTTTGATGTGATTTTAGGGATTGATTGGTTAACTACTCATCATGCCAAAATTGATAATTTTTATAAGGTTGTTAGTTTTCATATTCCTAACCAACCTGTTGTACGAATTCAAGCAACTAAACCACTAAAATCAATCACTGTCATATCAAATCATAAAGCTATTCGTTTATTGAAAAATAGATGTCAAGCTTTCTTATCCCATGTTATGGATTTGAATAAAGATACGTCGGATTTGAATAATATTCCTGTTGTTAGTAAATTTCCTGACGTATTTCCAGAAGAACTTCCCGGTCTACCCCCAGAACGTGAAGTTGAATTCTTTATTGATCTTGAACCTGGTACAAAGCCCATTTCTAAAACCCCATATCAAATGGCTCCTATTGAACTTGGGGAGTTAAAGGTCCAACTACGGGAGTTGTTGGATATCGGTTTCATTGGCCCTAAGTACATCTCCTTGGGGTGCTCTCTGTTTTATTTGTAAAGAGAAATCTGAGAGAGTATGCGACTTTGTATTGATTTCCGTGATTTGAACCATGTCACTATCAAGAATAGGTATCCATTACCTCGTATTGATGACTGTTTGACCGATTGCAAGGAGCCTGATTCTTTTCAAAGATCAATCATCGTTTTGGATATCATCGGTGAAGATTAGAAGGCGAGGATATTCCAAAGCGCCTTCGTAACTTCGATGCGGGCATTATGAATTCTTAGTCATGTCTTTTGGATTGACTAATGCTCCTACGGCTTACATGGTTATGATGAACCGGATATTCAAGGAATATTTGGATCAGTTCATTGTTGTCTTTATTGATGACATCCTCATATATTCCAAAAGTTGTGAAGATTATGAGCATGGGCACGTTGTGATGCCCCCAAAATAGGTATACATCACCCATTACGAGTCGTCAAAATACATGGTGCGAAATAACTACAACTTTATTAATACAATATATAAACTATGAGTTTAAATACAAATATTGTCATCTAGACAATATCCACACCCAAATAAGTCCTCATTACAATTATTGATATATTATTATTATACAAAATGGTGAGGACTACTAAAACAACTCTCTAGAACCATCATTCCATCCCCAACTAGAACTCATTTATATTCTCGCCTCACGAGAAGAAAAATGGAACAAAAAGGAAAATGATGAGCTCAACTAGCCCGATAAAGAATATTATGACTAAGATAATATAGAACAAATTATCATTAGTCTTCAACGAGGAAAAATCGATAGAATATAATAGACAACAAGTTTTAAATCTAATATTCGCAGTGAAATAATAATTCATTAGAAGAGTTACGTAGAGAGAATGAATTCTATCTATTATCTATGAATTTAAAGTCCATCATCAACATTTTATCCTGTAACATCAATCGATATTCATCTTGAATCAAATATTCATCTTTTGACAATATTCATCTGAGCCAAAGATATTCATCGATTCGGTCGTATTCATCTCAACACTGTTCATCTTTTTACTCTGGGCCAAAGATATTCATCGAAAATCAACCATCTTTTGCACTGAGCCAAAGATATTCAATAATATCATCATTTAGGGTGAGGATGATGAAAAATATTTTAAGAAAAGCGAACCTAGTGAAACAAAAATAACAAGTATTAAGGATTAATATTAAAAATATCAAGTTCAAAAATACTTCATAAATAACCATAGTGATGTAAAATTCAAGAATGATCAAAACATGGATCTGATCAAAGCTAGTATCCATAATAGATATTTTGGACGAAAAATGAAAATTTAATTTTTCTATGAATATAGTATTGTGAATAGTGTCGTATATCGTGAATAGTAACTTAACCCAAAAGATAGAACTAAAAAACACAATAATTTCATAAGAAAAATCTTAGCAATAATCCGTGAATATAATGATATTAGAAGAAATAATATCATTTTTACAAAAAATAATATCCCT
The DNA here is from genome assembly GCA_020205615.1 of Panax quinquefolius. Lineage (NCBI taxonomy): Eukaryota > Viridiplantae > Streptophyta > Magnoliopsida > Apiales > Araliaceae > Panax > Panax quinquefolius. The sequence continues at coordinate 122,622,859 of CM035168.1, forward strand.
TTCCAGAAAAAAGCGGTATATTACTAATGATATTGAAGAAAAATATCATTTGGATATAGGGCTTAAGAAAAACTTGTATAGTGAAATAACAACAAGGGAAAGTATCAAAATACTCACAAGAATATGCTCGATAATATCACAAGAATAGAGAGATAAAGAGAGAGAAAACTTGGTTTACGGTGTGATTTTCAATTCTAACCCTAAGCACCTATTTATAGAAAAATGCTTAGAACAGCAAAAGTAGAAAATTTATTAAAATAATTTTATTTACCAAATATTCCTCCCACCACCAAGGAATCCGAATTCAACTTTTTTACACACATACATGGGCTTGCAAAAAATGTTTTTCATGAATAAAACAATTAAAACCTCAAAAATTAATTATTTGGAACTTGAACTTGATAATTCACAATAAATAGCCCTTTTATCAGAAAAATTCAAACCACATGTCTTTTCCATAGGAAATTCCATTCTCTACAACTTTGTAAGTTTAAGTTTTTCCAAATTTCAAACAAAAATTGACAAGAAAATCCACAAGCAGGCGATTTTTCACGGTATAATCAAATTTCAGTCAAGAAATGGGGTCCACAAACATGAAAAACATGTTTTTATTATTTATTGCAACAAAAATACTCTTCCTCCTCATTTATTCATATATCCCATATTCATTGTAAAAATATCACCATTATTATATTATTAAAATATAATAATATATTTAAATAAATTATTTTATCGAGAAAAAGATAAAATATCAATTTTTAACAATTGTCACATTAAAATTTTCTCCATCTATATCCACATAAAATGAATATTTTCTTTATCATAATAATCAATAATTAATTATTCACAAATAATATTCTGAGAATCACAATATTAATGACGGAGGCACGGTTCCCGAGGAAGAGGGCTTTCGATAAGGATTTCTCCTTCTTGGTAGCCTTGATTAGGTGACCAAACCTCTCCTTAGAGCGAGAACTTTCTAGACATTGCCAATAATGTTATCTAATAATATTATTCAAATAATATGAATTATTGATCCGATAATGAAAATCTTGTGTAATGACAATTATTGAAACAATAATAATATAAAATATCAGCGTAGCAATTATTGAATCGATAAAATAATAATATTGATAGATTCTGTAAATTAAATAGTGAGCTTTTTACGTAATTCAATGTGGTGCAATATTATTAGTGTTTTGCCACGTGGTATTTTAACGATAAGAATCGATTATTTATAAACAACAAATTGTTGGTGTCTTCTTCATCAATGTTTTCGTTATGGGGCCCACGAAGTGGCGCGTATTTTACAAATATTATAGCCGGTAAAAATATTCAACGACCAAACGAATATTTATAAACAACAATGAATATTTTATAACCACTTTATTTTTAGATATAAGCATAACTAACCACATTAATCAAATCAACCGTTACCAAAATAATAAATAAGAAATTAAATTTCATTTATAATAAGTTGGGTCTTACTGACCTCCCTCCTTATGAAATTTTCGTCCTCGAAATTGACGACGTACCTAGTGTTCAGATAGAGGATATTTCGCTTCCATTTCCATTTCCAACTCCTGGTCAATCGATGGTTCCTCCACAAAACTTTAACTTGTGGTATGACCTTCAATGACATGCTCCTTCCTATCCAAGATCAAAATAGGTATACATACATACATCATGTTCCCCAAAATAGTATACATCCCATTACGAGGTTGTCGATACATGATGCGAAGAAACAACTACAACTTTATTATTACAATGTAAAGCGTGAGTTTGAATACAAATATTATCTTATCAGACAATATATCTATACTCAAAATAAATCCTCATCACATTTATTGATACATTATTTTACAAAAATGGTGAGGACTACTAAACAATTCTTTCTAAAACCTTCATTCCATTTACCCAGAGCTCGTACTTTCATTTATATTCTCGCCTCACGAGAAGAAAAATGGAACAAAAAGGAAAAGGGTGAGCTCACTAGCCCGATAAAGAATATTATGACTAAGATAATATCTGACAAATTATCGTTAGTCTTGACGAGGAAAAATCTAATAGAATCTGATAAATGACAAATTTTAAATCAATATTACATGGCGTGAAATAATAATTCATTAGAAGAGTTAAGTAGAGAATGCAAACTACTATCTTACATGTATGAATTTAAAAGTTCATCGTCTATCTTTTATCCTGTAACATCAATCGATATACATACGGAATCAAATATTCATCTTTCTTTACTCTGAGGCGAAGATATTCATCGATTAAGTCGTATTCAAATAAACACTGTTCATCTTTGCACTACTGCCGAAGATATTCTTGAAATCATTCATCTTTGCACTACTCTGGGCGAAGATATTCAATAATATCATCATTTAAGGTGAGGATGATGAAAAATATTTTAAAAAAGCGAATCGGTGAAACAAAATGCGAGGATTAAGGATTAAGGATTAGTACTTTGTTTTATCCATGTTCAAAAATACCTCAAAAATAATCGTAGTGGTGTAAAATTGAGAATGATCAAAACATGGATCTGATCTGAAAGCTAGTATCGAGAATAGATATTTTGGACAAAAGAAGAAATTTTATTTTTTGATTGAATAGTTTAGTGTATCGTGAATAGTCATAGTATCGTGAATAGTCTTAGTATCGTGAATAGTAACTCAACACCAAAAGATAGAAATTCCACAAAAAAACATCTTCACGCGCTTCGTGAATAGTACTTCGTGAATAGTAACTTCGTGAATAGTAACTCATGAATAGTAACTTCGTGAATAGTAACTCATGAATAGTAACTCATGAATAGTAACCCAGAGCATGAAAAAGTTCAAATTTGATAAAAAGTTCAACCGATATTTGACATAATGATATTGAAGAAATAATATCATTTGAGAAGAAAATAACATCCACTTACCTCGAAAGATTAGTACTTACATTTGGAATCTAGGGTATAGTCTTTGAAGGAACTTACCTTAGTCTAACAATACTCAAAGTATACTCAAAATACTCACAAGAATCGCTCGATAATATAGAGAGAAAACTTGGTTTACGGTGTGATTTTCAATTCTAACTAAGCACCTATTTATAGGAAAATCTTTAGAACAAAAGCAGAAAATTTAATAATAATATTATATATATATATTAAGATTTCTCGCCCACCTTCCTAGATCTGATCTCAGCTCATTATGCACATGTTGTAGCCCAGCCAAAACAAAACAAAAAACGTTTTATTATTTAAAATATTTTAAACTTCAAAAATCAATTATTTGAACTTGAACTTTGATAATTCATAATAAATAGCCCTTTTATCAGAAAAATTCGAATCTCTTGAGTTTTTATAGGAAATTCAATTCTCTACAACTTTGCGAGAAGAAAGTTTTTCCAAATTCCAAACAGAAAATTAAAGAAATCCACAAGCAGGCGATTTTTAAATTTATAATCAAATTCGATCGATAAATGGGGTCCGCAGACATGTTTAACATGTTTTAAACATTTATTGCAACAAAAATACTCTTCCTCCTCGTATACTCATATATCCCACATTCGTTGTAAAAATATCACCATTATTATATTATTAAAATATAATAATATATTTAAATGAATTATTTTATCGAGGAAAAGATAAAATTTCAATTTTCAACAATTGTCACATTAAAAATTTTCTCCATCTATATCCACATAAAATCAATATTTTTCCTCATCATATGAATCAATAATTAATTATTCACAAATAATATTCTGAGAATCCTGATATTGTGATGAGGCGGTTCAAAGGAAGAGGGGCTTTCGATAAAATTTCTTCTTCTTGGTGGCGCATGATTAGGTGACCAAACCTCTCCTTGAGGCAGAACTTTCTAGACATTGCCAATAATGTTATCTAATAATATTATTAGGATAATATGAATTATTAGCCGATAATGAAAAATCTTGTGTAATAATGATTATTGAAACAACAATGATATAAAATATATCAATATGACAATTATTAACTTCGATAAAATCTTGAGCGATAATAATTTGTAACCATTATTGAGTAGTGCCTTCTTACGTAAGAATCAATAATTGGTGCGATCTGGTGTCTTCTTGTGTTTTAACCATAGGGTATTTTAACGATGATACTTGGTAACAACTCTGTAGATTATTATTTTAAACCACTTATATTTGTCGTTTTTCTTCATCGATCGCTTTTAGTTATGGGGCCCCACACATGGGCTTGCCGTAAATACGAATATTCAAAGCGGTCTGAATATTCCACGACCAAACGAATATTTCAAGCAATGATGAATATTTTATAACCACTTGCTTATTTTGAAATATTTGCGTATTTTACCCTAACTATCCACATTAATCAAATCGACCCTTACTATTTCAAAATAATAAATAGAAAATTAAATTTCATTAATAATAAGTTGGGGTCTTCTGACCTCCCTCCTTATGAAATTTCGTCCTCGAAATTGGCGTACGTACACAGTGTTTGAAAAGGTGAGGATACCTCGCTTTCATTTTAGTTTCAATTCGGTCATTTTCCTCTATAGCATGATTCCTCCACAAAACTTTAACTTGTGGTATGACCTTTCTTGGCGTAGGACATGCTCCTTCTATCAAGATCTTGGTGGTACCTCCTCATACGTTAAGTCTTGACTATCTCGTCGGTTCTAATTCTATATAGCGTGGTTTGGGTCTTTCACATATTCTGAAATACGGATATATGAAACACATTATGAAACGAGAGACATACTGGAGAATGCTTGAGTCTATAGGCTACATTTCCTACTCGGTCGAGAATTTGAAATGGACGATAAATCGTGGATTGAGCTTTCCTCTCTTCCCAAATCTTGTAACTCCCTTCCATGGAGCGACTTCATGACAATCATGATCCCCCACACTAAATTCCCGTCCTTTCGATGAAAGATCGCATAACTCTTTTGTCGATCTTGTCTTGGTTTTGTATCGTTGTCGAATCATTTGGATCTTTTCGGTGTATAAATACGTACTAACTCGGGTCCCAACGATGTTGCTTCACCCACCTCGTCCCAACATCTTTGGAAGCGACACTTTTCGTCCATATAATGCTTGAATGGAGCTACACTATACTTGCACGATAAGCTGTTGTTGTAGGAGAATTCCACTGATGGTAAATACTTATCCCAGCTTGCCCTTGAAGTCAGGACCACGAGTCTTAATAAATCTTCAAGAGTTTGAATAGTCCTTTTCGATTGTCGTCAGGTTTGAGGATGGTATGCGGCCAGAATAAATAAATCCGTGCCCGTAGCTTTTTTGCAAGCTAACCCAAAATCTTGAAGTGAATCTTGGGTCGCGATCGAAACTATGGATCTGGGCATGCCATACTGACCTCACAATCTCATTCACGTACATCTACTAGCAAGGCGTTCGAGTGAATAAGTCTCCGTGTCGGCAAGAAATGATAAGCGAGACTTGGTTAATCTATCAACAATAACCCAAATAGCATTGATGCCTTGAGAAAGCGTAGTAGGAAGACCCGCTTGAAATCCATGGTAATGTGTTCCCACTTCCATTTCGGAATCTCAAGTGGTTGCAGCGGACCCTTAGGTACTAGATGCTCGCCTTTACGTTGACAAGTTAAACACATTGAGATAAACTTTGCAATCTCTCTCTTCGTATTGTTCCACCAAAATGTATGTCGAAGATCACGATACATTTTAGTACTTCGAGGATGGATTGCAAATGGTGTATTGTGTGCCTCCATCATAATCTTGTACTTCAAATCAGTCGTTAGGAACCTGAAAGTCTAGAGTGGACTCGAAGTATTCCTTCTTCATCGATTCTCGCTTAGGAATAGCTCCTTCTTGTACTTTCTTCTTCATACGCATCATTTCAAGATTCGGTGGCTTGAAGCGACCTTAACTTTTCTATTAAAGTTGGCTCTGTCGTATACTTGACATCATCGCTTTTCGTTCGCATATGATCTTCTACTCAGCGCGTAGCGGCTACCACGTTCGCTTTTCGGGATGGTATTGAATAGTGTGGTCGTAGTCTTTCGATAGCTCGAGCCAGCGTCATTTGCTTAGCGTGTTGAGTTCTTTTGAGTGAAGAAATATTTAAGGCTTTTATGGTGCGAATATATCTCCACTTTCTCCCCGTATAGATAGTGCCTCCATATCTTTAAGCAGAAAAGCATTGCTTTGCATGACTCTAGATCATGAGTAGGATAATTCCTCTCTCATACTCTTTAAGTTGTCGCGAGGCATAGGCTATGACTTTCCCACGTTGCATGAGAACACATCTAACCCTTTGCACGAAGCATCATTTGTATGATAACAAATCCATCAAGAACGGATGGTATTGTTAGAGCAGTCTTAGAAATAAGTCTCCTCTTAAGCTCTTGGAAACTCTTCTCGCATTCTTCGCTCCAAGCGAATTTTGTATCCTTAGAGTTATTTGAGTTAATGGAGTAGCGATTTGAGAAAACCCTTCCACGAATCTCAGATAATAACCATTAAGCCCAAAAAGCTTCGTACTTGATCATGCAGGCTTGGTTGCTCCAACTTTGTATTGCTTGATCTTGGTGGGATCACGGATACTCCATGTTTTGACACCGCGTGCCCGAGAAATGCTACTTCCTCGAAGCGAACTTCGCATTTCTTCAATTTGGCATATAGTTTGTTTTCACGAAGCCTTTGGAGTACCGACTTCAAATGGTGCTCATGATCTTCACGACTTTTGGAATATATAAGGATGTCATGATAAAACAACAACAAAATGATCAAATATTCCTTGAATACTCGGTTCATCATATCCATGAGCCGCGAGGAGCATTAGTCGGTCAGAAAGACATGACTAAGAATTCATAATGCCCGTCTCAGGAGTTTAAAAGCGGTCTTTGGAATATCCTCGATTCTAATCTTGGTGATGATATCGAGCGAAGATCGATTTTTGAAAAGAATTGTGCCCCTTACTTATTTGGTCAAACAAGTCATCAATCGAGGTAGAGGATACCTATTCTTGATGGTGACATGGTTCGATTCAGATAGTCGATCAAAATCGCATACTCCGTCTTTCTTCTTTCTGAATAAAGCAGGAGCACCCCGAGGAGATGTCTTGGGGCCGAATGAAAGCAGATGTCCAACAATTCTGTAGTTGGACCTTTAACTCTGAAGTTCAATAGGAGCCATTCGATATGGGGTTTTAGAAATGGGCTTTGTGCGGGTTCAAGATCGATAAAGAATTGACTTCACGTTACGGGGGTAGGCGGGAAGTTCTTGAAATCGTCGGGAAAGTCGATAACAGCGGGAATATTATTCAAATTTGGCGTGTCTTTATTCAAATCCATAACATGGGCTAAGAAAGCTTGACATCAGTTTTTGATAAGCGAATAGCTTTATGATTAGATATAGCGGTGATTGATTTTAATGGTTTAGTTGCTTGAATTCGTACAACGGGTTGGTTAGGAATATGAAAACTAATGACCTTACGAAAACAATCAATTTTGGCATGATGAGTAGTTAACGATCAATCCTAAAATCACATCAAAAGCAAGTATCTTTAAAGAGATAAGGTCGGCGGTAAGGTGATGGTGCCGACTTGAATCAAACAAGATTTATAAGCGAGTGGATGTGATGAAAGTTTCTCTAGCGGAGTTTCCACGAGATAGGTCGAAAAGTCTAATTTCTCGGTCGAGTTTAAGCGTTGAGCACATGCGGGAGAGATAAATGAATGGGTATACCGGTATCAAGTAAGGTATAAACTTTGAGAATTTATAAATAGCTTACCGTGATCACCTCGTTTGGGTTCTCGCATTATGACCGATCTGACAAAGCGCTCTTCCGGAATCGTTGACTTTGACTTTTACGGGACGATCTTTTTGAGTCAAATCCCCATTGAACTAGGTTTTATTCTCTTGTCTGATCTCGGCGATATGTCCTTCCTTTCCACAATTATAGCATACCTTGAGCTGTTGTGGGCGGTTTGGTGATATGTCCCTCTTTTTCGCATTTGTAGCATATAATGGGTGGTCGTTCTCCTCCCTTAGAACCGATTCTTTCTTAAACCTTTGTCGTCTTCACATAGTCGTTGTTAAATCTCCTCTTTTTAAAATCTCCTCTGACTTCGCTTCTTTATTTTCATGGCCGTGATTACCACGAGTGGTTACCATTTTGTCCGTCTGTTTCTTTCTCATTTGGTTATCATTATTACATTGGCTGCTTATCTACGAGTGCGATCACTGGTTGTGGTCCCTCGGTTGGCCGTACTCGTTATCTCGCTCTAATAATTGAGCCACATTTACAACATCTGAATAGAGAAAATTTATGAGAAATGAGATCTTTTGGCGTATCTGGGTTTTGAACCTCTAAGAAACATCCGCGTCATCGTTCCTCATTCTCCATGAATGAGGTCTGCAAACACTGGATAACTCTGCAAACTTTGCCTCGTCTTTGAGACACCGTCGTGTTGTTTTGTTCTAATCGATGAACTCCACTTCCTTCGTATAATGAACACTTTAGGAAAGTATTTGTCATTAAATAGTTCTGAAAGCGTCTCCGAGACATCTTTGAGTGCGAATTTGGATGGAGTGCGCTTCCAGACTCCCACCGATGATACTGCCTCGCCACGGAACATAAAGGTGGCGAATGGAACCTCTGTTTCTCCGTGCATCCCAAGACATCGAATATCTTGGTAATTTGCTTGACCCGTGTTTTCGCCGTGATCGGATCTCGGCTTTCCCTTAAATTCGGTGGTCCTGACTCTTTGAGCTGCTTGGTTGTGACAACTTGAAGTGAATTGCTATCATTTCCTCTCTGTATTTTGAACACGAGTCTCCCTAAATGCGATTTTGCATGAGCGCAAAAAGCTTCTAAACATCCCTCGTTCATCATACGCTTTCGGTGGTGTTGTTCACGGGAGGAACATTGCCCGACTGTTGCCGCGTTCTCCTCGTTGGTGAAAGTCAGGCGTCTCCACGGTCTCATTTCCATTGTTAATATTCTCGATCGACATTCTCAAATCTTTGTCGTAAAACAAGGGTTAATTAAAGAAATCAATATATCACATAATATCCTTATATCTTGACCGACTAAAAAATAAGCTTAGGTAGGACACTTTAGCGAAGGATTTACTCGTCTCTCCCCTCCAGTTTCTATTCCCGATCTCGCTTGGAGATCATATCCTAGCTACGATACCATTGTGTGGCCCCAAAATAGGTATACATCACCCATTACGAGGTTGTCGATCGTATGATGCGAAACAACTACAACTTTATTATTACAACAGTAAAAGCGTGAGTTTGAATACAAATATTATCTTACAGACAATATCTATACTCAAATAAATCCTCATCACATTTATTGATACATTATTTTACAAAAATGGTGAGGACTACTAAACAATTCTCTCTAAAACCTTCATTCCATACCCCAGGCTTCGTACTCATTTATATTCTAGCCTCACGAGAAGAAAAATGGAACAAAAAGGAAAAGGGTGAGCTCAACTAGCCCGATAAAGAATATTATGACTAAGATAATATCTGACAAATTATCGTTAGTCTTGACGGGGAAAAATCTAATAGAATCTGATAGATGACAAATTTTAAATCAATATTCATGGTGAAATAATAATTCATTAGAAGAGTTAAGTAGAGAATGCAAACTACTATCTTACATGTATGAATTTAAAAGTTCATCGTCTATCTTTTATCCTGTAACATCAATCGATATATACATACGGAATCAAATATTCATCTTTCACTTCTGGGCGAAGATATTCATCGATTAAGTAGTATTCATCTAAACTTTGTTCATCTTTGCTTTTCTGACCGAAGATATTCTTGAAATCATTCATCTTTGCTTTCTGGGCCGAAGATATTCAATAATATCATCATTTAAGGCGAGGATGATGAAAATATTTTAAAAAGCGAATCCGGTGAAACAAAATGATGAGGATTAAGGATTAAGGATTAGTACTTTGTTTTATCCATGTTCAAAAATACCTCAAAAATAATCATAGTGGTGTAAAATTGAGAATGATCAAAACATGGATCTGATCAAAGCTAGTATCGAATAGATATTTTGGAAAAAGAAGAAATTTTATTTTTGATTGAATAATTAGTATCGTGAATAGTATAGTATCGTGAATAGTCTTAAGTATCGTGAATAGTAACTTCAGACACAAAAGATAGAAATTCCAAAAAAATCTTATCTTCTTCATGAATAGTACTACGTGAATAGTAACGTGAATAGTAACTCGTGAATAGTAACTTCGTGAATAGTAACTTCGTGAATAGTAACTCGTGAATAGTAACTCATGAATAGTAACCCAGAGCATGAAAAAGTTCAAATTTGATAAAAGTTCAACCGATATTTTGACATAATGATATTGAAGAAATAATATCATTTGAGAAAAGAAAATAACATCCACTTACCTCGAAAGATTAGTACTAAATTTGGAATCTAGGGTATAGTCTTTGAAGGAACTTTTGCCGTCTAACAATACTCAAAGTATACTCAAAATACTCACAAGAATAAACTCGATAATATAGAGAGAAAACTTGATTTACGGTGTGATTTTCAATTCTAACCTAAGCACCTATTTATAGGAAAATCTTTAGAACACAAGCGAAAATTTAATATAATATTAATATATATATTAAATTTCTCCCACCTTCCTAGATCTGATCTCAGCTCATTATGCACATGTTGTAGCCCAAAAAAAAACAACAAAACGTTTTTATTATTTAAAATATTTTAAACTTCCAAAAATCAATTATTTGAACTTGAACTTGATAATTCATAATAAATAGCCCTTTTATCAGAAAATTCGAATCTCGCGAGTTTTTATAGGAAATTCAATTCTCTACAACTTTGCAGAAGAAAGTTTTCCAAATTCCAAGCAGAAATTGGAAAAGAAATCCACAAGCAGGCGATTTTTTACATTTATAATCAAATTTCGGTCGATAAATGGGGTCCCTTGACATGTTTAACATGTTTTAAACATTTATTGCAACAAAAATACTCTTCCTCCTCGTATACTCTCATATATCCCACATTCGTTGTAAAAATATCACCATTATTATATTATTAAAATATAATAATATATTTAAATGAATTATTTTATCGAGAAAAAGATAAAATTTCAATTTTCAACAATTGTCACATTAAAAATTTTCTCCATCTATATCCACATAAAATCAATATTTTCCTCATCATATGAATCAATAATTAATTATTCACAAATAATATACTGAAGAATCATGATATTAATGACAGGCGGTTCAGGGAGAGGGGCTTTCGATAAAATTTCTTCTTCTTGGTGGCTTGATTAGGTGACCAAACCTCTCCTTAGCAGAACTTTCTAGACATTGCCAATAATGTTATCTAATAATATTATTAGGATAATATGAATTATTGCCGATAATGAAAAATCTTGTGTAATGTGATTATTGAAAAACAACGATGATATAAAATATCAATATGACAATTATTAAATCGATAAAATCTTTGAGCGATAATTCTTTGTAACCATTATTGAGTAGTGCCTTCTTACGTAAGAATCAATAATTGGTGCAATCTGGTGTCTTCTTGTGTTTTAACCAAGGGTATTTTAACGATATTACTTAGTAACAACTTCTGTAGATTATTTTTAAACAACTTATATTTGTCGTTTTCTTCATCGATCGCTTTTAGTTATGGGGCCCACACATGGCTAGCTTGCGTCGTAAATGCGAATATTCCAAGCGATCTGAATATTCCACGACCAAACGAATATTCCCAACAATGATGAATATTTTATAACCACTTGCTTATTTTGAAATATTTGCGTATTTTACCCTAACTATCCACATTAATCAAATCAACCCTTACTATTTCAAAATAATAAATAGAAAATTAAATTTCATTAATAATAAGTTGGGGTCTACAATCTCTCGTATCGGCAATACATAAGCAGACTTAGTTAATCTATCAACAATAACCCAAATAGCATCGATGCCTTGAGAAATCGTAGGAAGACCCGTAATGAAATCCATGGTAATGTGTTCCCACTTCCATTTCGGAATCTCAAGTGGTTGTAATGGACCCTTTGGCATTTGGTGCTCCGCCTTTATACGTTGACAAGTTAAACACCTTGAGATAAACTTTACAATCTCTCTCTTCATATTATTCCACCAAAATGTATGTCGAAGATCACGATACATTTTGGTACTTCCAGGATGGATTACAAATGGTGTATTGTGTGCCTCCATCATGATCTTATTCTTCAAATCAGAATCGTTAGGAACACAAAGTCTAGAGTGGACTCGAAGTATTCCTTCTTCATTGATTCTCGCTTCCAGAATAGCACCGTCTTGTACTTTCTTCTTCATATGCATCAGCTCCGGGTCGGTGTCTTGAGCAACTTTAACTTTTTCTATTAAAGTTGGTTCTATGCGTATACTTGACATCATCGCATGGGTCCGCAGAGTATTGAATTCTATCCTCATCTTTTGTAAATCGCACAAAATGGGTCTTTGTGTTAACAACATCGCACTCGTTCCCGCATATGATCTTCTACTCAACGTGTCAACTACCACGTTCGCTTTTCCAGGATGGTATTGAATAGTGTGGTCGTAATCTTTCAACAACTCGAGCCAACGTCGTTGCCGCATGTTGAGTTCCTTTTGGGTGAAGAAATATTTGAGACTTTTATCGTCTGAATATATCTCCACTTTCTCACCATATAGATAGTGCCTCTAGATCTTTAGCGCGAAAAACGATTTCGCTGTGACTCTAGATCATGAGTAGGATAATTCCTCTCATATTCTTTAAGTTATCACGAGGCATAGGCTATGACTTTCCCACGTTGCATGAGAACACATCCTAACCCTTTGCTTGAAGCATCGTTGTAGATAACAAATCCATCCGAACCAGATGGTATTGTCAGAACAGCTGCCGAAATGAGTCTCCTCTTAAGCTCTTGGAAACTCTTCTCGCATTCTCCGCTCCATACGAATTTTGTATCTTTTCGAGTCAGCTGAGTTAACGGAGTAGCGATTCGAGAAAACCCTTCCACGAATCTCCAATAATAACCAGCTAGGCCCAGAAAGCTACGTACTTCGGTCACCGACTTCGGTTGCTCCCAAATTTGTATTGCTTCAATCTTCGCCGGGTCGACAGATACTCCATGTTTTGACACCACGTGCCCAAAGAATGCTACTTCCTCAAGCCAGAACTCGCATTTCTTCAACTTGGCATATAGCTTATTTTCACGAAGCCTTTGGAGTACCGACTTCAAATGGTGCTCATGATCTTCACGACTTTTGGAATATATGAGGATGTCATCAATAAAACAACAACGAATCGATCCAAATAATCCTTGAATACTCGGTTCATCATATCCATGAAAGTAGCGGGAGCATTAGTCAATCCAAAAGACATGACTAAGAATTCATAATGCCGTCTCGGAGTTACGAAGTTAGTCTTTGGAATATCCTCGGTTTTAATCTCATGATGATGATATCGAGCGAAGATAGATCTTTGAAAAGAATTGTGCTCCTTGCAAATTTGGTCAAACAGGTCATCAATATGAGGTAGCGGATACCTATTCTTGATAGTGACATGGTTTAATTCGATAGTCAATACAAAGTCGCATACTCCTGTCTTTATTCTTTACAAATAAAGCAGGAGCACCCCGAGGAGATGTCTTAGGGCAGAATGAAACCGAGTGTCCAACAACTCCTCGTAGTTGGACCTTTAACTCTGAAGTTCAATAGAGCCATTCGATATGGGGTTTAAGAAATGGGCTTTATGCGGGTTCAAGGTCAATAAAGAATTCAACTTCACGTTACGGGGGTAGGCCAAGTAGTTCTTCTTGAAACACGTCGGAAATTTACTAACAATGCAGAATATTATTCAAATCGGCGTGTCTTTATTCAAATCCATAACATGGGATAAGAAAGCTTGACATCCGTTTTTCAATAAGCGAATAGCTTTATGACTAAATATGGCGGTGATTGATTTTAATGGTTTAGTTGCTTGAATTCGCACAACAAGGGTTGGTTAGGAATATGAAAACTAACAACCTTACGAAAACAATCAATTTTGGCATGATGAATAGTTAACCAATCAATCCCTAAAATCACATCAAAAGCAAGTATCTTTAAAGAGATAAGGTCAACGTGTAATGTGATGGTGCCAATTTGGATCAAACAAGATTTATAAGCATGTGGATGTGATGAAAGTTTCTCTAACGGAGTTTCCACGAGATAAATCAAAGTCTAATTTCTCCGGAGTTAAGTTTAAGCGTTGAGCATAGCAGGAGAGATAAATGAATGGGGTAGCAGGAAGATCAAGTAAGGTATAAACTTTGCAAGAATTTATGATTAGCTTACTCGTGATCACCTCGTTTGGGTTCCTCGCATTTTAACCAGTCATGACAAACGCTCTTCCAGGAACCGTTGACTTTGACTTTTTTGGGACAGCCTTTTGAGTCACCATCCCCACTGGACTTGGTTTCGCTACCGTACAATTGCGAGTGATATGTCCTTCATTTCCATAATTATAATATACCTTGAACTGTTGTGGACAGTTTGGACTGATATGTCCCTCTTTCCCGCATTTATAGCATACGACCGGTGGTCGTTCTCCTCCCTTAGAATGAGTTGTTGCTGGCACTGACGTCTTCACGTGGTCGTTGTTGAATCTCCTCTTTTTAAAATCTCCTCCCGACTCGCTTCTTCTATTCTCATGGACGTGATTACCACCAGAGTGGTTACCGCCTTTGTCTGTATTTTTTTTTCTTCGCTGGTTATCGTTGTTCTGATGACTGATGTCACCAATATGATCCTAGTTATGATCCCTCGGTTGAACGTACTCGTTATCTCGCTCTAATAATTGAGCCCTGTTGACAACATCCGAATAGAGAAAATTTATGAGAAATGAGATATCGGCGTATGTCGGGTTTCAAACCTCTCGAAACATCCGCTCATCGTTCCTCATTCTCCACCAAATGAGATGTGAACCTGGACAACTCGCAAACTTTTGCCTCGTCATCGACACCGCCATGTTATTTTTGTTTCGATCTAATAAACTCCACTTCCTTCATAATGGCGTGTAAGACCAAAATTTTTAAATAAAAAGAATTTCCTTTATTTATTATTTTGAAATAGTAAGGGTTGATTTGATTAATGTGGATAGTTATGGGTAAAATCATGAAATATTTTGAATAAGCAAGTGGTTATAAAATATTCATTATCGCCGGGAATATTCGTTTGGTCGTGAATAATATTAAATCTTTGTCAGGGAATATTAAATGCGATGGCGCGATCTTACTATGGGCCCATAACTAGGAAGCGATTGGATGAAGAAACGACAAATATAAGTTGTTTATAAATAACTCACAGTAGTTATTACAGATAATCTTTGTTGGAATACCCGGTGGTTAAAACACACTAATATGCGTTGTTGAACAAAGAAGCTTACGGTATTGCACCAATTATTGATTCTTACGTACGTGAAAGGCCTTTACTCAATAATTATTATAGTAATTCTTTGTTCGATATTTTATTTTATTGATTCAATAATTCTTTGCATTGATATTTTATATTCTTGTTGTTTGATAAATTGTCATTACACAGTATTTTCCATTATCGAAGAAATAATTCATATTATCTGAATAATATTATTAGATAACATTATTGGCAATGTCTAGAAAGTTACATCTCAAGGAGAGGTTTGGTCACCTAATTGCTTGCACAATGAGGAGAAATTCTTATTGAAAGCCCCTCTTTCACAGGAGCGGCACTGGTTGTCGATCTTGTGATTCTCAGTAATATTATTTGTGAATAATTAATTATTAATTTATATGATGAGAAAATATTGATTTTATGTGGATATAGATGGAGAAAATTTTTATAGTGACAATTGTTGAAAATTGAAATTTTATCTTTTACGATAAAATAATTCATTTAAATATATTATTATATTTTAATAATATAATAATGGTGATATTTTTACAATGAATGTGGGATATATGAGTATATGAGGAAAAGAGCATTTTGTTGCAATAAAAATTTAAAATAGATTTTGTGTGCTGGTAGACCCATTTCTTTGACCGGAATTTGATTATAGCTTGTAAAATCGTGGTTTGTTGATTTTCGTAAATTTCTATTGGGAATTTGGAAAAACTTAGATTCTACGCAAAGTTGTAGAGAATTGAATTTCCTATAAAACTCGCATGAGATTCGAATTTTCGATAAAAGGGCTATTTATTATGAATTATTGAAGTTTAGGAGTTAAAATAATTGATTTTGAGAGTTTTAATTAATTATTTTGAGAAAAGCGTTTTTGGTGAGTTTGTGAATCTCATTTAACATGTGCTATGGCTAAAATCAGATTTCAAAAAAGGTGGGCTAAGGAATTTTGTTTATAAATAATATTATTATATTCAATTTTCTACTTTGGTGTTTCAAGCATTTTCTATAAATAGGGAGCTTAGGTTAGAATTGAAAATCACACGTAAGCTGAAGTTTTCTCTCTCTATATTATCGAGGCGTATTCTTGTGAGTATTTTGAGTATACTTTGAGTATTGCTATATCTGGTCAAGTTCAAGTCATAGCCTTTATCCTCCAGTGTTTCAACTAGAAGTCTTGTCTTTTCGAGGTAAGGATGTTATTTTTTTCTCAAATGATATTATTTCTTCAATATCATTATCTTTGAAATATTGGTTGGAACTTTTTATCAAATTTGGAACTTTTTCATGCCTGGGGTTACTATTCATGGTTCTTATTCACGACGAGTTCTTATTCATGAGTTCTTATTTATTCACTTAGTTCTATTCACGAGTTATTATTCATTAGTACTATTCATGAAGCGTGAAGATGTTTTTGTGAAATTTCTATCTTTTGGTGTCGGAGTTACTATTCACGATATCTGGCCTTTATTCACGATATCTGACATTATTCACGAATAGACTATTATTCATAGAAAAATGAAATTTTTCTTTTTTGTCAAAATATCTATTATGGATACTAGCTTTGATCGTATCCATGTTTTGATCATTCTTGAATTTTACACCACTCGATTACTTATGAAGTATTTTTGAACTTGGATTGTTTAAAATACTGAATCCTTAATATTGTTCTTTTCTTTTGTTTTGGATTCGATTTTCTTTGAAATATTTTCATCATCCTCACCCTAAATAATGATATTCATTGAATATCTTTGGCTTGTAGTGCAAAGATGAATGATTTCTTGATGAATATCTTTGGCCGTAGTGCAAAGATGAGCAGTGTTGAGATGAACACCGATTGATTAATATCTTTGGCCCGTAGTGCAAAAAAGATGAGCAGTGTTTAGATGAACATGACGGTGATAAATATCTTTGGCTTGTAGTGCAAAGATGAATATTTGATTCCAGATGAATATTGATTGATGTTACAGGGATAAAATATCGACGATGAACTTTTAAATTCATAGATTATAGTAGTTTGCATTCTCTACTTAACTCTTCTATAAATTGTTGTTTCCGCTGCGAATGTTGATTTAAAACTGGTTATCTATTGTATTCTATTAGATTTTTCCCTGTTGGAGACTAACGATAATTTGTTGTATATTATCTTAGTCATAATATTCTTTACTGGGCTAGTTGAGCTCACCCTTTTCCTTTTTGTTCCATTTTTCTTCTCAGGAGGCGAGAATGTATCGAGTACTAGTCGGGGTATGGAATGAAGGTTCTAGAGAGAGTTGTTTAGTAGTCCTCACCATTTTTGTAAAATAATGTATCAATAATTATGATGGGAATTTATTTGCGTGTGGATATTGTGCAGATGACAATATACGTATTTAAACTCACAATTTATATGTTGTAATAATAAGTTGTAGTTATTTACGTACCATGTATTTGGCGACTTTCGAGAATGGGTTGGATGGAATGGACCTATTTGGGGGCGTCACGGTTAATATCGAGAGCTTAGGATATGATCTCTGGCGGAGATCGGGGAATAGAACTAGGAGGGAGAGAGTAAATCCTTCGCTAGTGTGTCTACCTAAGCTTATTTGTTAGTTGGTTAGTATATAGGGATATTATGCGATATATTGATTTCCTTAATTAACCCTTGTTTTATGCGGTATTTGAAATGTCGATTGAGAATATTAATGAGTGGAGTAAATGAGACCAAGTGGAGATGCGTGTGTACTTACCAACGAGGAGAATGTGCAACGGTTGGCAATGTACCTCCTGTGAACAACACCACTTTGAGCGAGATGATGAGCGAGGGGATGTTTAGAAGCTTTTTGCAGTTCATGCAAAATCGAGACGAGGAGACTCGTGTTCAAAATCTGAGGAGGAAATGATAGCAATTCACGGGTGGTCATGACAAGCGATTAAAAGTTGGGACCACGAACTGGGAAAGCGGATCCGATTAAAGGCGGAGGCGTGGGTCAAACAAATTACCAAGATATTCGATGTCTTGGGATGCGGAGGAAGAGAAAGTTCCATTCGCTACTTTTATGTTAGTAACGAGGCGATTCTTGGTGGGAATCGTGAAGTGTACCCATCCATTGCACTTTTCGGCATGTCGTGGGAGACATTTGAGAAAGCAGTTCAATGACAAGTACTTCCACGAAAGTATTCGTCGTATGAAGGAAGTGGAGTTTATTAGAATGGAGCGAATAAACGATGGTGTCTCGATCTGAGGCAAAGTTTGCGGAGTTATCGAGTTTGCACCTCATTTGGTGGAGAATGAGGAGCGTATGACGCGGATGTTTCGAGAGGTTTGAAACCCGGCATACGTCAAGATCTCATTCTCATAAATTTTCTCTCTATTCGGATGTTGTCAGCGGGGCTCGGTTGTTAGAAGCGAGATAACGAGAGTACGTTCAACCGAGGGACCATAACGAGGATCATACTAGAAGATAGCGATCATCGAATAACGATAACGGCGGAGAAAGAAGAATACGGACAAAAAGCGGTAACCACTCTGGTGGTAATCGTGGCCATGAAAATAGAAGAAGCGAGTCGGGAGGAGATTTTAAAAGAGGAGATTCAACAACGACCATGTGAAGGCGTCGGGCTTGATGTGGCCGGGTTCCGAGGAGGAGAAAGACCACCCGGTAGTATGTTACAAATGCGGGAAAGAGGACATATCGCCCAAACCGCCCCAGCAGTTTAAGGTATGCTATAATTGTGGAAAAAGAAGGACATATTGCTCGAGAGAGTTATGCGGTATCGAAACCCAGTCCAGTGAGGAATGGTGACTCAAAAGGATGTTCCAGAAAAGTCAAAGTCAGCGGTTCACGGAAGGCGTTTGTCGTCGTGGCCCAATCAAAATGCGAGGAACCGAACGAAGTTAGCACGGGTTAGTTAATTATAAATTCTTGCGAAGTTTATACCTTACTAGATCTCGGATTCTACCCATTCTTTTATCTCTCTCTCTTACTTGCGCTCAACGTTTGAACTTGACTACGGAGAAATTAAACTTTGACTATTATGGAGACTCCATTAGGAGAAACTTTCATTACATCCGTTGTTTAAAATCTTGCTTGATTCAAGTTGGCACTATCACATTACTGTTAACCTTATTTCTATAGAGATATTTGCTTTTGATGTGATTTTAAGGTTAACTACTCATCATGCCAAATTGATTGCTTTTGTAAGGTTGTTAGTTTTCATATTCCTAAGCAACTGTTATTTCAATTCAAGCAATCAAACCATTGTAGTCAAACATTTTCATATCAAGCCATGAAGTCATTCGTTTATTACGGATGTCAAGTTTTCTTAGTCCGTGTTATGGATTTGAATAAAGACACGTCGATTTGAATAATATTCTGTTGTTATTGATTTTTTCTGATGTATTTCTGAAGAATTTCTTGGCTTACTCCCAAAGATCGATATTAAATTTTGTATCGACTTTGAACCCGGTACAAAACTCATTTCTAAAATCTCATATCGAATGGCTCTATTGAACTCGTGGAGTTAAAAATTCAACTATAAATTTGGTACGAGCCTTTATCTGGTGACTACCTTTGTGGAATGCAAAAGCCGGACTCTCCGTAGGGGACACCATATTCGTCTTTATAGTAAAGCCGATAGGTGTCATTGTAACGTCTTATCCAAGGTTGGGATATAAGTCGCGATTGAGAACAACCTAAGTCGATAATCGATATCGTAGCTTTACAAGCTTAGTTGGTTATTATCGGAGATTCGTTGAAGGATATTCTCGAATCGCTATTCCATTAACGCTTGGACTTCGTAGAGATACAAAATTCGAATGGAGCGAGGAATGTGGGAAGAGCTTGAAGAACTCGAGAGGAGACTTATTTTAAGACATGTTACGACCCATGCCATCCTGGAAAAGCGAGCGTGGTAGGCGGCGTGTTGAGTAGAAGATCATTATCTGAAGTACTGAGTGCGATATTGTCAAAGACTCATTTCGATAATTTACAAATAATAGAGATGGAGATGAAAACTCTAGGTACCAGCGTGATGATATCTGAGTATAATCGACTTTAATCGATAAAGTTAAAGTTATTCAACTATAACGGGGTGATGAATTTGAAGAAGGAGGTGCAAGAATTTGTTATTTCAAAAGCGAGAATCGGTGAGGTGAGAAAGCTCGAACCTTCGATTTATTAATCCATTTAAAATTCTCGATCGAATAGGGCTGTGGCCTATAGACTCATTTTTACCGCCAAGTATGGCGTGTTCATAGCGTTTTTCACGATCGATGTTACGTAAATATGTGGACTGACCGAACCATGTCGTTGAGTTAGAACCAGGACGAGATAGCGAAGAATTAACGTCACGAGGAGGTACTGTCAAGATCTTGGATAGGAAAGAACATGTCCTATGTCTCGAGGTTATACCACAAGTTAAAGTTTTGTGGAGAAACCATCTTTATTGAGGAAATGACACGGGAGTTGGAAAGCGGAAATGAAAGCGAGGTATTCTCATCTTTTGAAAACACCAGTCGTCGTCAATTTCGAGGATGAAATTGCATAAGGAGGGAGGTTATAAGACCCCAAATTATTAATAAATGAAATTTATTTTCCTCTATTTATTATTTTGAAATAGTAAGGGTTGATTTGATTAATGTGGATAGTTATGGGTAAAATCATGAAATATTTGAATAAGAAAGTTGTTATAAAATATTAATTATTATTAGGAGAATATTCGTTTGGTCGTGGAATATTAAATGCTTGTCGGGGAATATTAAATATGACTTGCCTTGATCTTTTGTGGGCCCCATAATGTAAAGCGATTGGATGAAGAAAGCGACAAATATAAGTTGTTTATAAATAATTGGCGTAGTTATTCACAATTATCTTGTTGAAATACCCGGTGGTTAAAAACACACTGTCTGGCGTTGTTGAGCGATAGCTTTGCGGTATTGCACCAATTATTGATTCTTACGTAAGAAGGCACTACTCGATAATTGTTACGATAATTCTTATTCGATATTTTATTTTATTGATTTAATAATTCTTTGCGTTGATATTTTATATTGTTGTTGTTTGATAATTGTCATTACACGGTATTTTCCATTATCGGAGCAATAATTCATATTATCTGAATAATATTATTAGATAACATTATTGACAATGTCTAGAAAGTTACATCTCAAGGAGAGGTTTGGTCATCTAATTGCTGGCGTAGATAAGGAGAAATTCTTATTGGAAAGCCCCTCTCACAGGAGCGGCTGGTTATCGATAATGTGATTCTATAATTTTATTTGTGAATAATTAATTATTAATTTATATGATGAGAAAATATTGATTTTATGAGGATATAGATGGAGAAAATTTTAATGTGACAATTGTTGAAAATTAATATTTTATTTTTTACGATAAAATAATTCATTTAAATATATTATTTTAATAATATATTAATGATAATATTTTTACAATGAATGTGGGATATATGAGTATATGATGAGGAGGAAGAGTATTTTTGTTGCAAAAGTTGTTTTAACACATATTTTTGTGTGTTGGTGGACCCATTTCTTGACCACAAATTGATTATAGCACGTAAAATCGAATAGTTTGTGGATTTGGTCAATTTACATTTGGAATTTGGAAAAACTTTCTTCGTAAAGTTGTAGAGAATTGAATTTCCTATAAAAAGTCATGAGATTCGAATTTTCTGATAAAAGAGCTATTTATTGTGAATTATTGAAGTTTTTGATAAGCTCGGGTGTAATTGATTTTGGAGTTTAAATTATTTTTGTTAGAAAAACGTTTTTTGTATTTTTTTGGACATCATTAACATGTGTGGCTGGTGTTTTTGACCAAAAGGTGGGCTAAGGAAAATTTGTATAAATAATAGAGATGGAGATGAAAACTTTAGTTACTCACGTGATGATATACGAGTATAATCGACTTTAATCGATAAAGTTAAAGTTGTTCAAGCTACACACCGGAGCTGATGAATTAGAAGAAGGAGGTGCAAGAAGTTGTTATTTCAAAAGCGAGAATCGGTGAGGAGAAGAAAGCTCAAACCTTCGATTTATTAATCCATTTGAAATTCTCGATCGAATAGGGCGTGTGGCTATATAGACTGCTTTTACCGCCAAGTATGACGCATATTCATAACGTCGACCTTTTTTTCGTATCGATGTTACGTAAATATGTGGGCGATTCGAACTACGCTCATTGAGTTTAGAACCGGACGAGATAGCAGAAGACTTAACGTTGAGTAGGTACTGTCAAGATCTTGGATAGGAAAGAACATGTCCCATGTACTAAGGTTATACCACAAGTTAAGGTTTTGTGGAGAAACCATCTATTATTGAGAAATGACACGGGAGTTGGAAGCGAAAATTGAAAGCGAGGTATTCTCATCTATAGGTATACATCACCCATTACGAATGGGGAATAGTTGTAGCGATCTTACGTGGGCCCCGATACGAAAAGTTGTGATACATGATGGCGAAACAACTACAACTTTATTATTATTGATTGAAAGCTGTGAGTTTGAATACAAATATTATCTTGCCGCATTGAGACAATATCTATACTCAAATAAATCCTCATCACATTTATTGATACATTATTTTACAAAAAATGGTGAGGACTACTAAACAATATCTCTCTAAAACCTTCATTCATTTACCCTACTTCTCTCTAAAACCTTCATTATTACTATTTCATTATATTCTCGCCTCACGAGAAGAAAAATGGAACAAAAAGGAAAAGGGTGAGCTCAACTAGCCCGGTAAAGAATATTATGACTAAGATAATATACAACAAATTATCGTTAGTCTTGACGGGGAAAAATCTAATAGAATACTGATAGATGACAAATTTTAAATCAATATTCGCATGTGAAATAATAATTCATTAGAAGAGTTAAGTAGAGAATGCAAACTACTATCTTACATGTATGAATTTAAAAGTTCATCGTCTATCTTTTATCCTGTAACATCAATCGATATACATACGGAATCAAATATTCATCTTTTACTTCTGAGGCAAAGATATTCATCGATTAAGTCGTATTCATAAACACTTTGTTCATCTTTGCACTTCTGACGAAAGATATTCTTGAAAATCATTCATCTTTTACTCTGGCCGAAGATATTTCAATAATATCATCATTTAAAGGCGAGGATGATGA
Organism: Panax quinquefolius; assembly: GCA_020205615.1. Classification (NCBI taxonomy): domain Eukaryota; kingdom Viridiplantae; phylum Streptophyta; class Magnoliopsida; order Apiales; family Araliaceae; genus Panax; species Panax quinquefolius. The sequence goes on from CM035168.1 coordinate 122,646,431, forward strand.
AAAATATTTTTAAAAAAAGCGAATCGGTGAAACAAAATGACGAGGATTAAGGATTAAGGATTAGTACTTTGTTTTATCCATGTCAAAAAATACCTCAAAAATAATCATAGTGGTGTAAAATTGAGAATGATCAAAACATGGATACAATCAAAGCTAGTATCGAGAATAGATATTTTGGACAAAAAGAAGAAATTTTATTTTTTCGATTGAATAGTCTTGAGTATCGTGAATAGTCTTAGTATCGTGAATAGTAACTCAGACACCAAAAGATAGAAATTTCCCAAAAAACATCTTCACAACTTGAATAGTGACGTGAATAGTACTCGTGAATAGTAACTTCGTGAATAGTAACTCGTGAATAGTAACTCGTGAATAGTAACTCATGAATAGTAACTCATGAATAGTAGACATGAAAAAGTTCCAAATTTGATAAAAAGTTTCAACCAATATTTGACATAATGATATTGAAGAAATAATATCATTTGAGAAGAAAATAACATCACTTACCTCGAAAGATTAGTACTTATTTGGAATCTAGGATTATAGTCTTGAAAGGAACTTTACACCGTCTAACAATACTCAAAGTATACTCAAAATACTCACAAGAATCGCTCGATAATATAGAGAGAAAACTTGAGTTTACGGTGTGATTTTCAATTCTAACCTAAGCACCTATTTATAGGAAAATGCTTAGAACACACAAGCAGAAAATTTAATATAATATTATATATATATATATAAAATTTCTCATCGCCCACCTTCCAAGATCTGAATTCAGCTCATTTAACCCACATGTTAGCCCACAAAAAAAAAAAAACGTTTTTCTTATTTTAAATATTTTAAACTTCCAAAAATCAATTATTTAGAACTTGAACTTCAATAATTCATAATAAATAGCCCTTTCATCAGAAAATTCGAATCTCGCTTGAGTTTTTATAGGAAATTCAATTCTCTACAACTTTGCGAGAAGAAAGTTTTCCAAATTCAAAATAGAAATTGACAAGAAATCCACAAGCGGGAGATTTTACGAAATTTATAATCAAATTTGATCGATAAATGGGGTCCATGACATGTTTAACATGTTTTAAACATTTATTGCAACAAAAATACTCTTCCTCCTCGTATACTCATATATCCCACATTCGTTGTAAAAATATCACCATTATTATATTATTAAAATATAATAATATATTTAAATGAATTATTTTATCGAGAAAAGATAAAATTTCAATTTTCAACAATTGTCACATTAAAAATTTTCTCCATCTATATCCACATAAAATCAATATTTTTCTCATCATATGAATCAATAATTAATTATTCACAAATAATATTCTGAGAATCTGATATTGTGACGAGGCGGGTTCAGGGAAGAGGGGCTTTCGATAAAATTTCTCTTCTTCTTGGTGGCGTGATTAGGTGACCAAACCTCTCTTTAGCGAGAACTTTCTAGACATTGCCAATAATGTTATCTAATAATATTATTAGGATAATATGAATTATTATTAGCCGATAATGAAAATCTTGTGTAATAATGATTATTGAAACAAATGACAATATAAAATATCAATATGACAATTATTAAATCGATAAAATAAAATTGAGCGATAATTACTTGTAACCATTATTGAGTAGTGCCTTCTTACGTAAGAATCAATAATTGGTGCAATCTGGTAATCTTCTTGTGTTTTAACCACCAGAGTATTTTTAATAGTATACTTGAGTAACAACTTCTGTAGATTATTTTTAAACAACTTATATTTGTCGTTTTCTTCATCGATCGCTTTTAGTTATGGGCCCCCACATGCATTTTGCTTGGCTTGGTAAATGCGAATATTCCACAAACGATCTGAATATTCCACGACCAAACGAATATTCCCAAACAATGATGAATATTTTATAACCACTTGCTTATTTTGAAATATTTGCGTATTTTACCCTAACTATCCACATTAATCAAATCAACCCTTACTATTTCAAAATAATAAATAGAAAATTAAATTTCATTAATAATAAGTTGGGGTCTTCTGACCTCCCTCTTATGAAATTTCGTCCTCGAAATTGGCGTCACGTACACAGTGTTTGAAAAGGTGAGGATACCTCGCTTTCATTTTAGTTTCAATTCGGTCATTTCCTCTATAGCATGATTCCTCCACAAAACTTTAACTTGTGGTATGACCTTTCTTGGCGTGGGACATGCTCCTTCTATCCAAAATCTTGGCGGTACCTCCTCATCGTTAAGTCTTGGCTATCTAAATCCGGTTCTAACTCTATAGCGTGGTTCGGGTCTTTCACATATTTCTGAAATGCGGGATATGTGAAACACATTATGAACACGAGACATACTTGGAGGTATGCTTGTGAGTCTATAGGCTACATTTCCTACTCGGTCGAGAATTTGAAATGGACGATAAATCGTGGATTGAGCTTTCCTCTCTTCCCAAATCTTGTAACTCCCTTCCATGGAGCGACTTCATGACAATCATGATCCCCACACTAAATTCCCGTCCTTTCGATGAAGATCCGCATAACTCTTTTGTCGATCTTGTCTTGGTTTGTATCGTTGTCGAATCATTTGGATCTTTTCGGTGAGTCATACGTACTTAACTTCGGGTCCCAACAATGTTGCTTCACCCACCTCGTCCCAACATATTGGAAGCGACACTTTTCGTCCATATAATGCTTGAATGGAGCCACACTATACTTGCACGATAAGCTTTGTTGTTGTAGGAGAATTCCACTGATGGTAAATACTTATCCAAGCGCCCTTGAAGTCAGGACACGAGTCTTAATAGATCTTCAGAGTTTGAATAGTCCTCTCGATTGTCCGTCAGGTTTGAGGATGGTATATAGCGAACTAAATCGTAAATCCGTGCCCATAGCTTTTTGCAAGCTAACCCAAAATCTTGAAGTGAATCTTGGGTCACGATCCGAAACTATGGATCTGGGCATGCCATACTGACCTCACAATCTCATTCACGTACATACTAGCAAGGCGTTCGAGTGAATAAGTCTCCGTGTCGGCAAGAAATGAAGCGGACTTGGTTAATCTATCAACAATAACCCAAATAGCATTGATGCCTTGAAGAAACCGTAGGAAGACTAAATGTGAAATCCATGGTAATGTGTTCCCACTTCCATTTCGGAATCTCGAGTGGTTCTGACGGACCCTTAGGTACTAGATGCTCGCCTTTTACGTTGACAAGTTAAACACATTGAGATAAACTTTGCAATCTCTCTCTTCATATTGTTCCACCAAAATGTATGTCGAAGATCACGATACATTTTAGTACTTCGAGGATGGATTGCAAATGGTGTATTGTGTGCCTCCATCATAATCTTGTACTTCAAATCAGTCGTTAGGAACACAAAAGTCTAGAGTGGACTCGAAGTATTCCTTCTTCATCGATTCTCGCTTAGGAATAGCTCCTTCTTGTACTTTCTTCTTCATACGCATCGGCTCAAGATTCGGTGGCTTGAAGCGACCTTAACTTTTCTATTAAAGTTGGCTCTGTCGTATACTTGACATCATCGCACTTTTCGTTCTGCATATGATCTTCTACTCAATAGCGCGTCGGCTACCACGTTAAGCTTTTTCGGGATGGTATTGAATAGTGTGGTCGTAGTCTTTCAATAGCTCGAGCCAGCGTCATTTGCCGCGTGTTGAGTTCTTTTGAGTGAAGAAATATTTAAGGCTTTTATGGTGCGAATATATCTCCACTTTCTCCCCTATAGATAGTGCCTCCATATCTTTAGCAAAAGCTTATTGCTTTATGACTCTAGATCATGAGTAGGATAATTCCTCTCATACTCTTTAAGTTATCGCGAGGCATAGGCTATGACTTTCCCACGTTGCATGAGAACACATCCTAACCCTTTGCACGAAGCATCATTTGTAGATAACAAATCCATCCGAACGGATGGTATTGTTAGAAACAGTCTTAGAAATAAGTCTCCTCTTAAGCTCTTGGAAACTCTTCTCGCATTCTTCGCTCCAAAAGCAATTTTGTATCCTTAGGAGTTATTTGAGTTAATGGAGTAGCGATTCGAGAAAACCCTTCCACGAATCTCCGATAATAACCGGCTAAGCCCAAAAAAACTCGTACTTGATCATGCAAGCTTGGTTGCTCAACTTTGTATTGCTTGATCTTGGCGGATCAACGGATACTCCATGTTTTGACACCGCGTGCCCAAGGAATGCTACTTCCTCAAGCGAACTTCGCATTTCTTCAATTTGGCATATAGTTTGTTTTCACGAAGCCTTTGGAGTACCGACTTCAAATGGTGCTCATGATCTTCACGACTTTTGGAATATATGAGGATGTCATCAATAAAAACAACAACAAAATGATCAAATATTCCTTGAATACTCGGTTCATCATATCCATGAAAGCGCGAGGAGCATTAGTCGATCAGAAAGACATGACTAAGAATTCATAATGCCCGTCTCCAGAGTTAAAAAGCGGTCTTTGGAATATCCTCGATTCTAATCTTGATTTGATGATATCGAGCGAAGATCGATTTTGAAAAGAATTGTGCCCTTACTTGCAATTTGGTCAAACAAGTCATCAATACGAGGTAGAGGATACCTATTCTTGATGGTGACATGGTTCGATTCAGATAGTCGATACAAAGTCGCATACTCCGTCTTTCTTCTTTCTGAATAAAGCAGGAGCACCCCGAGGAGATGTCTTGGGGCCGAATGAAAGCCGATGTCCAACAATTCTGTAGTTGGACCTTTAACTCTGAAGTTCAATAGGAGCCATTCGATATGGGGTTTTAGAAATGGGCTTTGTACCGGGTTCAAGATCAATAAAGAATTGACTTCACGTTACAGGGGTAGGCAAGGGAAGTTCTTGAAATCGTCGGAAAGTCGATAACAACAGGAATATTATTCAAATTTGGCGTGTCTTTATTCAAATCCATAACATGGGCTAAGAAAGCTTGACATCCAGTTTTTGATAAGCGAATAGCTTTATGATTAGATATAGCGGTGATTGATTTTAATGGTTTAGTTGCTTGAATTAAATACAACGGGTTGGTTAGGAATATGAAAACTAATGACCTTACGAAAACAATCAATTTTGGCATGATGAGTAGTTAACCAATCAATCCTAAAATCACATCAAAAGCAAGTATCTTTAAAGAGATAAGGTTGACGGTAAGGTGATGGTGCTGACTTGAATCAAACAAGATTTATAAGCGGTGGATGTGATGAAAGTTTCTCTAGCGGAGTTTCCACGAGATAGGTCGAAAGTCTAATTTCTCGGTCGAGTTTAAGCGTTGAGCACATGCGGGAGAGATAAATGAATGGGTATGCACCGGTATCAAGTAAGGTATAAACTTAGCAAGAATTTATAAATAGCTTACCGTGATCACCTCGTTTGGGTTCCTCGCATTTTGACCGGTCATAACAAGCTCTTCTTCCGGAATCGTTGACTTTGACTTTTACGGGATAGTCTTTTGAGTCAAATCCCCATTGAACTAGGTTTCGCTTCTTGTCTGATCTCGGCGATATGTCCTTCCTTTTCCACAATTATAGCATACCTTGAGCTGTTGTGGGCGGTTTGGTGATATGTCCCTCTTTCCCGCATTTATAGCATATAATGGGTGGTCGTTCTCCTCCCTTAGAACCGATTCTTTTTAAGACCTTTGTCGTCTTCACATGGTAGTTGTTAAATCTCCTCTTTTTAAAATCTCCTCGACTCGCTTCTTCTATTTTCATGGCCATGATTACCACGAGTGGTTACCATTTTGTCGTCTGTTTCTTTCTCATTTGGTTATCATTATTACATTGTTGCTTTATCTGCAGTGCGATCTGGTTATGGTCCTCGGTTGGTAGTACTCGTTATCTCGCTCTAATAATTGAGCCACATTTACAACATCTGAATAGAGAAAATTTATGAGAAATGAGATCTTGGCGTATCTTAGGGTTTCAAACCTCTAAGAAACATCCGCGTCATCGTTCCTCATTCTCCACCAAATGAGGTCTGAACACGGATAACTCTGCAAACTTTGCCTCGTCTTGAGAGACCTTGCGTCGTGTTGTTTTGCTCTAATCTAATAAACTCCACTTCCTTCATATAGCGAACACTTTCGGGAAAGTATTTGTCATTAAATAGTTCTGAAAGCGTCTCCCAAGACATCTTTGAGTCTTAATTTGGATGGAGTGCGCTTACTGAGACTCCCACGATGGTCGCCTCGCCACGGAACATAAAGGTGGCGAATGGAACCTTCTGTTCCTCCGTGCATCCCAAGACATCGAATATCTTGGTAATTTGCTTGACCCGTGTTTCCGCCGTGATCGGATCGGCTTTCCCTTAAATTACGGTGGTCCTGACTCTTTGAGCGCTTGCTTGTTTGTGACAACGTGAATTGCTATCATTTCCTCTGTATTTTGAACACGAGTCTCCTAAATGCGATTTTGCATGAGCGCAAAAGCTTCTAAACATCCCTCGTTCATCATACGCTTTCGGTGGTGTTGTTCACGGGAGGAACATTGCCCGACTGTTGCACGTTCTCCTCGTTGGTGAGTCTGAGCGTCTCCACGGTCTCATTTCCATTGTTAATATTCTCGATTCGACATTCTCAAATCTTGTCATAAAACAAGGGTTAATTAAGAAATCAATATATCACATAATATCCTTATATCTTGACCAACTAAAAAAATAAGCTTAGGTAGGACACACACTAGCGAAGGATTTACTCATCTCTCTCCCCTCTAGTTCTATTTCACGATCTCCATGGAGATCATATCCTAAGCTCGATACCAATTGTGGCGCCCCAAAATAGGTATACATCACCCATTACGAGTTGTCAATACATGATGCGAAACAACTACAACTTTATTATTACAACGGTAAAGCTGTGAGTTTGAATACAAATATTATCTTACAGACAATATCTATACTCAAATAAATCCTCATCACATTTATTGATACATTATTTTACAAAAATGGTGAGGACTACTAAACAATTCTTTCTAAAACCTTCATTCCATACCCAGGCTAACTCGTACTCGCTATATTCTCGCCTCACGAGAAGAAAAATGGAACAAAAAGGAAAAGGGTGAGCTCAACTAGCCCGAGTAAAGAATATTATGACTAAGATAATATACAACAAATTATCGTTAGTCTTGACGGGGAAAAATCTAATAGAATACTGATAGACAACAAATTTTAAATCAAATATTAGCATTGTGAAATAATAATTCATTAGAAGAGTTAAGTAGAGAATGCAAACTACTATCTTCATGTATGAATTTAAAAGTTCATCATCTATCTTTTATCCTGTAACATCAATCGATATACATACGGAATCAAATATTCATCTTTGCACTCTGGGCCAAAGATATTCATCGATTAAGTCGTGTTCATCTAAACACTGTTCATCTTTTTGCACTACTGACCCGAAGATATTCTTGAGAAATCATTCATCTTTTTCACTCTGGGCCAAAGATATTCAATAATATCATCATTTAAGGCGAGGATGATGAAAATATTTTTAAAAAAGCGAATCCGGTGAAACAAAATGTGAGGATTAAGGATTAAGGATTAGTACTTTGTTTTATATCCATGTTCAAAAATACCTCAAAAATAATCATAGTGGTGTAAAATTGAGAATGATCAAAACATGGATCTGATCAAAGCTAGTATCGAGAATAGATATTTTGGACAAAAGAAGAAATTTTATTTTTTGAATAGTTAGTATACGTGAATAGTGAATAGTATCGTGAATAGTCTTAGTATCGTGAATGAATAGTAACTCAGACACCAAAAGATAGAAATTCCACAAAAAAACATCTTCACGCTTAAATGAATAGTACTCGTGAATAGTAACTTCGTGAATAGTAACTTCGTGAATAGTAACTCGTGAATAGTAACTCGTGAATAGTAACTCATGAATAGTAACCTAGACATGAAAAAGTTCCAAATTTGATAAAAGTTTCAAACAATATTTGACATAATGATATTGAAGAAATAATATCATTTGAGAAGAAAATAACATCCCTTACCTCGAAAGATTAGTACTTACATTTGGAATCTAGGATATAGTCTTTGAAGGAACTTTGCATATCTAACAATACTCAAAGTATACTCAAAATACTCACAAGAATACGCTCGATAATATAGAGAGAAAACTTGATTTACGGTGTGATTTTCAATTCTAACCTAAGCACCTATTTATAGGAAAATGCTTAGAACACAAAAGCGAGAAAATTTAATATAATATTAATATATATATTAAAATTTCTACGCCCACCTTCCTAGATCTGATCTCAGCTCATTATGCACATGTTGTAGCCCACAAAACAAAAAAAAAACGTTTTTATTATTTAAAATATTTTAAACTTCAAAAATCAATTATTTGAACTTGAACTTCAATAATTCATAATAAATAGCCCTTTTATCAGAAAATTGAATCTCGCGTGAGTTTTTATAGGAAATTCAATTCTCTACAACTTTGCGGAAAAAAGTTTTTCCAAATTCCAACAAAAAATGGCCGAAATCCCAAGCAGGCGATTTTACATTTATAATCAAATTTCGGTCGATAAATGGGGTCCATTGACATGTTTAACATGTTTTAAACATTTATTGCAACAAAAATACTCTTCCTCCTCGTATACTCATATATCCCACATTCGTTGTAAAAATAAAATATCACCATTATTATATTATTAAAATATAATAATATATTTAAAAGAATTATTTTATCGGAAAAGATAAAATTTCAATTTTCAACAATTGTCACATTAAAATTTTCTCCATCTATATCCACATAAAATCAATATTTTCCTCATCATATGAATTCAATAATTAATTATTCACAAATAATATTACGAGAATCACAATATTGTGACGAGGCGGTTCAGGAAGAGGGGCTTTCGATAAGAATTTCTCTTCTTCTTGGCATGATTAGGTGACCAAACCTCTCCTTAGAGCAGAACTTTCTAGACATTGCCAATAATGTTATCTAATAATATTATTAGGATAATATGAATTATTGCCGATAATGAAAAATATTGTGTAATGACAATTATTGAAACAAATGACAATATAAAATATCAACTTGCAATTATTAAATCGATAAAATCTTTGAGCGGTAATTATCGTAACCATTATTGAGTAGTGCCTTCTTACGTAAGAATCAATAATTGGTGCGCGATCACAGGTGTCTTCTTTGTGTTTAACCACCAAGAGTATTTTAACGGTATTAACGGTATTACTACTTATTTTTAAACCACTTATATTATGCGTTTTCTTATTTTAAACAACTTATATTTGTCGTATTTTTTCTTCATCGATTTAATAACGACCAAACGAATATTGGGGCCAATGAATATTTTATAACCCTTTGCTTATTTTGAAATATTGCATTATTTTACCCCTAACTATCCACATTAATCAAATCAACCCTTACTATTTCAAAATAATAAATAGAAAATATTTCATTAATAATAAGTTGGGGTCTTACATTAATATTTATTCTTTTGTTTACTTGATTCATTTTCAGAATTTATTCCTCATCCTAAATGACGACCAAACGAATATTCAGTGCAAAAGATGGTTGATTTTCTTTTGAATATGATGAATATTTTATAACCACTTTTGCTTATTTTTGAAATATTTGATTGTATTTTAAATATTAATATGGACTTTAAACATTAATAGAATCAACCCTTACTATTTTAAAATAATAAATAGAAAATTAAATTTCATTAATAATAAGTTGGGGTCTTCGGGGGAAATGGGTGAAGTATACTTATTTTGGGGGCGTCATAGTTGGTATCAGAGCTTAGGGATATGATCTCTGGCGGAGATCGGGGAATAGAACTAGGAGGGGAGAGACGAGTAGATCCTTCGCTAGTGTGTCCTACCTAAGCTTATTTGTTAGTTGGTCAGTATATAGGGATATTATGTGATATGTTGATTTTCTTAATTAACCCTTGTTTTATGGCAGTATTTGAGAATGTCGACTGAGAATGTTAACAGTGGAGTAAATGAGAGCATGGAGACACCTTTACTAACCAACGAGGAGAACGTGCAACAGGCTGGCAATGTTCTTCCTGTGAACAACACCACTGAGCAGATGATGAACGACGGGATGTTTAGAAGCTTTGCGATTCATGCAAAATCGACGAGGAGACTTCGTGCACAAATCTGGTGGAAATGATAATAACGCACGGTTTGTCACAGCTAAGCAGTTCAAAGATTTGGGACCACCAGAATTCTAGGGAAAGCCGGATCCGATTAAGGGGGAAATGTGGGTCAAATAAATTACCAAGATATTCGATGTCTTGGGATGCACGGAGGAACAGATGGTTCCATTCGCCACCTTTATGTTAAGTAATGAGGCGGAGACATTAGTGGGAATCAGAAAGCGTACTCCATCCAACCGCACTTTCGGCATGTCTTGGGAGACGTTTGAAGCGTATTCAATGACAAGTACTTTCACGAAAGTATTCATCATATGAAGGAAGTGGAGTTTATTAGATTGGAACAAAACAACATGGCGGTGTCCCAAAGACGAGGCGAAGTTTGCAGAGTTATCGAGTTTTCACCTCATTTGGTGGAGAATGAGGAACGATGATGCGGATGTTTCGAGAGGTTTGAAACCCAGATACGCCAATATCTCATTCTCATAAATTTTCTCTATTTAGATGTTGTCATGAGGGGCTCAATTATTAGAGCGAGATAACGAGATACGCTCAATCGAGGACCTGACCGTGGATCATCATCTAGGAGATAGCGGTCATCAAAACAACGATAACCCGGCGGAGAAAGAAAATACGGACAAAAATGGTAACCACTCTGGTGGTAATCATGGCCATGAAAATAGAAGAAGCGAGTCGGGGGGAGATTTTAAAAAGAGGAGATTCAACAATAATAATGTGAAGACGTCAGCACCAGCAACAACTAGTTCTAAGGGAGGAGAACGACCACATGTCATATGCTATAAATGCGGAAAAGAGAGACATATTAGTCTAAACTGCCCACAACAATTCAAGGTATGTTATAATTGTGGAAAGGAAGGACATATCGCTTCGAGATTATGCGGTAGAATAAACCAAGTCCAATGAGGATGGTGACTCAAAAGGCTATCCCAAAAATTCAAAGTCAATCTGCGGTTCTAGAAGAAGCGTTTGTCGTGATCGGGTCAAAATGCAAGGAACCCAAACGAGGTGATCACGGTAAGCTAATCATAAATTCTTGCGAAGTTTATACCTTACTCGATCTGGTCTGCTACCCATTCATTTATCTCTCCCGCCATGCTCAACGTTTAAACTTGACTCCGGAGAAATTAGACTTTGATTTATCTGTGGAGACTCTGTTAGGAGAAACTTTCATCACATCCACTGTTTATAAATCTTGTTTGATCCAAGTTGGCACCATCATATTACCTGTTGACCTTATCTCTTTAAAGATACTTATTTTTGATGTGATTTTAGGGATTGATTGGTTAACTACTCATCATGCTAAAACTGATAATTTTTGTAAGGTTGTTAGTTTTCATATTCCTAACCAACTTGTTGTACGAATTCAAGAAACTAAACCACTGAAATCAATCACTGTCATATCAAATCATAAAGCTATTCGTTTATTGAAAAATAGATGTCAAGCTTTCTTAGCCCATGTTATGGATTTGAATAAAGATACGTTGGATTTGAATAATATTCCTGTTGTTAGTAAATTTCCTGACGTATTTCCAGAAGAACTTCCGGCCTACCCCCGTAACGTGAAGTTGAATTCTTTATTGATCTTGAACTGCATACAAAGCCCATTTCTAAAACCCCATATCAAATGGCTCTATTAAACTTCAGGAGTTAAAGGTCCAACTACGAGGAGTTGTTGGATATCGGTTTCATTAAATCTAGTACATCTCCTTGGGGTGCTCCTGTTTTATTTGTAAAGAAGAAAAGGCGGGAGTATGCGACTTTGTATTGACTACCGAAATTTGAACCATGTCACTATCAAGAATAGGTATCCGCTACCTCGTATTGATGACCTGTTTGACCAGTTGCAAGGAGCATAATTCTTTTCAAAGACCGATCTTCGTTTTGGATATCATCATGAAGATTAGGCGAGGATATTCCAAAGATCGCCTCGAGAACTCCGATGACGGGCATTATGAATTCTTAGTCATGTCTTTTGGATTGACTAATGCTCCTACGGCTTTCATGGATATGATGAACCGGATATTCAAGGAATATTTGGATCAGTTCGTTGTTGTCTTTATTGATGACATCCTCATATATTCCAAAAGCCGTGAAGATTATGAGCACCATTTGAAGTTTGGTACCAAAGGCTTCGTGAAAACAAGCTATATGCCAAGTTGAAGAAATGCGAGTTCGCTTTAGGAAGTAGCATTTCTTGGCACGCCATGATGCCCCAAAATAGGTATACATCACCCATTTCGAGTCGTCAAAATACATGGCATGTAAACAACTACAACTTTATTATTACAACATATAAATCGTGAGTTTAAATACAGATATTGCCATCTAGACAATATCCACACGCAAATAAATCTCCATCATAATTATTGATACATTATTTTACAAAAATGGTGAGGACTACTAAACAACTCTCTCTAGAACCTTCATTCCATACCCCCGACTAGTACTCGCTACATTCTCGCCTCCTGAGAAGAAAAATGGAACAACAAGGAAAAGGGTGAGCTCAACTAGCCCAGTAAAGAATATTATGACTAAGATAATATACAACAAATTATCGTTAGTCTTCAACAGGAAAAATCTAATAGAATACAATAGAGACAACAAATTTTAAATCAATATTATAGTGAAATAATAATTCATTAGAAGAGTTAAGTAGAGAATGCAAACTACTATCTTCTATATATGAATTTAAAAGTTCATCATCGATATTTTATCCTATAACATCAATCAATATATATATACGGAATCAAATATTCATCTTTGCACTACTGAGCCAAAGATATTCATCGATTCATGTTCATCTAAACACTGTTCATCTTTGCACTACGGGCCAAAGATATTAATCGATCGGTCATGTTCATCTCAACACTGCTCATCTTTGCACTACGGGCCAAAGATATTCATCAAGAAATCATTCATCTTTACAATGCGCAGCCAAAGATATTCAAGTAATATCATCATTTAGGATCGAGGATGATGAAAAATATTTTAAAGAAAACGAATCCAAAGTGAAACAAAATGACAAGGATTAAGGATTAAGGATTCGTACTTTGTTTTATCCATGTCCAACAATACCTCAAAAATAATCATAGTGGTGTAAAATTCAAGAATGATCAAAACATGGATACAATCAAAGCTAGTATCCGAATAGATATTTTGGACAAAAAGAAGAAATTTTATTTTTCAAATTGAATAGACCAGTATTCGTGAATAGTGTCAGATATCGTGAATAGTGTCGATATCGTGAATAGTAACTCTACAAAAAAAGATAGAAATTTCACAAAAACATCATCACGCTTCGTGAATAGTACTCGTGAATAGTAACTCGTGAATAGTAACTCATGAATAGTAACTCCGACATGAAAAAGTTCCAAATTTGATAAAAATTCACACCAATATTTTGGCATAATGATATTGAAGAAATAATATCATTTACGAAGAAAATAACATCCCTTACCTCGAAAGACAAGACTTTAGTAAACAACAGGATATAGGCTATGACTTGAACTGCACCGTATAGCAATACTCAAAGTATACTCAAAATACTCACAAGAATACGCATTCTATAATATAGAGAGAAAACTTCAGTTTTCGGTGTGATTTTCAATTCTAACCCAAGCACCCTATTTATAGGAAATCGCTTAGAACACCAAAGCGAGAAAATTGAATATAATATTAATATAATTATACAAATTTTCCTTAGCCCACCTTTTGGTCAAAAACACCAGCCACACATGTTAATGATGTCCAAAAAATACAAAAAACGTTTTTCTAACAAAAATAATTTAAACTCCAAAATCAATTCACACCCGAGATATACCAAACTTCAATAATTCACAATAAATAGCTCTTTATCAGAAAATTCGAATCTCGCGACTTTTTATAGGAAATTCAATTCTCTACAACTTTGCAGAAGAAAGTTTTTCCAAATTCCAAACAAAAATTGACCGAAATCCACAAACGGTCGATTTTACAGTCTATAATCAATTTGTGGTCAAGAAATGGGTCCACCAACACACAAAACATGTGTTAAACAACTTTTGCAACAAAAATACTCTTCCTCCTCATATACTCATATATCCCACATTCATTGTAAAAATATTATCATTAATATATTATTAAAATAATATATTTAAATGAATTATTTTATCAGAAAAAGATAAAATATTAATTTTCAACAATTGTCACATTAAAAATTTTCTCCATCTATATCCTCATAAAATCAATATTTTTCTCATCATATAAATTAATAATTAATTATTCACAAATAAAATTACAGAATCACATTATTGACAACGAGTGGTTCTCCAGGAAGAGGGGGCTTTCAATAAGAAATTTCTCTTCTTGGTGTATGCAATTAGATGACCAAACCTCTCCTAGAAAGCAGAACTTTCTAGACATTGTCAATAATGTTATCTAATAATATTATTCAGATAATATGAATTATTGCTCGATAATGGAAAATCTTGTGTAATGACAATTATTGAAACAACATGAATATAAAATATCAACGCAAAGCAATTATTAAATCAATAAAATCTAATAAAGAAATTCGTTGTAATTATTATTGAGTAGTGCCTTCTTACGTAAGAATCATTAATTGGTGCAATACTGGTGTCTTTCTTTTTCAACAACGCGTATTAGTGTGTTTTAACCAGGGTATTCCAACAAGATTACGCATAATAACTACGTAGTTATTTATAAACAACTTATATTTGTCGTTTTCTTCATCCAATCGCTTTCCATTATGGGGCCCACAAAAGATCAAGTAGTCGTGCATTTAATATTCCCCGGACAAAGCATTTAATATTCCACGACCAAACGAATATTCTCCGACGATAATGAATATTTTATAACCACTTTGCTTATTCAAGTATTTGCGTATTTTACCCATAACTATCCACATTAATCAAATCAACCCTTACTATTTCAAAAATAATAAATAGAGGAAAATAAATTTCATTTATTAATAATTTGGGGTCTTACAATAAAAGCCTCAAATATTTCTTCACCCAAAAGGAACTCAACATGCGGCAACGACCTTGGCTCGAGCTGTTAAAAGATTATGACCAAACCATTCAATACCATTCTGGAAAAACAAACGTGGTAGCTGACGCATTTAGTAGAAGATCATATGTAGGAACGGGTGCGATGATGTCAAGTATACGCATAGAACCAACTTTAATCTATGAAGTTAAAGTTGCTCAAGCCACCGACCCGGAGCTGATGCGTATGAAGAAGAAAGTACAAGAAGGTGCTATATTAAGAGCGAGAATCGATGAAGAGGAATACTTGAGTCCATTCCAGACTTTGTGTTCCTAACGACTCTGATTTGAAGTACAAGATCATGATGGAAGCACACAATACACCGTTTGTAATCCATCTTGGAAGTACCAAAATGTATCGTGATCTTCGACATACATTTTGGTGGAACAATATGAAGAGAGAGATTGCAAAGTTTATCTCGAGGTGTTTAACTTGTCAATGTGTAAAGGCGAAGCATCAAGTGCCTAAGGGTCCATTGCAACCACTAGAGATTCCGAAATGGAAGTGGGAACACATTACCATGGATTTCGTTATGGGTCTTCCCACGGTTTCTCAAGGCATAATCTTTATTTGGGTTATTGTTGATAGATTAACTAAGTCCGCTTTCATTTCTTGCCGATATGGGAGACTTATTCCCGAACGTCTTGCTTCAGTATGTATATAAATGAGATTGTGAGATTGCATGGCATGCCAAGTATCCATAGTTTCGGATCTTGACCCAAGATTCACTTCACGATTTTGGGTTAGCTTCAAAAAAAAGCTATGGGCGCAGATTCTGATTGATTCGACATACCATCCTCAAACAGACGGACAAATCAGAGAGGACTATTCAAACTCTTGATGATCTATTAAGACTCGTGTCCAGACTTCAAAGGAGTTGTGATAAGTATTTATCATTGGTGGAATTCTCCTACAACAACAGTTATCAGGCAAGTATAGGTGTGGCTCCATTCGAAGCATTGTATGGACGAAAGTGTCGCTCTCCAATATGTTGGGATGAGGTGAGTGAAGCAACATTGTTGGATCCCGAGTTGGTACGTATGACTACGGAAAAGATCCAAATGATTCGACAACGTATACAAACGGCACAGGATCGACAAAAGAGTTATGCAGATCTTCATCGAAAGGACGTGGAATTTAGTATTGGGGATCATGTATTATTGCGTGTTGCTCCATGGAAGGGAGTTACAAGATTTGGGAAGAGAGGAAGCTCAATCCACGATTTATTGGTCCATTTCAGATTCTTGACCGAAGTAGGAATGAAGAAGCTATAGACTCGCGTTACCTCCCAAGTATGTCTCGTGTTCATGATGTGTTTCATATATCTGTGCTACGTAAATATGTGAAAGACCCGAACCACGTTATTGAGATAGAACCGGACGAGATAGATGAAGACTTAAAGTACGAAGAGGTACCTGTCAAGATCTTGGATAGGAAGGAGCATGTCTTACGTACAAAGGTCATACCACAAGTCAAAGTTTTGTGGAGGAACTGTCTTTATCGAGGAAATGACACGGGAGTTGGAAAGCGGAAATGAAAGCGAGGTATCCTCACCTTTTCAAACACCAAATGCACGACGTCAATTTCGATGATGAAATTTCATAAGGATGAGAGGTTGTAAGACCCCAACTTATTATAAATGAAATTAAACTTCCTCTATTTATTATTTTGAAATAGTAAGGGTTGATTTGATTAATGTGGTTAGTTATTGGTAAAAATGTAAATATTTCAAATAAGCAAGTGGTTATAAAATATTCATTGTTGTTAGGAGAATATTTGTTTGGTCGTAGAATATATTCTTACTGCCGGGAATATTAAATGCGACAAGTGCACAGAAATTTGTGTGTGAGCCCCATGTGAAAGCGATTGGATGAAGAAAAAACAAAATATAAGTTGTTTATAAATAACGGCGTAGTTATTCATAGATTATCTTTGTTAGAATACCTGGTGGTTAAAAACACTGATATACACAGTATTGCACCAATTATTGATTCTTACGTAAGAAGGCACTACTCAATAATGGTTACGATAAATTATCGCTCACCCAAAAAATAGGTATACATCACCCATTACGGAGTTGTCGATACATAGATGCGAAGCAACTCTGACTTTATTACTTTATTATTAAGCGATAAAGCGTGAGTTTGAATACAAATATTATCTTACAGACAATATCTATACTGAATACAAAAATAAATCCTCATCACATTTATTGATACATTATTTTACAAAAATGGTGAGGACTACTAAACAATTCTCTCTAAAACCTTCATTCCATACCCAGAGCTCGTACTCATTTATATTCTCGCCTCACGAGAAGAAAAATGGAACAAAAAGGAAAAGGGTGAGCTCAACTAGCCCGATAAAGAATATTATGACTAAGATAATATCTGACAAATTATCGTTAGTCTTGACGAGGGAAAAATCTAATAGAATCTGATAGGCGACAAATTTTAAATCAATATTCGCATGGTGAAATAATAATTCATTAGAAGAGTTAAGTAGAGAATGCAAACTACTATCTTACATGTATGAATTTAAAAGTTCATCGTCTATCTTTTATCCTGTAACATCAATCGATATACATACGGAATCAAATATTCATCTTTGCTTTTCTGGGGCGAAGATATTCATCGATTAGTCGTATTCATCTAAACACATTCAAATTTTTTACTCTGACCGAAGATATTCTTGAAATCATTCATCTTTTTACTCTGGGCCGAAGATATTCAATAATATCATCATTTAAAGTGAGGATGATGAAAAATATTTTTAAAAAAGCGAATCCGGTGAAACAAAATGTGAGGATTAAGGATTAAGGATTAGTACTTTGTTTTATCCATGTTCAAAAATACCTCAAAAATAATCATAGTGGTGTAAAATTGAGAATGATCAAAACATGGATCTGATCAAAGCTAGTATCGAGAATAGATATTTTGGACGAAAAGAAGAAATTTTATTTTTTCGATTGAATATAGTATTGAATGAATAGTCATAGTATCGTGAATAAGTCTAGTATCGTGAATAGTAACTCAGACACTGAAAGATAGAAATTCCACAAAAAAAACATCTTCACGCTTACGTGAATAGTACTTCGTGAATAGTACTCGTGAATAGTAACTCGTGAATAGTAACTTCATGAATAGTAACTCGTGAATAGTAACTCATGAATAGTAACCAGAGCATGAAAAAGTTTCAAATTTGATAAAAAGTTCAACCGATATTTGACATAATGATATTGAAGAAATAATATCATTTGAGAAGAAAATAACATCCACTTACCTCGAAAGATTAGTACTTACAAATTTGGAAATCTAGGGTATAGTCTTTGAAGGAACTTGCCGTCTAACAATACTCAAAGTATACTCAAAATACTCACAAGAATCGCTCGATAATATAGAGAGAAAACTTGATTTACGGTGTGATTTTCAATTCTAACCTAAAGCACCTATTTATAGGAAAATCTTTAGAACACTGAAAGCGAAAATTTAATATAATAATAATATATATATTAAGATTTCTCGCCCACCTTCCTAGATCTGATCTCAGCTCATTATGCACATGTTGTAGCCCACAAAACAAACAAAAAACGTTTTTATTATTTAAAATATTTTAAACTTCCAAAAATCAATTATTTGAACTTGAACTTCAATAATTCATAATAAATAGCCCTTTTATCAGAAAATTTGAATCTCATGAGTTTTTATAGGAAATTCAATTCTCTACAACTTTGCGGAAGAAAGTTTTCCAAATTCCAAACAAAATTGGCCAGAAATCCACAAGCGGGCGATTTTACTGAAATTTATAATCAAATTTCGATCGATAAATGGGGTCCTTGACATGTTTAACATGTTTTAAACATTTATTGCAACAAAAAATACTCTTCCTCCTCGTATACTCATATATCCCACATTCGTTGTAAAAATATCACCATTATTATATTATTAAAATATAATAATATATTTAAATGAATTATTTTATCGAGAAAAAGATAAAATTTCAATTTTCAACAATTGTCACATTAAAATTTTTTCTCCATCTATATCCACATAAAATCAATATTTTCCTCATCATATGAATCAATAATTAATTATTCACAAATAATATTACGAGAATCTGATATTGTGATGAGGCGGTTCCAGGAAGAGGGGCTTTCGATAAAATTTCTCACTTCTTGGGCATGATTAGGTGACCAAACCTCTCCTTAGAGCAGAACTTTCTAGACATTGCCAATAATGTTATCTAATAATATTATTGGATAATATGAATTATTGCCGATAATGAAAAATCTTGTGTAATGTGATTATTGAAACAACAATGATATAAAAATATCCTTATGACAATTATTAAATCGATAAAATCTTTGAGCAGTAATTCTTTGTAACCATTATTGAGTAGTGCCTTCTTACGTAAGAATCAATAATTGGTGCAATCTGGTAATCTTCTCTTGTGTTTTAACCCAAGAGTATTTTAACAGTATTAAGTAATGTAACTACTGTAGATTATTTTTAAACAACTTATATTTGTCGTTTTCTTCATCGATCGCTTTTCGTTATGGGCCCCACACGGCATTTGCTTGTTGCGTCGTACGAATATTCCCAAGCGATCTGAATATTCCACGACGAAACGAATATTCCCCAAACAATGATGAATATTTTATAACCACTTGCTTTATTTTGAAATATTTGCGTATTTTACCCTAACTATCCACATTAATCAAATCAACCCTTACTATTTCAAAATAATAAATAGAGAAAATTAAATTTCATTAATAATAAGTTGGGGTCTTCTGACCTCCCCTCCTTATGAAATTTCGTCCTCGAAATTGGCGTACGTACACAGTGTTTGAAAAGGTGAGGATACCTCGCTTTCATTTTAGTTTCAATTTCAGGTCATTTTCTCTATAGCATGATTCCTCCACAAAACTTTAACTTGTGGTATGACCTTTCTTGGCGTAGGACATGCTCCTTCTATCAAGATCTTGTGGTACCTCCTCATACGTTAAGTCTTGGCTATCTTAAATGGGTTCTAACTTCTATATAGCGTGGTTGGGTCTTTCACATATTCTGAAATCGGATATATGAAACACATTATGAACACGAGACATACTCGGAGGAGAATAGCATGAGATACATAGGCTACATTTCCTACTCGGTCGAGAATTTGAAATGGACCCGATAAATCGTGGATTGAGCTTTCCTCTCTTCCCAAATCTTGTAACTCCCTTCCGTGGAGCGACTTCATGACAATCATGATCCCCCCACACTAAATTCCACGTCCTTTCGATGAAGATCGCATAACTCTTTTGTCGATCTTGTCTTGGTTTGTATCGTTGTCGAATCATTTGGATCTTTTAGTGTAGTCATACGTACTAACTTCGGGTCCCAACAATGTTGCTTCACCCACCTCATCCCAACATATTGGAAGCGACACTTTTCGTCCATATAATGCTTGAATGGAGCTACACTATACTTGCACGATAAGCTGTTGTTGTTGTAGGAGAATTCCACCGATGGTAAATACTTATCCCAGCGCCCTTGAAGTACAGGACCACGAGTCTTAATAAATCTTGAGAGTTTGAATAGTCCTCTCGATTGTCCGTCAGGTTTGAGGATGGTATGCGAAGCCAGAATCGTAAATCCGTGCCCATAGCTTTTTGCAAGCTAACCCAAAATCTTGAAGTGAATCTTGGGTCGCGATCCGAAACTATGGATCTGAGGCATGCCATGCTGACCTCACAATCTCATTCACGTCACATACTAGCTGTGAGGCGTTCGAGTGAATAAGTCTCCGTGTCGGCAAGAAATGAAAGCGGACTTGGTTAATCTATCAACAATAACCCAAATAGCATTGATGCCTTGAAGCCAAGTAGGAAGACCCGTAACTTGAAATCCATGGTAATGTGTTCCCACTTCCATTTCGGAATCTCAAGTGGTTCAGCGGACCCTTAGGTACTAGATGCTCGCCTTTTACGTTGACAAGTTAAACACATTGAGATAAACTTTGCAATCTCTCTCTTCGTATTGTTCCACCAAAATGTATGTGAAGATCACGATACATTTTAGTACTTCGAGGATGGATTGCAAATGGTGTATTGTGTGCCTCCATCATAATCTTGTACTTCAAATCGAGTCGTTAGGAACACAAAGTCTAGAGTGGACTCGAAGTATTCCTTCTTCATCGATTCTCGCTTAGGAATAGCTCCTTCTTGTACTTTCTTCTTCATACGCATCGGCTCAAGATTCGGTGGGCAAGCGACCTTAACTTTTTCTATTAAAGTTGGCTCTGTCGTATACTTGACATCATCGCCTTTTCGTTCCGCATATGATCTTCTACTCAATAGCGTCATTTACCGTTCGCTTTTCGGGATGGTATTGAATAGTGTGGTCGTAGTCTTTCGATAGCTCGAGCAGCGTCATTTGCGTGTTGAGTTCTTTTTAGTGAAGAAATATTTAAGGCTTTTATGGTGCGAATATATCTCCACTTTCTCCCCATATAGATAGTGCCTCCATATCTTTAAGCGCGAAAGCAGCATTGCTGCCATGACTCTAGATCATGAGTAGGATAATTCCTCTCATACTCTTTAAGTTGTCATGAGGCATAGGCTATGACTTTCCCCGTTGCATGAGAACACATCCTAACCCTTTGCACGAAGCATCATTTGTAGATAACAAATCCATCGAACCGGATGGTATTGTTAGAAGCAGTCTTAGAAATAAGTCTCCTCTTAAGCTCTTGGAAACTCTTCTCGCATTCTTCGCTCCAAGCAATTTTGTATCCTTAGGAGTTAATTTGAGTTAATGGAGTAGCGATTCGAGAAAACCCTTCCACGAATCTCCGATAATAACCATTAAGCCCAAAAAGCTTCGTACTTGATCGCAGAGCTTGGTTGCTCGACTTTGTATTGCTTGATCTTGGCGGATCCACGGATACTCCATGTTTTGACACCACGTGCCCAAGAAATGCTACTTCCTCAAGCGAACTCGCATTTCTTCAATTTGGCATATAGTTTGTTTTCACGAAGCCTTTGGAGTACCGACTTCAAATGGTGCTCATGATCTTCACGACTTTTGGAATATATAAGGATGTGTCATGATAAAAACAACAACGAAATGATCAAATATTCCTTGAATACTCGGTTCATCATATCCATGAAAGCCGCGGGAGCATTAGTCGGTCAGAAAGACATGACTAAGAATTCATAATGCCCGTCTTAGAGGTTAAAAGGCGGTCTTTGGAATATCCTCGATTCTAATCTCAAATTTGATGATATCGAGCGAAGATCGATTTTGAAAAGAATTGTGCCCCTGCTTATTTGGTCAAACAAGTCATCAATACGAGGTGAGGATACCTATTCTTGATGGTGACATGGTTTGATTCAGATAGTCGATACAAAGTCGCATACTCCGTCTTTCTTCTTTCTGAATAAAGCGAGGAGCACCCCGAGGAGATGTCTTGGGGCCGAATGAAGCCGATGTCCAACAATTCTGTAGTTGGACCTTTAACTCTGAAGTTCAATAGGAGCCATTCGATATGGGGTTTTAGAAATGGGCTTTGTGCGGGTTCAAGATCGATAAAGAATTGACTTCACGTTACGGGGTAGGCGGGAAGTTCTTGAAATCGTCGGAAAGTCGATAACAAACGGGAATATTATTCAAATTTGGCGTGTCTTTATTCAAATCCATAACATGGGCTAAGAAAGCTTGACATCCAGTTTTTGATAAGCGAATAGCTTTATGATTAGATATAGCGGTGATTGATTTTAATGGTTTAGTTGCTTGAATTAAATCTGACGGGTTGGTTAGGAATATGAAAACTAATGACCTTACGAAAACAATCAATTTTGGCATGATGAGTAGTTAACGATCGATCCTAAAATCACATCAAAAGCAAGTATATCTTTAAAGAGATAAAGGTCGGCGAGGTAAGGTGATGGTGCCGACTTGAATCAAACAAGATTTATAAGCGGTGGATGTGATGAAAGTTTCTCTAGCGGAGTTTCCACGAGATAGGTCGAAAGTCTAATTTCTCGGTCGAGTTTAAGCGTTGAGCACATGCGGGAGAGATAAATGAATGGGTATGCCGGTATCAAGTAAGGTATAAAACGCATAAGAATTTATAAATAGCTTACCGTGATCACCTCGTTTGGGTTCTCGCATTTTGACCGGTCACAACAAAGCGCTCTTCCGGAATCGTTGACTTTGACTTTTTGGGGGACGATCTTTTGAGTCATGAATCCCCATTGAACTAGGTTTTATTCTTGTCTGATCTCGGCGATATGTCCTTCCTTTCCACAATTATAGCATACCTTGAGCTGTTGTGGGCGGTTTGGTGATATGTCCCTCTTTTCGCATTTGTAGCATATAATGGGTGGTCGTTCTCCTCCCTTAGAACCGATTCTTTTAAGCCTTTGTCGTCTTCACATGGTAGTTGTTAAATCTCCTCTTTTAAAATCTCCTCGACTAAAACTTCTTTATTTTCATGGCCATGATTACCACGGAGTGGTTACCATTTTAATAAAATCTGTTTTCTTTCTCCATTTGGTTATCATTATTACATTGTTCTTTATCTACTGAGTGCGATCACGGTTGTGGTCCCTCGGTTGAACGTACTCGTTATCTCGCTCTAATAATTGAGCCACATTTACAACATCTCGAATAGAGAGAAAATTTATGAGAAATGAGATCTTGGCGTATCTTGGGGTTTCAAACCTCTAAGAAACATCCGCGTCATCGTTCCTCATTCTCCACCGAATGAGGTCTGAACTGGATAACTCTGCAAACTTTGCCTCGTCTTTGAGACACCGTCGTATTTGTTTTGTTCAATCTAATGAACTCCACTTCCTTCGTATAATGAACACTTTCGGAAAGTATTTGTCATTAAATAATTCTGAAAGCGTCTCCCAAGACATCTTTGAGTCTTTGAATTTGGATGGAGTGCGCTTCACTGAGACTCCCACCGATGATGCGCCTGCCACGGAACATAAAGGTGGCGAATGGAACCTTACATTCTCTCCGTGCATCCCAAGACATCGAATATCTTGGTAATTTGCTTGACCCGTGTTTCGCCGTGATCGGATCGGCTTTCCCTTAAATTACGGTGGTCCCGACTCTTTGAGCTGCTTGCTTGTTTGTGACAACCCGTGAATTGCTATCATTTCCTCTCTGTATTTTGAACACGAGTCTCCACAAATGCGATTTTGCATGAGCTGCAAAAAGCTTCTAAACATCCCTCGTTCATCATACGCTTTCGGTGGTGTTGTTCGCGGGAGGAACATTGCCCGACTGTACACGTTCTCCTCGTTGGTGAGTCTGAGGCGTCTCCACGGTCTCATTTCCATTGTTAATATTCTCGATTCGACATTCTCAAATCTTATCGTAAAAGCGAGGGTTAATTAAAGAAATCAATATATCACATAATATCCTATATATCTTGACCAACTAAAAAATAAGCTTAGGTAGGAGGACCTTTAGCGAAGGATTTACTCGTCTCTCCCCTCTGATTTATTCCCAGATCTCTTGGAGATCATATCCTAAGCTACGATACCAGTTGTGGCGCCCCCAAAATAGGTATACATCACCCATTACGAGTTGTCGATCGTAGATGCGAAGCAACTACAACTTTATTATTACAACAAGTAAAAGCGTGAGTTTGAATACAAATATTATCTTACAGACAATATCTATACTCAAATAAATCCTCATCACATTTATTGATACATTATTTTACAAAAATGGTGAGGACTACTAAACAATCTCTTTCTAAAACCTTCATTCATTACCCAGGCTAAATACTCATTATATTCTAGCCTCACGAGAAGAAAAATGGAACAAAAAGGAAAAGGGTGAGCTCAACTAGCCCGATAAAGAATATTATGACTAAGATAATATACAACAAATTATCGTTAGTCTTGACGAGGAAAAATCTAATAGAATCTGATAGGCAACAAATTTTAAATCAATATTACATGGTGAAATAATAATTCATTAGAAGAGTTAAGTAGAGAATGCAAACTACTATCTTACATGTATGAATTTAAAAGTTCATCGTCTATCTTTTATCCTGTAACATCAATCGATATACATACGGAATCAAATATTCATCTTTTGCTACTGGGGCGAAGATATTCATCGATTAAGTCGTATTCAATCTAAACACTGTTCATCTTTTTACTACGGGACGAAGATATTCTTGAAAATCATTCATCTTTTTCTTCTGGGCCAAAGATATTCAATAATATCATCATTTAAAAGGCGAGGATGATGAAAAATATTTTAAAAAGCGAATCGGTGAAACAAAATAGTGAGGATTAAGGATTAAGGATTAGTACTTTGTTTTATCCATGTTCAAAAATACCTCAAAAATAATCATAGTGGTGTAAAATTGAGAATGATCAAAACATGGATCTGATCAAAGCTAGTATCGAGAATAGATATTTTGGATGAAAAGAAGAAAATTTTTAAATTGAATAGTTTATCGTGAATAGTATCGTGAATAGAATAGTATCGTGAATAGTAACTCAGACACCAAAAGATAGAAATTTCAAAAAAAAAAACATCTTCACGCTTCATGAATAGTACTCGTGAATAGTAACTTCGTGAATAGTAACTCATGAATAGTAACTTCGTGAATAGTAACTCATGAATAGTCAGGCATGAAAAAGTTCAAATTTGATAAAAGTTTCGACCGATATTTTGACATAATGATATTGAAGAAATAATATCATTTGAGAAGAAAATAACATCCACTTACCTCGAAAGATTAGTACTTCAAATTTGGAATCTAGGATATAGTCTTTGAAGGAACTTGCCTTAGTCTAACAATACTCAAAGTATACTCAAAATACTCACAAGAATAAACTCGATAATATAGAGAGAGAAAACTTGAGTTTACGGTGTGATTTTCAATTCTAACCTAAGCACCTATTTATAGGAAAATGCTTAGAACACCAAAGCGAGAAAATTTAATATAATATTATATATATATATTAAATTTCTCGCACACCTTCTAGATCTGATCTCAGCTCATTATGCACATGTTGTAGCCCACAAAAACAAACAAAAACGTTTTTTATTATAAAAAATATTTTAAACTTCCAAAAATCAATTATTTGAACTTGAACTTCAATAATTCATAATAAATAGCCCTTTTATCGGAAAATTGAATCTCGCGAGTTTTTTATAGGAAATTCAATTCTCTACAACTTTGCAGAAGAAAGTTTTCCAAATTCCAAAGCGAAATTGGCCAGAAAATCACAAGCAGGCGATTTTACATTTATAATCAAATTTTCGATCGATAAATGGGGTCCACTTGACATGTTTAACATGTTTTAAACATTTATTGCAACAAAAATACTCTTCCTCCTCGTATACTCATATATCCCACATTAGATTTGTAAAAATATCACCATTATTATATTATTAAAATATAATAATATATTTAAATGAATTATTTTATCGAGAAAAAGATAAAATTTCAATTTTCAACAATTGTCACATTAAAATTTTCTCCATCTATATCCACATAAAATCAATATTTTCCTCATCATATGAATCGATAATTAATTATTCACAAATAATATTACTGAGAATCACGATATTAATGACGAGGCGGTTCCGGGGAAGAGGGGCTTTCGATAAAATTTCTTCTTTGGTTGGTATGATTAGGTGACCAAACCTCTCCTTAGAGCGAACTTTCTAGACATTGCCAATAATGTTATCTAATAATATTATGAGGATAATATGAATTATTGCTTCGATAATGAAAAATCTTGTGTAATGTGATTATTGAAACAACAATGATATAAAATATCAGCGCGACAATTATTAAATCGATAAAATCTTTGAGCGATAATTCTTTGTAACCATTATTGAGTAGTGCCTTCTTACGTAAGAATCAATAATTTGGTGCAATCTGGTAATCTTCTTGTGTTTTAACCCAGGGTATTTTAACGATATTAGCTTGATAACAACTTCTGTAGTTATTTTTAAACAACTTATATTTGTCGTTTTCTTCATCGATCGCTTTTCAGTTATGGGGCCCACACACATTTTGCCGTCGTAAACGAATATTCACGAGCGATCTGAATATTCCACGACCAAACGAATATTCCAAACAATGATGAATATTTTATAACCACTTGCTTATTTTGAAATATTTGCGTATTTTACCCTAACTATCCACATTAATCAAATCGACCCTTACTTATTTCAAAATAATAAATAGAAAATTAAATTTCATTAATAAAGAATCCTTAATCCTTGTCATTTTGTTTCCTTTGGATTTCGTTTCTTTAAAATATTTTCATCATCTAAATGGTCTTAAATGATGATTTACGATGAATATCTTTGGCACGTAGTGCATTGATGGCAGATGAATGATTTTTGATGAATATCTTTGGCCGTAGTCTGCAAAGATGAACAGTGTTTAGATGAATATGACCCGGTGATGAATATCTTTGGCACATGGTGTAAAGATGAATATTTGATTCCGGATATATATTGATTGATATTCTGAGGGATAAAAGATGAGCGATGAACTTTTAAATTCATATATAGAAGATAGTAGTTTGCATTTCTCTTAACTCTTACAATGAATTATTATTTCCCATTTGCGAATATTGATTTAAAAGCTTGTTGTCTATTGTATACTATTAGATTTTTCCTGTTGAAGACTAACGATAATTTGTTGTATATTATCTTAGTCATAATATTCTTTTCTTGGGCTAGTTGAGCTCACCCTTTTCCTTGTTGTTCCATTTTTCTTCTCGGGAGGCGAGAATATAGCAGTCTTGAGTCGGGGTATGGAATGAAGGTTACAGAGAGTTGTTTAGTAGTCCTCACCATTTTGTAAAATAATGTATCAATAAATATGATGAGAGGATTTATTTGAGTATGGATATTGTATGCAGAAGGCAATATTTGTATTTAAACTTCACAGTTCTATGTTGTAATAATAAAGTTGTAGTTGTTTATTGTACCATGTATTTTTGGCTTTCGAGAATGGGTTGGATGGAATGGACCTATTTTTGGGCGTCACGGTTGGTATCGAGCTTAGGGATATGATCTCTGGCGGAGATCGGGGAATAGAACTAGGAGGGAGGCAGAGTAAATCGCCCATTAGTGTGTCCTACTAAGCTTATTTGTTGGTTAGTATGATATGGGGATATTATGTGATATATTGAATTTCTTAATTAACCCTTGTTTTATGATGGTTTTTAGAATGGGCTGCTGAGAGCGTTATGATGGAGTGAATGAGATCGTGGAGACACCTCTGTCATTGAACATGACAGGATAATGTGATGTCGGTGAAGAAGTTCGAATTAGAGATATCCATTATGGTGAGTGAAGAATTGATAGTTGCTTTTGAGATAGTCAATTAGCAATGCTGAGTGAGTGAGGAGAGAAGAGGAAGAAGAGGTACACGAGAGAGTTTATTAGAGGTATTTTATGATCAAAATGTAGAATTGCAAAATCGTATTCATGAGTTAGAAGAGTAAATTTGAAGAATTGCGGCGATTTCGTGGGAGAAAAAGGATCTGACGATTGAGAAGCTTATTATGTTACCCAAGTATGTGATAAATTTTGCAAAGTATCGCGAACGAAGCACTCTTTGGCGAGTATAAGATGATAAAGTTGGAATCTCGAAATTTGGAAGAAGAAATAAGCGAGCAGTGAGAATGAGTGATCGTGGTAAAAGCGGAGCATTCGTCTAATATTATGACTAAGATAATGCGAGAATAAATTATCAATAGTCTTGACAATATTAAGCGATAAAATCTGATAAACAACCGGTTTAAGCTGCGGATGAATATCTGATCCATTAAAAAGTCAAGTAGAAAATAAAATCTACTATCTTTTATGATTTAAAAGCGTTTTCATCTTTGTTATATAATTTGAGACTCGACTTTAATAAATAATCCACATCATCGAATCACCCACACTTTTCTGACGAGGATATTCTTTAGTATCACGAATACAATTATTCATTGCTTGCTACGGGCGAGAATATTTGTGTATTCATTAATAGTCATGATCATGCCAACAATTTGTCCATCGATGCACTCTGACCCTTTGAGGATTTTTACCACATCATTTGTAACATTACGGTCGTGATTACACGAATAATCACAGTCGTAATCATACCAAGTCCATCCATACTCTCTGAGGCCAGATGACTTCAAAAAAAAATATAAACATGAGGATGATGACAATGATATAAGAATTGATAAAACAAGTTCAAGAATTATTTTATCCGAGGAATTATTAACGTCCAAATTATCAACATGATCTTTGCTTTGTAGAGTAAAATTCAAGAATGATCGGAAGAATATTTCCATGAAAAGATCTTTGGATGAAGCGCGAATATCGAGGATATTCTACTAATTTCATGGAGTATAGAAGTCAAAGTTTTAACCATTTGGGTATAATAAAGAATGGAATAACAAAGAAATCACCATGCATGCGTACTTGCGCATGACGAGGTTATTCAACGAGAATAATAATAACGGAACGGTCGGTGAAATTCACGCAAGCGGGATGTTCAACAGAATAATAAAGATGGAACCGAATCCGGTGTAAAAACACTGCAGATAGGATATTCCAGCGAGAATGATAAAAAGGCGGAACCGGTCGGTGTAAAACACAGAACAGGATGTTCAAGCGAGAATAATAATAAAAAGCGGAACCGGTCGGTGTAAAAACCATGACAGGATGTTCAAGCAGAATAATAGAAGAATGTCACCAAGTATAGGGTAAAAAGCGTATCTGAGGTTATTCAAGCGAGAATAATAAGCAATGGAATAACATAAAAGTTTCACCAAGTATAGGGTATCTGGCGTATCTGAGGTTATGTATAGGGTATGCCACTTTTTTACGAGTTATTCAAGCAGAATAATAATGAATGGAATAATGAAGTTCTCTTCATGAATAAGAAAGAATAATACCCCTTAAGTACAACAAATAATATCACTATAGTAAAGAAGTGAATATAGAAGTAGTGAAGTAGCAGAATATCTTCTTCTTTCATAACTTTCTCTCTATAGCTTCTCTATAATTTTCTCTACAGAGTTTGATGAATTAAGTAAGAAAATAATGAAGGAATGAGCTTATTTATAGGAAAATGGAATGCGTAAGTAACTAATCCATGAGCAGTTCAGATTGATTTACTTTAATCGGCGGTCCATATTTAAAAGCAAAATCTTTTAAATAAAATATAATATATTACTATTTATATAAAAACATTTTCTTATCTTATTCAAAAACTTATACTACGAAAACTTACATGAAATACTATATCGTAATAAAATATAATATATTTTATTTATAAAATACTTTAATAAAAAGTATTACATTTTATATAAAAAGATGTTTACATTTTATTACGTTAATAATCTGAATAAAACAAAAAGACAATAATTATCAATTATAATAATAATTAATATGCAATAATGGAATCAGGTGAGTGACTTCTCACGTAAGCATCGATAATCAATACTGGTAATCTTTCTTATGCGACCACGCGTATTCTTTGTACTTTTACTTCTGAGTAGTTCAGCGGTATCAGCGGTAAAACTTCATAGATTATTTGATAAAATATTTTTGTCGTTTTCTCGATCAAATGATAATTACATTATTATGAGGTCCTGATGATTGAGTAGTTATGCGAATATTCCTGCTAAGAAAAGAATATTCCCCGACCAATCGAATATAATATAACCACTTGCGTACTTTGCAAAATTTATAAATATTACCTATTTATAACATTATATCAAATTATTCCATAATATTCAAAATAATATTTATAGAAAATTCATCTTTATTTATAAAATTTGGGGTCTTCTGACCTCCCTTCTTATGAAATTTAAGCCCTCGAAATTAGAATGCGATACTGGTATGTCGAAGAGGTAAGGATACCTTGATTTCATTTGATTCTAACTCCAAGTCATTTCCTCGACATCGTGGTTCTCTCATGAAAACTTTGACTTGAGGTATAACCTTGGGGCGTAGAATATGTTCCTTCTTATCAAAATTTGAGCAGGAACCTCTTAAATCGTCAAATCTTCCATTATTTAAATAGGTTCTAACTTTCGATAATATGGTTGGGTCTTTCACATATTTCACGTAACATGGATATGTGAAAAGCGTTATGAACACGAGACATATTTGGCGGTAAAAGCGAGTCTATAGGCCACGATTTCTACTCGATCGAGGATTTAAAATGGGCGATGAATCGAGGATTAAGTTTTCTCTCTTTCCAAATCTTGTAACTCCTTTCCATGGAGCGACTCTTAACAACACATGATCTCTATATCAAATTCCACGTCCTTTCGATGAAGATCGGCATAACTCTTTTATCGATTTTGTGAGGTTTTTATCGTTGTCGGATCGTTTGAATCTTTTAAAGTAGTCATACGTACCAACTCGGTCCCAACAACGTTGCTTCACCCACCTCATCCCAGTATCTTTGGAAGCGACACTTTCTTCCATCTGGCGCTTGAATGGAGCCATACGATACTTTAACGATAAGCTGTTGTTGTAGGAAAACTCCACGATGGTAAGAACTTATCGACTCCTTGAAATCAAGAACCACGAGTCTTAATAGATCTTGAGAGTTTGAATAGTCCTCTCCATTGTCCGTAAAATGCGAGGATGATATCTTGAAGCTAAATCGTAAGTCTGTGCCCATAGCTTTTTGCAAACTAACCCAAAATCGTGAAGTGAATCTTGGGTCTCGATCGAAACTATGGATCTGGGCATACCATGCGATCTTACAATCTCGTTTATGTACATCTGAGCAAGGCGTTCAAGTGTATAAGTTTCTCGTATCGGTAAGAAATGAAAGCGAGACTTGGTCAATCTATCAACAATGACCCAAATCGCATCGATGCCTTGAGAAACCTTAGGAAGGCCGTGTGAAATCCATGGTAATGTGCTCCCACTTCCATTACGGAATTTCAAGTGGTTCTGATGGACCTTTTGGTACTTGATGCTCGCTTTAACTTCGTTGACAAGTTAGACACCTTGAGATAAGCAGTAACTATCTCTCTCTTCGTATTGCTCCACCAAAATGTATGGCGAATATCGTGATACATTTTGGTACTCCCGAGATGGATTTGCAAATGGTGTGTTGTGCGCCTCCATCATGATATTATACTTTAAATCGGTCGTTAGGAACACAAAATCTGGAGTTGATTTCGAAGTATTCCTTCTTCATCGATTCTTGCTTAAGCGTAGCACCCTCTTGCACTTTCTTCCTCATCGCATCGGCTCCAGTGCATGGCTTGAGCGACTTTAACTTTATCGATTAAAAGTCGGTTCTACTTTCGTATATTCGCTATCATCACATGCGTCCACAGGTCTTTAACTCTATCTCCATCCTTTGCAAGTCACACAAAATGGGCCTTTGTGTTGACAATACGCTTTTCGTGCTTGCATACGATCTTCTACTCGATGCATCGGCTACCACGTTCGCTTTTCGAGGATGGTATTGGATGGTATGATCATAATCTTTCAGCAGTTCAAGCCAGCGTCGTTGTCGCGTGTTGAGTTCCTTTTGAGTGAAGAAATATTTGAGGCTTTTATGATCAGTAAAGATCTCCACTTTCTCCCCATACAAGTAATGCCTCCAAATTTTAAGTCTGAAAAGCAACAATTTACTTGACTCAGGATCATGAGTAGGATAATTCCTCTCATATTCTTTGAGTTGTCATGAGGCATAGGCTATAACTTTTCCATGTTGCATAAGAACACATCCCGACCCTTTGCTCGAAGCATCTTTATAGATGACAAATCCCTCAAGGCGGATGGTATTTAGCCGAGCAGTCTTTGAAATAAGTCTCCTCTTGAGTTCTTGAAAACTCTTCTCACATTCTTCGCTCCAATAGAACTTTGTATCTTTTGAGTTAAATTTGAGTCGATGGAGTAGCGATTCGAGAAAATCCTTCCACGAATCTCAGATAATAACCATCTAAGCAAGAAAGCTACGTCTTGATCCTTTGATTTAGGTTGTTCCCGACTTTGAATAGCTTGATCTTTTCTTTGGGTCAGCGGATATTCCATGACTTGATACCGCGTGCCCGAGGAATGCTACTTCTTGACGAACTCGCATTTCTTGACTTGGCATAAAGCATATTCACGAAGCTTTTGGAGTGTCGACCTCAAGTGTTGCTCATGATCTTCCGGCTTTTGGAATAAATAAGGATGTCGTGATAAAAGCGACCACAAAGTGATCTAAATATTCCTTGAATACTCGGTTCATCATATCCGTGAAAGCGGCGGGGCATTAGTCGATCGAAAGGACATGACTAGGAATTCATAATGCCGTCTGCAGGAGTTAAATAGTCTTTGGAATGTCGGTGGTTCTAATCTTGATTGGTGATATCCGGAGCGAAGATCGATCTTTGAAAAGAATTTGGCTCCTTGCAATTTGGTGAAACGAGGTCATCAATAACGTGGCAATGGATACCTATTTTGATGGTGACATGATTGACTCCAGATAATCAATACAAAGTCGCATACTCCCATCTTTCTTCTTCACGAATAGAGCAGGAGCACCCGAGGAGAATCTTAGGGCGAATAAAGCGATGTCTAACAATTCTGCGGTTGGGTCTTTAACTCACGAAGTTGATAGAGCCATTCGATATGGGGCTTTGGAAATAGGTTTTTATACCGGGTTCAAGGTCGATACAAAATTCAATTTCACGCTCTGGGGGTAGGCAGGAAGTTCTTGAGAATCGTCGGAAATTTATTAACAATAGAAATATCGCTCAAAAGCGGCGTATTTTGTTTAAATCTGTGACATGAGCTAAGAAAGCTTGACATCCATTTTTCAATAAGCGAATAGCTTTATGGCTTGAGATGGTAGTGATTAATTTTAATGGTTTGGTCGTTTGAATTAGCATAATAGGTTGATTAGGAATATGAAAGCTAACACTTACGAAAACAATCAATTTTGCATGATAAGTAGTTAACCAATCAATCCACTAGAATCACGTCAAATGAAAGTATTTTTAATGAAATAAGATCGACGAGGTAATGTGAAATGCGATTTGAACCAAACAAGACTTATAAGCGAGTGGATGTAATGAAGGTTTCTCCAGCGGAGTTTCCACGAGATAAGTCAAAGTCTAATTTCTCGGTCGAATTTAATCGATGGCGCAAGTAGGAGAAATAAAGAATGGGTAGAAGCAAATTATCAAATAAAGTGTAGACTTCATTAGAGTTTATGATAAGCTTACCGTGATGACCTCATTCGGGTTCCTTGCTCTCTGGAGAGAATTACAACAAACGCTTCTCCCTTGCACTCTGGGTTTGACTTTTACAGGGGATGACCTTTGGTGCCTCCATCCTAGTTGAATTTGTCTTGATGGCAAAAATCGAGCTAAGTGACCTTCTCTTCCACAATTATAACATCTTTGGATGGCATGGCACAATTTGAATTTGATGTGTCCCTCTTCTCGCATTTGAAGCATATGATAGGTGGTCTTTCTCCTTCCTTAACAATGGTCTTTGGTCTTGGCGTCTTTCCATCATTGTTGAATCTCCGTTTCTTGAAATGTCCATTCTTATTGTTTTTGTACAGATTACCATGAAGTGGTTACCATATCGCTTTGTTGATTCCCTCACGCTTGTTGTCAAGCGATGACTCTCTCATTGAGTATTATAATTTTTCTTAAATTTGCTCTCTCTTTTAGTTGCGTTGACTCATTATCGCGCTCCACTAATTGAGCCTATTTACAACATCGAATCAAACACGGTTTATGAGAAATAAGATGTTGGCGTATCTCGACTTGAACCTCTTAAAAACATTAGCGTCATTCTCTCTTCATTATCCACTGAGTGGGGCCATGATAGTGATAACTCATAAATTTTGCCTCGTGTTGCGACACGGTCGTATTGTTTTGTTTCGACTTGATAAACTCTACCTCCGCCGTATGGCGAATACTTTGGGGAAAGTATTTGTCGTTGAAACGACTCTGGAACTTCTCCCAAGATATCTTGATCGGCGAGGTTGAGTCGTTTCTGCGATTCCCCGATGTCACCTCTCAGCATGACGTAAAAGCGTGAAAGGAACCTTTTGCTCCTCGGAGCATCCCAAGACATCAAATATCTTGGTAATCTGCTTTATCCATGCTTAGCTTGAAGTGGTTTTGGCTCTCCCTTAAACTCCGGTGGTCGGCTCCTTGAATTGTTTAGCGGACCGCCTTGAGAGTTTCAGTGTTTCCACCTACGTTTTGGGCGGAGTCGCTCTACTTTCTTTGTTGCATAAATTGCATAAAGCCTACGAACATTTGATCATTCATCATTTGGTCGGTGTTGTTGTTTTGCGTGAGGTTATCGCCTTCGATGCACATTATCACGATTATTGATATGTGGTGAATCGGCGATGCGCTGTGCTCCATTCTTTATTCTCAACATTCTCGGATGTCATTTTGAATCTTGCCACAAAACAAAAGATTAATTGACATATAACAATTATCTTTATATTACGACAAACCGATAAAATAGCCACATAAACTTAGGTAGGTAAATACTTAGCGAAAGTATTCCCGTCTCTCCCCTCTAGTACTTTTCTCACATCTTTAGCGAGGATCATATCCCTAGCTACGATACCAGTTATGGCGCCCCCAAAATTAGGTATACATCACCCATCTTGGGTGCGCCACTTACGTAGTGCTGAATTTAAAATCTGACTTTATTAACATAAGCTGTCTTGTGCAATCGACATAAGCGTGAGTTTAAATACAAATATCGTGTACTAGATATTATACAAAACTCGAACAAAAGTCCTCATTACAATTATTATCACCTTTATTTCACGAGAATAGTGAGGGACTACTAATCTTATCTTCGGGACCATCACTCGTTTCCCAGGCTTCGTCGTCGGCTATATTCTCATTTCACGAAGAAACGGTGAAAGAAAGGGTGAGCTCAACTAGCCCGATGAAATATTATGACTAAGATAATGCGAATAAATTATCAATAGTCTTGATGATATTAAAGCGATAAAATCTGATAAACGACCGGTTTAAGCTGCGGAGAATATCGATCCATTAAAAGAGTCAGTAGAAAATAAAATCTACTATCTTTTATGATTTAAAAGGTTTTTCATTCTTTGTTATTATTTGAGACTCGACTTTAATAAATAATCCATCATCGAATGACCCACCTTACGCTTTCTGACGAGGATATTCTTTAGTATCACGACCACAATTATTCACACTACTACGGGCGAGAATAGTTGTGTATTCATTAATAGTCGTGATCGTACCAACAATTTGTCCATCGATGTACTCTGACCCTTTGAGAATTTTACCACATCATTTGTAACATTACGGTCGTGATTACAAGAATAATCCTGAGTCGTAATCATACCAAGTCCATCCATACTCTACTGAGCCCACAGATGACTTTAAAAAAAAAATATAAACATGAGGATGATGACAATGATATAAGAATTGATAAAACAAGTTCAAAATTATTTTATCGAGGATTTATTAACGTCAAATTATCGACATAATCTTGCTTTTGTAAGTAAAATTCAAGAATGATCGGGAAGAATATTTCCATGAAAAAGATCTTTGGATGAAGCGCATGAAATATCGAGGATATTCTACTAATTTCATGGAGTATAGAAGTCATAGTTTTAACTTATTTGGGTATAATAAAGAATGGAATAACAAAAGAAATCACCGTAAATGCGGTAGCCCGCGGCAGAGCGAGGTTATTCAGCGAGAATAATAATAACGGAACGGTCGGTGAAATTCTTGCAAGAAGCGGGATGTTCAACAGAATAATAAAGATGGAACGGATCCGGTGTAAAAAACACGGATAGGATATTCAGCAGAATAATAAAAAAGGCGGAACCGGTCGGGTGTAAAACACTTGAGACGAGGATGTTCAGCAGAAGAATAATAATAAAGGCGGAACCGGTGGGTGTAAAACCAGACAGGATGTTCCAGCGAGAATAATAGAAGAATGTCACCAAGTATAGGGTAAAGCAGCGTATCTGAGTTATTCAGCGAGAATAATAATGATGGAATAACATAAAGATTTCACAAGTATATAGGGTATCTGGCATACTCTGAGGTTATGTATAGGGTATGCCACTTTTCTACGAGTTATTCAAGCAGAATAATAATGAATGGAATATGAGTTCTCTTCGTGAATAAGAAAGAATAATACCCCTTAAGGTACAACAAATAATATCCACTACAAGTAAAAAAGGCTGAATATAGAAGTAGTGAAGTAGCGAGAATACTCTTCTTCTTTCTATAACTTTCTCTCTAAGCACTCTCTATAATTTCTCTACAGAGTTTGATGAATTAAGTAAGAAAATAATGAAGGAATGAGCTTATTTATAGGAAAATGGAATACATAGTAACTAATCCATGAGCAGGTCAGATTGATTTACTTTAATCGGACGGTCCATATTTAAAGCAAAATCTTTTAAATAAAATATAATATATTCTATTTATATAAAAATATTTTACTATGCAAATCTTATGAACAACTTATTATATTATTATGCGTAATAAAATATAATATATTTTATTTATAAAATAACTTTAATAAAAGTACATTTTATATAAAAGATGTTTACATTTTATTACAATAATAATACTGAATAAAACAAAAAGTCATTATCATATTATAATAATTCATACAATAATGGAATCAAAATGGTGACTTCACACATAAGCATCGATAATCAAAACGGTGTCTTCTTATGCGATACATGTATTCTTGTCTTACTTTTACTACAAAGTAGTTCAACGATTATCAAGCGGTAAAACTTTCATGTAGTTATTTGATAAAATATTTTTGTCGTTTTCTCGATCAAAATAATAATTTTATTAATGAGGGTCCTTGATGATTGAGTCGTTATACGAATATATTCCTCTTTAAGCAGAATATTCCCCAGAGCCAATCGAATATAATATAAACTAACTTGCATACTTTGCAAAATTTATAAATATTACCTACAACTATAACATTATATCAAATTATTCCATAATATTCAAAAATAATATTTATAGAAAATTCATCTTTATTTATAAAAATTCTGAGGGTCTTTAGGTTTTGCATAGTATTGCATAGTGTTTGCATAGTAAAATGTTTTTATATAAATAGAATATATTATATTTTATTTAAAAGATTTTTTCTTTAAATATGAATGGTCAGATTAAAGTAAATCAATCAGATAGTTCATGGATTAGTTACTATGCATTCCATTTTCCTATAAATAGAAGCTCATTCCTTCATTATTTTCTTACAATTCATTGAAACTCAGAGAGAGAAATTATAGAGAGAAGCTATAGAGAAAATTATGAAAGAAAGAAGAGTATTACTCGCTACTTCACTACTTCTATATTAGTTCTTTTTACGGTAAGGGGTGTTATTCTTTCTTCTTGAAGAGAACACATTATTCCATTCATTATTATTACATTGGAATAACTTTGTAAAAAGTGGCATACCCTATACATAACTTTGTATCTGTGGCATACCCTATACTTGGTGAAATCCTTATGTTATTCCATTGCTTATTATTACATTGGAATAACTTTTGATATCTATGATTTACCTATACTTGGTGACATTCTTCTATTATTACATTGGAACATCACATGCATGTGTTTTACGGACTGGTTCCGTCTTTATTATTCTGTTGGAACATCACATGCATGTGTTTTACAGGACACAGTTCCGTCTTTATCATTCTATTGGAATATCTATACGTGTGTTTTACAGGATCTGCAGTTCCATCTTTATTATTACATTGGAACATCACTGTCGATTGTGTAATTTCACTGACTTCCAGTTATTATTATTCTACATTGGAATAACTTTTATCTCAATCTGAAATACACGCATGCATGGTGATTTCTTTTGTTATTCCATTCTTTATTATACCCAAGTTAGTTAAAACTTTGACTTATACTCCATGAAATTAGTGGAATATCCTTGATATTTGCGTTTCATCGATATCTTTTCATGGAAATATTCTTACGATCATTCTTGAATTTTACTCTCTGAAAGCGATATCGTGTTGACAATTTGGGACGTTAATAATTCATGGATTAAATAATTCTTGAACTTGTTTTATTGAATTATTATGTCATTGTCATCATCCTCATGTTATATTATGTTATCTTTTGGCTGCGACGTGCGTAGATGAACTTAGTATGATTATGACGGGGATCATTCGGTATAATCGTGACTTGATATAAATGATGTGACAAAAGTCTCGATGGCTGTAATGCGATGATGGATAGTTTTGGTATGATTATGACCGGGGTGATTCGGTATAGTCATGACCATTGATAATTTGATGAAAATCCTTGGTAGTGATGCGAGGGATGATTAGATGTGGTGGTTTATTTATTAAAATTTGAGTCTCAGTGATAAAATTGATGAAAACCTTTTAAAACCTAAAAGATAGTAGACTTTATATTCTCTTGACTCTTTTAATGGATTGCTTATTAGCTTATGATTAAGCTGGTTTTCTATTGTATTTTATCGGTTTAACTTAACATTGTTGAAGGCTAATGATAATTTATACGCATTATCTTAGTCATAATATTTCTTCTTTGGGCTAGTTGAGCTCACCCTTTCTTTCATTATTCTCTTCTTGAAATGAGAACATAATTTGAGACAAGTCGGGGAGCGAAGTAATGGTCGAGAGGATAGCATTAGTAGTCCTCACTATTACGTGAAATAGTGTGATAATAGTTGTAATGAGGACTCCTTTTTGAGTTTGTATAATATCTAGTAGACAATATTTGTATTCAAACTCTCGGTTTATGTCGTATTGTATTACATGACAGTTAGGTTAAGTAAGTTGTATTTGAATTTATGTACCATGTAAGTGGCGACCCAAGATGGGTGACGTATAACTAATTTTGGGCGTCGCAGTTGGTATCGAGCTTAGGGATATGATCCTGGCCGAGATGTGAGATAAGAACTAGGAGGGAGGCAGGGAATTCTTTCATTAGTATGACCTACCTAAATTTATTTGGTATTTAATTGGTTGGTTGGAGGAGTATAAGGATAATATGTGATATGTTAATTAACCCTTGTTTTGTGGCGGTGTTTGAGAATGGCATCTGAAAAATCTTGAGATAAGCAATGAAGCACATGAGAGTGTTGATTCGGCCATTTCAAACAAAAGGTAACGACAAACAATACGATAATAATCATCTTTGGTGGCGGCTTTATCATAACAATGATAACCATCGTGGGGGAAATTATCATGCTAAGAATGGTAACCACTTCGGTGGTAATCATGGCAAAGATAATAGAAGTGGAAATTACAAGAAGAGAAGATCATTTAGCTCAATTTTGTTGTGCACCAAAGTCGAGTCTAGTTGGGGACGGTGGCACCAAAGATGGATATGGACAAAACAAAGTCGTTGGTTTTAGGAAGTGCATTTTTCACGACTTCTCAGCAAAAAGTAGCCGAAGCGAAGTTAGCGGGTAAGTTAATCATAAGCTCTTGCGAAGTCTATATTATAAGTGTTAGATACCGGTT
This sequence comes from Panax quinquefolius, assembly GCA_020205615.1. NCBI lineage: Eukaryota > Viridiplantae > Streptophyta > Magnoliopsida > Apiales > Araliaceae > Panax > Panax quinquefolius. Next base: position 122,687,184 of record CM035168.1, read on the forward strand.
CTACCCACTCTTTTATTTCACCTAGTTGTGTTCAACGTTTAAATTTGATTCAAAGAAGTTAAACTTTGACTTATTGGTTGAAACCGTTAGTAGGAACCTTCGTTACCTCCACTATTTATTAATCTTGTTGTTTCAAATAAACACTTTCACGTTACTGTCGATATTATCTCTTTGAAAATACTTGCCTTTGAGGTAATTTTGAAAATGATTGATTAACTACTCATTATTCTTTTAGTAAGGTTGTTAGCTTTCATATTCTAACCAACTTTGTTATCTGAATTCAAAGTAACCAAACCACTAAAATCAATCATTATCATATCAAGCCATAAGTAAAGAGCCCCGATCCTTTCGTTGTTGACTTCCTTGAGTAGAATGCCAGAAGCGGACTTTCTATAAATGACGTCGTGAATGAAGATGGCAAGTTTATAGGTATCATTGTGAGGTCTTTATCTAGGTTAAGGGATAGAAGTCACGATTGGTATCGATGTGATGTACTATCCAAGTCTTGGATGAGAGTCACGATTTTGAATGATATTTCTATTATTAATAAATTTCTGGCGTATTCTTGAAGACTTCTTAGCCTACTTAGGCGTGAAATCAATTTTTGTATTGACCCAAAGTCAAAAACCCATTTCTTAAACCCTCAAATATTTCTTGACTAAAAGGATGCATTTACGTGGATTATGATGAAAGTCATAATAAAAGCATTGGACTAATGAAAATCATGGGTATACGTGGTATTAGTAAGTGTTATAATGAGTTATGTTGGTTAGTATGTGAAAACATGAAAGTTTCTTAGAAATCACAAAGAGTTGAAAATCGATTATGGTGAAAAAGCGTAACATGAAATTCAATTGATCATATCTCTTATTATATTTTGAATTTTTGAATGTGGTCAAGTCTTAGAGTTAGATCTATGAGTTACCTAACTAATCCAAGTGGAATTACTGAAAAGGTGTTGTAGATTTTTGTGTGGACTGATTTTAGCAAAAGAGGCCAAAAGCTGTAAATTTCAAAAATGCTCTTGTCCAGAAACTTTAAGGGCTGTTTCGGCCACTTAAATTATGAGAAAAATTCTGGCCTTTTGGGACATGAAGGTATATGGTATAAAGTATCTCCTGTCCAAAAATGAGCTCATTCGACTTAAAATGAGCAAGTTATGACTATTTCAATATTTAGGTTTTTAGGACGAAAAACGCTATAACAGGAGTTCTATAACTCAGATGACCATGAAATTTAAACTAGAAGTTCACGTTAACATGTGTAAGGTCCTGCCAAGATTTGGGGAATTTTGGAGTTAAACTTGAGGTAGCTAATTTCTTAAGGAATTAATTAGAAATTGATTTTTGAAAAATAGTAAATGAATTTTAAAAATTCGAGAAAAATATATTTTCATTATGGGACTATATTATGCTAAATCCCAGAAAAGAAATATTTTTGGGACTGATTTGGTATTTTTCATGAAAATAGTTTAATTCTGAACATATGAGTTAAATATGTTATGTGAAGTAACAAAAGTTGAAAATAGGATATTATGGCTAGAGAATCCTATATAGAGTATATGCATATTTTTGAGAGATTTGATAATTGGTGATGATATCTTATGAGTATGGCATTTTGAATGATTAAATGCATTATATGGTAAAAGCGTAAACAATTAAGATAAATTGTTTATAAATTTAAGAAATGATTAAAATATTGTTATAATATTAATGATATTAGATTATGAGATTATTAAGTGATTGATAACATGGGGATATTCTTGAATCTGGATAAATTATATTATAAATGTTTAATATTTATCCTTTATCTCATTTGATTGATTCTTTATATCATTATCCTCATGTTTATATTATGTTGAAAGTCATCATGTGGCTGTAGTGCATAGATGGACTTGGTATGATTATGACCGAGGATTGTTCGGTATAATCATAACCGTAATTGAAAACACGATTATCTTTGGTAGTAGTGCATGGATAATTTGTGGTCGTGATACTAATGAATACACGATTATCTTTGGTAGTAGTGCATGGATAATTTGTGGTCGTGATACTAATGAATACCACGATTATCTTTGGTAGTAGTGCATGGATAATTTGTGGTCGTGATCTTAATGAATACACGATTATCTTTGGTAGTAGTGCATGGATAATTTGTGGTCGTGATCTTAATGAATACACGATTATCTTTGGTAGTAGTGCATGGATAATAATGGTCGTGATCTTAATGAATACATGATTATCTTTGGTAGTAGTGCATGGATAATTCGTGGTTGTGATCTTAATGAATATCCTTGGCTTTGTAGTGCGGGGATGATTCGATGATATGGATTAATTATTGGTGAGTCTCGTGATGAAATATTAATTCATGGATGTGGTAAAAGTCATCTTTGGTAGTAGTGCATTGATAGACTTGGTATGATTATGACCACGGATTATTCGGTATAATCATGGCCGTAATTGAAAAACACGAATATCCTTAGCCCGATGAGTGGATGGATAATTCGTGGATGATAATCTTATTAATAGAAGTCTGACATTATTGGTTTCTGACGTTGTATATCTTTGCTTTTGTAGTGCAAAGATGAATTGTTAATGAATATCTTTGGTAGGATTACAAAAATGAATTTAATGTTTTCAACGATAAAAGGTATTCAAAGGTATCCTCATCTCTTTATCATACCGTGTACGTACCCTAATTTGAGGGCAAAATTCCATAAGGAGGGAGATTGTGAGACTTGATTTTATCAATAAAGATTTAAATTTTGTGAAATAATTTTTAATATTATGGTGTGAATTTAAGATAATATTATAGTTGTGGGTAGTATTTATAAATTTTGCAAAGTATGCAAGTGGTTATATTATATTCGATTGGTGGGGAATATTAGGTTTAGCGAGGAATATTAGATACAACGGCTCAATCATTGGTGGACCCACAATGTAATTATTTGCCGGATTGAGAAAATGACAAAAATATTTTATTGAAATAACGGCGGAAGTTTTACAGTAGTTCTTGTTGAACTACTCGGTAGTAAAAGTACGATGTCACGTGTGGTTGCGTAGTAGCACGCGGTATTGATTATTGATCTTATGTGAAAAGTCACCTCGGTTTGATTCCATTATTGTCGATTAATAATATGAATTATTATAGCGATAATGACGTTTTGTTTTATTCAGTATTATTAACGTAATAAAAGCGAAACATCTTTTATATAAAATAGAATACTTTATTAAAGTTATTACATAAATAGAATATATTATATTTTATTATGCATAGTGTTGCGTAGTGTTTTTGCGTAGTGTTTTGCATAGTATTGCATAGTGTTTGCATAGTAAAATGTTTTTATATAAATAGAATATATTATATTTTATTTAAAAGATTTTTCTTTAAATATAGATGAGTCGATTAAAGTAAATCAATCTGGATAGTTCATGGATTAATTCTTATGCATTCCATTTTTCTATAAATAGAAGCTCATTCCTTCATTATTTTCTTACGAATTCATTGAAACTAAAGAGAGAAATTATAGAGAGAAGCTATATAGAGAAAATTATAGAAAGAAGAAGAGTATACAACTTTACTTCACTACTTCTATATTCGGTTCTTTTTTTTACGGTGAGGGTGTTATTCTTTCTTCTTGAAGAGAACTTACATTATTCCATTCATTATTATTACATTGGAATAACTTTGTAAAAAGTGGCATACCCTATACATAACTTTGTATACGCATGGCGATACCCTATACTTGGTGAAATCCTTATGTTATTCCATTGCTATTATTATTACATTGGAATAACTTTGTATCATGTGGTTTACCTATACTTGGTGACATTCTTCATTATTACATTTGGACTATCACATGCGTGTGTTTTACAGGACTCGGGTTACATCTTTATTATTACATTGGAACATCACATGCATGTGTTTTACAGGACTGGTTCCGTCTTTATCATTCTGTTGGAATATCTATCATGTGTTTTACACGGATCCAGTTCCATCTTTATTATTACGTTGGAACATCACAGTCGGTGTGAATTTCACGACTTTGGTTTCGTTATTATTATTATTACATTGGAATAACACATACATCTAAGCACTGCATGCGTGGTGATTTCTTTTGTTATTCCATTCTTTATTATACCCGGTTGGTTAAAACTTTGACTTCTATACTCCATGAAATTAGTGGAATATCCTTGATATTTGCGTTTCATCCGATATCTTTTCATGGAAATATTCTTCCCGATCATTCTTGAATTTTACTCTACTGAAAGCGATATCGTGTTGACAATTTGGGCGTTAATAATTCATGGATTAAATAATTCTTGAACTTGTTTTATTGAATTATTATGTCATTGTCATCATCCTCATGTTATATTATGTTATCTTTTGGCTTACGTGCATAGATGAACTTAGTATGATTATGACTGAGGATCATTCGGTATAATCATGACTTGATATAAATGATGTGACAAAAGTCCTCGGTGGCTGTAATGCGATGATGGATAGTTTTTGGTATGATTATGACCGGGGTGATTCGGTATAGTCATGACCATTGATAATTTGATGAAAATCCTTGGCCGTAATGCGAGGATGATTAGATGTGGTGGTTTATTTATTAAAGTGAGTCTCGGTGATAAAAATTGATGAAAACCTTTTAAAACCTAAAAGATAGTAGACTTTATTCTCTACTTGACTCTTTTAATGGATTGCTTATTTAAGCTGCAGATTAAAGCTGGTTGTCTATTGTATTTTATCGGTTTAACTTTGTTGAAGGCTAATGATAATTTATTACGCATTATCTTAGTCATAATATTTCTTCTTTGGGCTAGTTGAGCTCACCCTTTCTTTCATTGTTCTCTTCTTGAAATGAGAACATATTTGAGAGTAGCAGTCGGGAACGCAAGTAATGGTCGAGAGGATAGCATTAGTAGTCCTCACTATTACGTGAAATAGTGTGATAATAGTTGTAATGAGGACTCCTTTTGAGTTTGTATAATATCTAGTAGACAATATTTGTATTCAAACTCACAGTTTATGTCGTATTGTACACGACAGTTAGGTTAGTAAGTTGTATTTGAATTTATGTACCATGTAAGTGGCGACCCAAGATGGGTGACGTATAACTAATTTTGGGGGCGTCACATGTTAACCTTATTTCTATAGAGATATTTGCTTTTGATGTGATTTTAAGGTTAACTACTCATCATGCCGAAATTGATTACTTTCGTAAGGTTGTTAGTTTTCATATTCCTAAGCAACCTGTTATTCGAATTCAAGCAATCAAACCATTGTAGTCAAACATTTTCATATCAAGCTATGAAGTCATTCGTTTATTACGGATGTCAAGTTTTCTTAGTCCATGTTATGGATTTGAATAAAGACACGTCAGATTTGAATAATATTCCTGTTGTTATTGATTTTTCCTGACGTATTTTCTGAAGAATTTCTTAGCTTACTCCCAAAGCCTGATATTGAATTTGTATCGACTTTAAACCCGGTACAAAACTCATTTCTAAAATCTCATATCGAATGGCTCCTATTGAACTTCAGGAGTTAAAAATTCAATTATAGAATTTGGTACCTGAGCCTTTATCTGGTGACTTCCTTTGTGGAATACAAGAATCCGAGACTCTCGTAGGGGACACCATATTCGATGCGATAGTAAAGCGATAGGTGTCATTTAACGCGTCTTATCCAAGGTTGGGATATAAGTCGCGATTGAGAACAACCTAAGTCGGTAATCGAAATCGTAGCTTTACAGAAGGCTTAGTTGGTTATTATGGAGATTCGTTGAAGGATATTCTCGAATCGCTATTCCATTAACGGTGACTCGTAGAGATACAAAATTCGAATGGAGCAAGGAATGTGGGAAGAGCTTGAAGAACTCGAGAGGAGACTTATTTCAAAGACATGTTAGAAACCACGCCATCCCGAAAAGCGAACGTGGTAGGTGGCGTGTTGAGTAGAAGATCGTATACAAATCTGAAAATACGATATTGTCAAAGACTCATTTCAGTATAATTTACAAATAATAGAGATGGAGATGAAAACTCTAGGTACCCACGTGATGATATCTGAGTATAATCGACTTTAATCGATAAAGTTAAAAATTTATTTCAAGCTACACACCGGAAGTGATGAATTTGAAGAAGGAGGTGCAAGAAGTTGTTATTTCAAAAGTGAGAATCGGTGAGGTGAGAAAGCTCGAACCTTCGATTTATTAATCCATTTGAAATTCTCGATCGAATAGGAGCGTGGCCTATAGACTCGTTTTACCGCCAAGTATGGCGTGTTCATAACGTTTTTTCACGTATCGATGTTACGTAAATATGTGGATGACCGAACAATGTCATTGAGTTAGAACCCGGACGAGATAAAGAAGACTTAACGTCTGAGGAGGTACTGTCAAGATCTTGTAGAGGAAAGAACATGTCACATGTCTGAGGTTATACCACAAGTTAAAGTTTGTGGAGAAACCATACTATTGAGGAAATGACACGGGAGTTGGAAGCGGAAATGAAAGCGAGGTATTCTCATCTTTTGAAATACACAGAATGCGTCACGTCAATTTCGAGGACGAAATTTCATAAGGAGGGAGGTTATAAGACCCCAAATTATTAATAAATGAAATTTATTTTCCTCTATTTATTATTTTGAAATAGTAAGGGTTGATTTGATTAATGTGGATAGTTATGGGTAAAATACGTAAATATTTGAATAAGCAAGTGGTTATAAAATATTCATTATCGTCGGAGAATATTCGTTTGGTCGTGGAATATTAAATCTTTGTGCAGGGAATATTCATACTGATATGTGATCTTTTATGGGCCCCATAATGCGAAAGCGATTGGATGAAGAAAGCGACAAATATAAGTTGTTTATAAATAACGGCGTAGTTTTCACAGATTATCTTGTTGGAATACCGGTGGTTAAAACACACTCATCTCGCGTTGTTGAGCAAGAAGACACGCAGTATTGCACCAATTATTGATTCTTACGTAAGAAGGCTTTACTCAATAATTATTACGATGAATTCTTATTCGGTATTTTATTGATTTAATAATTCTTTGCGTTGATATTTTATATTCTTTGTTGTTTGATAATTGTCATTACTACGTATTTTTCATTATCGAAGTAATAATTCATATTATCTGAATAATATTATTAGATAACATTATTGGCAATGTCTAGAAAGTTACATCTAAGGAGAGGTTTGGTCACCTAATTGCGCGCCGGTAAGGAGAGATCCTTATTGGAAAGCCCCTCTTTCACAGGAACTACTGGTCACAAGATCTTGTGATTCTGTAATATTATTTGTGAATAATTAATTATTGATTTATATGATGAGGAAAATATTGATTTTATGTGGATATAGATGGAGAAAATTTTTAATGTGACAATTGTTGAAAATTAATATTTTATCTTTTTCTGATAAAATAATTCATTTAAATATATTATTTTAATAATATATTAACGGTGATATTTTTACAACGAATGTGGGATATATGAGTATACGAGGAGGAAGAGTATTTTTGTTGCAATAAATGTTTAAAACATGTTAAACATGTCGGTGGACCCCATTTATTGACTGAAATTTGATTATAGCCTGTAAAATCGTCCGTTTATGGATTTCGATCAATTTTTGTTTGGAATTTGGAAAAACTTTCTTCTGTAAAGTTATAGAGAATTGAATTTTCTATAAAAACACACAGATAGGATATTCAATAGAATGATAAAGCGGAACCAGTTAGGTGTAAAACACATGCACGAGGATGTTCCCAACAGAATAATAAAGAGCGGAACCGGTCGGGTGTAAAACACATGCATGACAGGATGTTCCAACAAAATAATAAAAAGCGGAACCAGTCGGTGTAAAACACACGATGAGGATGTTCCAGCGAGAATAATAGAAGAATGTCACCAAGTATAGGTAATGGCGTATAAAGTTATTCAGCGTAATAATAAGCGATGGAATAACAACATTCTCTTCATGAATAAGAAAGAATAACACCCCTTACATTTGGTAGGAGATTGAATCTTGCGTTGCGGTGTAGTAACAAAATACTCTTCTTCTTCTCTCTTATTCTCTCTATACTTTCTCTCTCTATAGCTTGAATGAATTAAGTGAAAAATAATGAAGCCCTCAGCCTCTATTTATAGAAGATTTCTAGCTTAGCACCGCTTGAGTGTGAAAAGACAAGTGGCTTGACGACTAATGATGTGAAAAGAAAAGTGGTTTGGCGCTTTTTGTAATGTGAAGCGACAAGTGGTTCGGCCTTTTGTAATGTGAAAGCGACAAGTGGTTCGGCGCTTTTGTAATGTGAAAGCGACAAGTGGTTCGACGTCTGGTAAAGGTAATTACAATTAACGAAGGTAAATACTATCGAGCGAAGGTAAATACTATTCACAAGGGTAATTACTATCGTTTGCGAAGGTAATTACTATTGACGAAGGTAAATACTATTCACAAGGGTAATTACTATTGACGAAGGTAATTCTTATTGACGAAGAGACTCTTAGATGATGACATATGAGCCCCCGTATAAAATAATCAAACTTACCACAAATCATTTTTTTCATCAACACATATTTAATCTTTCAACAATTATTAATCATTTATAACTTGTCGTCTCAATTATTGATTTAATACTATAACATATTATACGGATGATTGTGACAATAATTGAATCAATAATATAAGAGATATGATCGTGATTATCGTAGCAATAATTGAGCATAATTGAGTGACTTCTCACGTAAGTATCAATAATCAATACAAGGTGTCTACTTATGCAACTACGGCGTATTCTTTGTACTTTTACCCACCGGGTAGTTCAAGCAGTTTTAACGGTAACACCCTCGTAGTTATTTTTATAAAATGTTTTTGTCGTTTTCTCAATCAAACAATAATTACATTGTGGGGTCCACCAAAGATTGAGCCATTATCAGAATATTCCTAACAAAAGAATATTCCCGAACCAAACGAATATTTTATAACAACTTGCATACTTTTGCAAAATTTATAAATATTACCCACAACTATAACATTATATCAAATTTATTCCATAATATTCAAAAAAATAATATTTATAGAAAAAATTCATCTTTATTTATAAAATTTGAGGGTCTTACTGTGGTTACTATTCATGAGTTCTTATTCACGAGTTCTTATTCACGAAGTTCTTATTCACGAGTTCTTATTCACGAAGCGTGAAGATGTTTTTTTGTGAAATTTCTATCTTTTGGTGTCGGAGTTACTTTCACGTATACGACCTTTATTCACGATATCGACCTTTATTCACGAATACGGCACTATTCATAGAAAAATGAAATTTCTTCTTTTTGTCCAAAATATCTATTATGGATACTAGGTTTGATTGTATCCATGTTTTGATCATTCTTGAATTTTACTCCACTTATGATTATTCATGAGGTATTTTTGGACATGGAATAGGTGAAATCTGAATCCTTAATATTTATTCTTTTGTTTCACTTTGGATTCATTTTCTTTAAAATATTTTTCATCATCCTTAGTCCTAAATGATGATATTTGAATATCTTTGGCGATGGCAAAGATGAATGATTTCTTGATGAATATCTTTGGCCCGTAGTGCAAAGATGAGCAGTGTTGAGATGAACATGAATTTGGTGATTAATATCTTTGGCCGTAGTCAAAAAGATGAGCAGTGTTTAGATGAACATGACGGTGATGAATATCTTTGGCCTGTGTAGTGCAAAAGATGAATATTTGATTCGAGATATATATTGATTGATGTTACGAGGATAAAATATCGACGATGAACTTTTAAATTCATATATAGAAGATAGTAGTTTGCATTCTCTACTTAACTCTTCTAATGAATTGTTGTTTCTAACTTGATTGTTGATTTAAAAGCTGGTTGTCTATTGTATTCTATTAGATTTTTCCTGTTGAAGACTAACGATAATTTGTTGTATATTATCTTAGTCATAATATTCTTCTTTGGGCTAGTTGAGCTCACCCTTTTCCTTGTTGTTCCATTTTTCTTCTCGGGAGGCGAGAATGTAAGCAGTACTAGTCGGGTATGGAATGAAGGTTATAGAGAGAGTTGTTTAGTAGTCCTCACCATTTTTGTAAAATAATGTATCAATAATTATGATGGGGATTTATTGCGTGTGGTGGATATTGTCTAGATGGCAATATCGTATTTAAACTCAAAGTTTATATGTTGTAATAATAAAGTTGTAGTTATTTACATACCATGTATTTGGCGACTCGAGAATGGGTTGGATGGAATGGACCTATTTTGGGGCGTCACATATGAGTATATGAGGAGGAAGAATATTTTTGTTGCAAAAGTTATTTAAAACATGTTAAACATGTCTGTGGTCCCATTTTTTGACTGGAATTTGATTATAGCCTGTAAAATCGTCCGTTTGTGGATTTCGGTCAACTTCTGTTTGGAATTTGAAAAAACTTAAAACTACAAAGTTATAGAGAATTGAATTTCCTATGGAATGGACATAAGATTCGAATTTTTCTGATAAAAGGGCTATTTATTATGAATTATTGAAGTTCCAAAGTTCTGAAATAATTGATTTTTGGAGTTTTAAATGATTTAATAAGAAAAACGTTTTTTTCATCTTTTGTGGGGTGGGTGGCTAATGTTTGAACTGATGGCGTGCGTAGGAAAAAATATTTTGAAAATATTATTATTATATTAAATTTTCTGCTTTGGTATTCTAGGCATTTTCCTATAAATAGGGTGTTTAGGTTAGAATTGAAAATCACACCAGAAACTGAAGTTTTCTCTCTCTATATTATCGAGCGTATTCTTGTGAGTATTTTGATACTTTGAGTGTTGCTATACGGTGCAAGTTTCTTCAACGTTATATCTGATATTCCAGCCAGAAGTACTATACTTTTCGAGATAAGGGATGTTATTTTTTTAAAAAAATGATATCATTTCTTCTAATATCATTATGCCGGATTATTGGTAAGATTTTTCTTGTGAAATTCTTGTCTTTTAGTATTGGGGTTACTATTTACGTATACGACACTATTCACGAATACGGCACTATTCACAGAAAAATTAAATTTTCGTTTTTTTTCTAAAATATCGATTATGGATATTAGCTTTGATTGTATCCATGTTTTGATCATTCTTGAATTTTACTTCACTATGATTATTTATGGAGTATTTTCGAACTCGGATTGTTTAAAGTACGAATCCTTAATATTTGTTCTTTTGTTTCACTGGATTCGTTTTTTTTAAAATATTTTTCATCATCCTCAGTTCTAAGTGATGATATTACTGAATATCTTTGGCTTGTAGTACAAAGATTAATGATTTTCTGATGAATATCTTTGGTGTGACGCCCCCAAAATAGGTATACATCACCCATTCTGAGTTGTCAATACATGGTACAGAAACAACTACAACTTATTATTACAACATTAAAGCGTGAGTTTGAATACAAATATTATCTTACAGACAATATCTATACTCAAATAAATCCTCATCACATTTATTGATACATTATTTTACAAAAATGGTGAGGACTACTAAACAACTCTCTCTAGAACCTTCATTCCAAAACCCCAGACTTGTACTCGCTATATTCTCGCCTCCTCGAGAAGAAAAAATGGAACAAAAGGGAAAAGGGTGAGCTCAACTAGCTCAAGAAAGAATATTATGACTAAGATAATATACAACAAATTACCGTTAGTCTTCAACAGGAAAAATCTAATAGAATACAATAGACAACAAATTTTAAATCAATATTCGCAATGAAATAATAATTCATTAGAAGAGTTAAGTAGAGAATGCAAACTACTATCTTCATGTATGAATTTAAAAGTTCATCGCTCATCTTTTATCCCCGTAACATCAATCAATATATATCCGGAATCAAATATTCATCTTTGCACCACAAAGCCAAAGATATTCATCATTGGTCATGTTCATCTAAACACTGCTCATCTTGCACTACGGGACAAAGATATTCTTGAAAATCATTCATCTTTGCACTACAAAAAAAGATATTCCATAATATCATCATTTAAGATCAAGATGATGAAAAATATTTTTAAAGAAATGAATCCAAAGTGAAACAAAATGACAAGGATTAAGGATTAAGGATTCGTACTTTGTTTTATCCATGTTCAAAATACCTCAAAAATAATCATAGTGGTGTAAAATTCAAGAATAATCAAAACATGGATACAATCAAAGCTAGTATCCACAATAGATATTTTGGACAAAAGAAGAAATTTCATTTTAGATTGAATAGTGCAGATTAGTGAATAATCAGATATCGTGAATAGTGCAGTATACATGAATAAGTAACTCAGACACCAAAAGATAGAAATTTCACAAAAAACATCTTCACGCTTCATTTAATAGTACTCGTGAATAATGGCTCTCGTGAATAGTAATTCATGAATAGTAACTCGTGAATAAGAACTCATGAATAAGAAACCCGACATGGAAAAGTTCCAAATTTGATAAAAAGTTTCAACCAATATTTCAAAGATAATGATATTGAAGAAATAATATCATTTGAGAAGAAAATAACATCTCTTACCTCGAAAGATTAAGACTTTAGCTAGAATCTAGGGTATAATCTTTGAAGGAACTTACACCGTCTAATAATACTCAAAGTATACTCAAAATACTCACAAGAATACTCGATAATATAGAGAAAGAAAACTTCGAGTTTACGGTGTGATTTTCAATTCTAACCTAAGCACCTATTTATAGGAAAATGCTTAGAACACCAAAGCGTAAAATTTAATAAAATAATAATATATATTATAAATTTCCACGCCTAACCTTCCAAGAACTGAATTCAGCTCATTCAACACACATGTAACACAATTATGAAAAAAACGTTTTTGTTATTTAAAATATTTTAAACTTCCAAAAATCAATTATTTTGAGCTTGAACTTCAATAATTCATAATAAATAGCCCTTTTATCGGAGAAAAATTCAAATCTTGCAAATTTTTATAGGAAATTCAATTCTCTACAACTTTGCGGAAGAAGTTTTTTCAATTCCAAATGTAAATCGAAGAAATCCACAAACAGGCGATTTTACTGAGCCATAATCAAATTTCGATCGATAAATGGGGTCCACAGAGCATGTTTAACACGTTTTAAACATTTATTGCTACAAAATACTCTTCCTCCTTGTATACTCATATATCCCACATTCGTTGTAAAAATATCACCATTATTATATTATTAAAATATAATAATATATTTAAATGAATTATTTTATCGAGAAAAAGATAAAATTTCAATTTTCAACAATTGTCACAATAAAATTTTCTCCATCTATATCTACATAAAATCAATATTTTCTCATCATATGAATCAATAATTAATTATTCACAAATAATATTACGAATCTGATATTGACAACCAGCAGGTTCAGAAAGAGGGGCTTTCAATAAGAATTTCTCCCATCTTGGTAGCAATTAGGTGACCAAACCTCTCCTTAGATAGAACTTTCTAGACATTGCCAATAATGTTATCTAATAATATTATTCGGATAATATGAATTATTGCTTCGATAATGAAAAAATTGTGTAATGACAATTATTGGAACAACAAAGAATATAAAATATCAACGCAAAGAATTATTAAATCAATAAAATCTTTGAGCGATAATTATCGTAACCATTATTGAGTAGTGCCTTCTTACGTAAGAATCAATAATTGGTGCAATACCGTGTCTTCTTGTGTTTTAACCACCGAGTATTTTTAAAAGATTAATTCACAGAATAACTACGTAGTTATTTTTAAACAACTTATATTTGTCGTTTTCTTCATCCAATCGCTTTCCATTATGGGGCCCACACATGGTCTGCGCCGTGGCATTGCGAATATTCCCCGACAAGCATTTAATATTCCACGACCAAACGAATATTCCCCAAACAACAATGAATATTTTATAACCACTGCTTATTTTGAAATATTTGCATATCTTACCCCTAACTATCCACATTAATCAAATCAACCCTTACTATTTCAAAATAATAAATAGAGAAAATTAAATTTCATTAATAATAAGTTGGGGTCTTACATTTGGCCCAGTAGTCACAAAAGATGAGCAGTGTTGAGATGAACACGCCGGTGATGAATATCTTTGGCACAGTAGTGCAAAAGATAAATATTTGATTCAAGATGAATATTGAATGATGTTACTGAGGATAAAATATTGATGATGGACTTTTAAATTCATAGATTATAGTAGATTTCATTCTCTACGTAACTCATCTATGAATTATTATTTCATTGCGAATATTGATCCGAAACTTGTTGTCTATTGTATTTTATCATATTTTTTCTGTTAAAGACTAATGATAATTTGTTACATATTATCTTAGTCATAATATTCTTTTTGGGCTAGTTGAGCTCACCCTTTTTTTTTTTGTTCTATTTTTTCTTCTCGGGAGGCGAGAATGTAGCGAGTTAATTGGGGTGTGGAATGATGGTTTCAGAGAGTTGTTTTAGTAGTCTTCACCATTTTTATAAAATAATGTACCAATAATTGTAATTAGGACTTATTTGGGTGTGAATATTATCAGATGACAATATTTGTATTTAAACTCTTGATTTTTATGTTATATTAATAAAGTTGTTGTTTCGTATCATGTTATCGACGATTCAAAATGGGTGATGTATACCTATTTTGGGGGCATCACATATCTTCTTCACTACTCCTATATCCAGGTTTCTTTTAAGGTAAGGGGTATTATTTCTTTTGTATTCATGAAGAGAACTTCGTTATTCCAATCTTTATTATTACATTGGAATAACACGTATATCGTGGACTACCCTATACTTGGTGAAATTCTTACATTATTCCATTCTTTATTATTATGTTGGAATAACATCTACATGAGTAATTGCATACGTGGTGAAATTCTTTTGTTATTCCATTCTTTATTATTATGTTGGAATAACTGCCTATGCTGGCAATCGCATACGTGGTGAAATTCTTACATTATTCCATTCTTTATTATTACATTGGAACATCATATATATATTTCTACGTGACCTGATTCCATTATTTATTATTCTCGTTGGAATATCGTATGTCTCGTATGCGTTACGCATGACTGGAGTTCCATTATTTATTATTCGTTAAAATATCTTGTTCATGCGTTTATGTCGACCGCTTGAATTATTTATTATTACCGTTAGAATAACCCGCTTTTGTCTTGATCTATCGCACGCCTAGTGATTTCTTTTGTTATTCCATTCTTTATTATACTCGGTTAGTTAAAGTTTTGGCTTTTATACTCCATGAAATTAGTGGAATATCTTTGATATTTCAAGGCTTCATCCAAAGATCTTTTCATGGAAATATTCTTCCAGGCATTCCGAATTTTACTCCACAAAGTAGTATCGTGTTGACAATTTGGACGTTATTGGTTTTCGGATAAATTAATTCTTGAACTTTTTTATTGAATTCTTATATCATTGTCATCATTCTCATGTTTATATTATGTTGAAAATCATTTGTGGCTTGTAGTGCGTAGATGGACTTGGTATGATTATGACTGAGGATTATTCGGTATAATCGTGACCGTAATGTTACAAATGATGTGGGTAAAAGTCCTCATTGGCTAGTAGTGCATTGATGGTCGAGTTGTTGGCATGATCGCTTGATTATTGATGAATACACAAATATCCTTGGCCCGTAGTGCGTGGATAATTTGTGGTTGTGATCTTAATGAATATCTTGTGAGTAGAGTAGTGCGGGGATGATGTGGTTTATTTATTAAGTCGAGTCTCGTGATAAAAGTGATGAAAATTTTTTAAATCATAGAAGATAGTAGATTTTATTCTACTTGACTCTTTTAATGGATTGTTTATTCCACTGCAGCTTAAACTTGATGTTTGTTATATTGTATCGGTTTAACACTTTCTGTTGAAGCTTAACGATAATTTATTCGCATTATCTTAGTCATAATATTTCTTACTGAAATTTAGTTGAAATTTCACCCTTTTACTTTCATTGTTATCTTCAAGAAATGAGGCGTAGAAAAGACTAGTCGAGGGAATGGTGTATGATGCAGATGATAAGATTAGTAGTCTCATTTATTACATGAAATAGTGTGTTAATAAATGTATTGAGGACTTATTTTGAGTTTGAATATCGTCTGAAGACAATATTTGTATTAAAACTCATGAATTTTATGTTATATATTAAAGATTGTATTTGTATACGTACTCAGTGTATTTGTGATTTAACTCAAAATAGGTGATGTATACCTATAACACGCTTTGGATCGCATCATATACAATTTGAATCTGACCTTTGATGTCTCCATCCCAATTTGGACTTGTCTTTGGTCACGACAAAAATCAATTTAGGTGACCTTCTCTTCCACAATTATAACACACTTTGAATTTGCATCGCGCAATTTGAGACTCAACATTAATAGAGTATCGCGACCACTTAATTATCCAATGCACCACTGGCCGAGGGATATTCGTGTTTTAATCTGGTCGTGATTATCTAAGAATAATCTGCGGTCATAATCATACCAAGTCTATCTATCTTATTATGGGTGAAGATGACTTTTTTACCACATCATTTAGAACATTCTGATTCGTGATTATCTTAGAAATAATCACTGGTCATTATAATCATATCAAGTCCATCTATGCACTACTGGCCATAAATAACTTTCAACACAATATAAGCATGAGAATGATGACAATGATATAATAATTCAATCAAACAAGATCAGGGATAAATTTTTAAAGATTTATAATTTAATTTATCCAGAATTCAATAACGTTCAAATTGTCAACATGACACTGCTTCAATTGTGGAGTAAAATTTAAGAATAATATTTATGTATCAAAAATAATTTAGACAGAAAATAAATTTTTGTCATGAATAATACCCCGACATAAAAAAAATAAAAAATAATAAAATTTAACAAGAATGTTCAGAAATTTTCCATTAAAATTTTCTGATAGAATGCGACAGAAATTTGATGATAAAAAATCAGGAGAAAACGGGGGACCAAGTAACGTGCATGTCATTAATAATATTTATGAACATGATACTACTAATATAATAGGCTATCCTAATACACGTGGATAACATTCCACAAATACTAAAAATTTATTACTATTGCATTAAAAGACAACATAGGTAAATTATGATTATTCATAACTATTATTACTATTCATCATTAATATTAATGATATGATAACAAATATAACCATCACTGCAGTATCACACGGTACCCATAAAACAACATGAATATCCATAAGACCCCAAATATCATGGTATTCCTCATTACATTTGAGTGCCACGAATGCAAGTTGGTATATGCAAAATTGATGAAATAAATATTTATAACAAATATATGGTACACAATATGATACCATTTGAATATTCGATGACAATTGAATATTCATTAAATAGTTGAGTATACCATATAAATTACAATTATTCAATTGCCCAATTTATTCATACTTACACTATGGTTATCATAGTAATATTCAAATAACTAGACAAATAAATAAAACATAATAAAATACTAAACGCGTATTTTACTCCACAAATAAGCATATGATATGGGAGTCTTTAACATCTAGACTAATAATATAGGAAATATTCAATATCATGCCAAGAAGTTGTATATAGGGATACTCTTCATGATCTGGTTAGTGAATTGGCAAATACCATATCATATTCTACTAATATTTATTTATATTATATTATAAATATAATATCTCTTTAAAATATGAAAAACGTAATAACCCTTACGAATATTGAACGAAAATAATATTCACTACGAATACGAATATTGAACGAATATAATATTCCTTATGAATATTAATTTAAGATAATATTTCTTACGAATATTGAACGAAATAATATTCATACGAATATGAAAAATAATTTCTCTTCAGAATATGAAATAAATAATAATCCTTACCTTGAAAAGAAGAGTATTCCAACTAGTATAGCGGGAATTTTCTTTAAGAAAACTTTAACTGCTTTCTACGCTCAAAGCTTTCTAAAACTCTAAAGAAATACGTTCAAGATCATAGAAGAAGAATTCTCTGATTCTGGTGTGATTTTCAATTCTAACTAAGCATCCAATTTATAGGAGAATAGAAGGGCACTGTTAACAAAATCACGGATTCAAACTGCAAGGTCACGGATTTCATACGCATATTCAGCGATTGAATTTTCCTAATAAAACAAACCAACAAAATGTAATATATATATATATATATATATATATATATATATATATATATATATATATAACACATGCTCATTTGAAAATCCTACCACCCGTGATTTTAAATTTTTGTCTTCCATGCCAACTTTTTCAAACCTATATATATATATATATATATATATATATATGCATATATATATATATAATACATAATAGTACTCCATCCCGTGCCACCAAAAATCCTCCTCCACCTTTCATTAATTCTACCATCCAAGACAAATTTTATAGGATTTCTCCTCCCCCCCATTTTTTCTTCCAATCGTGGGCCCACGTGTTCCCTCCCACCAACATCTCATAATCACGGTGGGTCCCATTATATTTATACAACTTTCTACCAATTATTAACAAAAATGGGTAAATGAGGATCCGAATAATAAGCAAAATTTACAACAACTATTTCATAAAAAATTCTCTCAATATTTTTAACAACATTTATCATCATTATTATAATTCGCAATATTTAACGTGGTAGCAATTGATTAGGTGACCAAACCTCTCCTCGATTGGTGAACTTACAGGCATTGTCGATATATGCAAATAATAATAACTCGTCATCTCAATTATTGATTTAATAATATATAAAATATCGACGAAGAATTGAATCAAATAACGCGTGAGATCTATGCAACAATTCTTTATGCAATAATTAAATAAAAGCTGAGCGACTTCTCACGTAAAGATCAATAATCAATACTGGTGTCTTCTTATGAAAACCCGCGTATTCATTGTATTTTTTTAACAAGGGTGTTTTGATAGTTAACAGTAAAACTTCCATCGTTATTTTTATAAAAGATATTTTTGTCGTTTTCTCAATCAAATAATAATTCTATTGTGGGGTCCACTAATGATGATTATCGTCATAATGCAGTATTCCTGTTAAAATGAATATTTTCTGACCAATCGAATATAATATAACAACTTGAGTACTTTGTAAAATTTATAAATACTACCCACAACTATAACATTTTCTCAATTCCACACCATAATATTAAAAAAAATATTTCAAGAAAATTAAATCTTTATTCATAAAATTCGGGGTCTTACATATATATATAAAACAAAACCGAGATAACTTCTCTTGACTATTTTGAAAAATGGGTAAACGAGGGTCCAAATAATAAACAAAATTTTCCACAAATACTTCATAAAATTCCCTCAATATTTTAACAACATTTATCATCATTATTATAATTCACAATAATAATCGACAAGGCCGTTTTCAGGAAAGAGGGGGCTTTCTAATAATGATTTCTCCCTATTGGCGCGCAATTAGGTGACCAAACCTCTCCTTGACAAAACTTTTAGACATCGTTAATATTATAAATAATAATATTAATAACTTTGTCATCTCAATTATTTCTTTAATAATATATAAAATATCGACAATAATTGAATCAAATAACGTGAGATACTATGTAACAATTACTATAACAATAATTAAACAAAACTGAGTGACTTCTCAACGTAAGCATCAACAATCAAAAGCTGTGTGCTACTACGCAAACCATGCAGACATCTTACTTTTAACACCGGTGTTTTAACAGCTTAAGTAAAACTTCCATGAATTATTTTCATAAAAGATATTTTTATCGTTTTTCTCAATTCGACAATAATTCCGTTGTGGGGTCCACCAATGATTGTGTCGTCGCACTAATAACAATAGCTCTCTTCATGAATCTAAAGAAATAATACCCTTTACCTCAAAAAGAAGATTTGGATCTTAGAATAGTGAGGTATTGAAGAACCTTCTTCTTTCTATCTATAATTTCTTTTCTATAATAATTGCTCTATAAAGCTTTTTAGTGAATTGGTGAAAAATAATGAAGGAATGAGAACACATTTATAGAAAAATATAGTTTCGATAATTGCACATTTTGGGACTCAAAATATTACAAAGATAATACCTTCATCTTTTCTTTTATTTTTAATTTAGTCCTGCAAGTATTATCAAACTTGCACCACCTCCCCTAAGTAGTAAATCATGTGAATCGATAGTTAGAGATGTGAAAATCTGAATTACATTATAAGACTCCATCTATACCTCAATTTTTAACTTAGTCATGCAAGTATTATCAATCTTGCATCAACTCCCCCTAATAGTAATGAATGTGAATCAATAGTACACACACGTGAATAAATAGTTATAATCATGTGAATCAATAGCAATTAATTGCTTTCATTTATTGGTTAATTACGATTGGTCGATATAACCTTCAGACATCAATTATTATCGAAATAAATGTCGGTTTTCACTAATACTAATAATTCCAACACAATTAAACTATCAATTTCATCTTTAATCAACACGAACTTATTCATCATTAATATTATAATTCACAATATTTAACAATCGGTCGCTTTAAAGGAAAGAGGGACTTTTCGATAAGGATTTTCTCTTTATTGGTAGCTTGATTAGATGACCAAACCTCTCCTCGATGTAACTTCTAGACATTATCAATATTATAAATAATAATATGAATAACTTTTTGTCGCCTCAATTATTGATTTAATAATATAACATATTATGCGAGATGATCTTGTGACAATAATTGAATCAATAATATGAGAGATATGATCAAAGAATTATCGTAATAATAATTGAGTATAAGCTGGTGACTTCATGTAAGCATCAATAATCAATACCTGTCTACTTATATGCAACCACGCGTAGACATCGTATTTTTACTAGGAAAGGTAGTTCGATAGTTTTAACGATAACACTTTCGTAGTTATTTTTATAAAATGATAATTTCTCGTTTTCTAAATACAATAATCTTACTTTTGTGGGATCCACATTAATGATTGTCTTTGTTGTGCACGGATATTTAAAACACAAAAGAATATTTTATAACAACTTTATCTTTAGAATAATGCTATAGACACAAATTATTTTATAAATATTTTATAAACTGCTGATGTGACATATTTTAGCTCAACTTTTTATGTGGGGCTGAAGACTATATTGAAATAATTTGTTGATCAATATGCTGAGGTGGAGTATGTGTAAGACCCCAACTTATTGTCTTTTATTTATTATTTTAAAATAGTAAGGGTTGATTTGATTAATGTGGTTAGTTATGGGTACAAATGCGCAAATATCTTAAATAAACAAGTGGTTATAAAATATTTATTGTTATTGGGAAATATTCGTTTGGTCGTGGAATACTCTACTACTTGTCGGGAATATTAATTACGACGGCCAGTAGCGACCTCGTGTAGGCCCATAACGAAAGCGATTGGATGAAGAAAGCGAGCAAGAATAAATTGTTTATAAATAATGGCGTAGTTATTTCAGATTATCTTTGTTAGAATCCCGGTGGTTAAAACACAAAGTATATTACGGTATTGCACTCAATTATTAATTTACGTAAAAAAGCACTACTCAATAATTATTACAATAATTCTTTATTCAATATTATATTTTATTGATTGATAATTGCTACGTTGATATTTTATATTATTGTTGTTTTAATAATTGTCACCGCACGTATTTTCATTATCGGATAAATAATTCATATTATTTGAATAATATTATTAGATAACATTATTAGCAATGTCCGGAAAGTTACATCAAGAGAGGTTTGGTCATCTAATTGCGTCTTAGTAAGGAGAAATCCTTATCGAAAAGCCTCTTTCTTGAAATGGCTCGGTTATCGATCTTGTGATTCGTAATATTATTTATGAATAATTAATTATTGATTATTATGATAAAAAAATATTCATTTTATGTGAATATAGGCGGAGAAAATTTTTAATGTGACAATTATTGAAAAATTGATATTTTATCTTTTTACGATAAAATAATTCATTTAAATATATTATTATATTTTAATAATATAATAATGGTGATATTTTTACAATGAATGTGGGATATATGAATAAATGAGGAGAAGAAGAGTATTTTGTTGCATGATAAATATTAAAAACATGTTTTTCATGTTTGTGGACCCCATTTCTTGACTGAAATTTGATTATAGCCTATAAAATCACCCGTTTGTGGATTTCGGTCAACTTCTGTTTGGAATTTGGAAAAACTTAAACTTACAAAGTTGTAGAGAATGAAATTTCCTATAGAAAGGACATGTTGAATTTTTCTGATAAAAGGGTTATTTATTGTGAATTATTGAAATTCTGAAGTTCTAGAATAATTGATTTTTGGAGGTTTTAATTGTTTTATTCATGAAAAACGTTTTTTTGCAAGCCCGCATGTGTGGTAAAAATGAGTGAATTCAGATTCCTTGGTGGTGGGCTTGAATATTTGGTAAATAAAATTATTTTAATAAATTTTTACTTTTGGTGTTCAAGATTTTCCTATAAATAGGGTCTTGGGTTAGAATTGAAAATCACACCGAAAATCAAGTTTTTCTCTCTATATTATCAGTATTTTTGTGAGTATTTTGATACTTTGAGTGTTGTTATATCTGGTCTGCAAGTTCCTTCATATTATATATCCAAGTATTTAGGTTAAATCTTGTCTTTTCGAGGTAAGAATATTATTTTTGTAAAAATAATATTATTTCTTCTAATATCGTTATACGGATTATTGGTAAGATTTTCTTGTGAAATTCTTTCTTTTAGTGTCGTGAGTTCTTATTCACGTATCAAGACTATTCACGTAAAAATTAAATTTTTATTTTTATCCAAAATATCGATTATGGATCTTGGCTTTGATCAGATCCATGTTTTGATCATTCTTGAATTTTACTTCACTATGGTTATTTATGAAGTATTTTTGAAACTTTAATCGTTTTAAAGTATGAATCCTTAATATTTATTATTTTGTTTCAATTGGGTTTGTTTTCTTAAAATATTTTTCATCATCCTCGGTCCCAAATGATGGTATTCTATTGAATATCTTTGATGCGTAGTGCAAAGATGGTTGATTTTCGATGAATATCTTTGGTAAGTAGTGTAAAGATGAGCGGTGTTGAGATGAACAATGACCGAGTGATGAATATCTTTGGCAGAATGCAGCAGATGAATATTTGATTCAAGATGAATATTGATTGATGTTCTGAGGATAAAATGTTGATGATGAATATTAAATTCATAGATAATAGTAGAATTAAATTCTCTACGTAACTCTTCTATGAATTATTATTTCATTGCGAATATTGATTCCAAACTTGTTATCTATTATATTCTATCGATTTTTTTTCATTGAAGTAATGATAATTTGTTCTATATTATCTTAGTCATAATATTCTTTCTTTGAAATTTAGTTGAAATTTCACCCTTTTTCTTTTTGTTCCATTTTTCTTCTCAAGTGAGAATGTAGCGAGTTAATCGGGGGATGGAATGATGGTTCTAGAAGTTGTCTTAGTAGTCCTCATCATTTTTGTATAATAATATATCAATAATTATAATGAGGACTTTTTTGGGTGTGAATATTGTCTAGATGATAATATTAGTATTTAAACTCATAATTTATATGTTGTATTAATAAAGTTATAGTTATTTTTATACCATGTATTTTGACGACTCAAAATGAATGATTTATACTTATTTTGGGGCGTCACAGTATGTCATATCAGCAATTTATAAAATATTTATAGTTCTTAGTTTGAGTTTACTCTTATGCCGCAATTAGCGAATAAACATTAATGAAAATAAATTCCACGCATTTGCATCGGGATTCGGACACAGAACAGCAGTCTCCACCGTCTGATAAGAACCCAAGCACAGTACACATGCTCAAGCAGTTTCAGTAATTAGCATTCCCGATTATAAAACACTCACTCTATCATTTCACATTCACCTTCAATCAATGGCCGCTGACGATGGTGGTTTTCCGGCAAACAACGCCGTCTTGCTAGAAGCCAAGCGGAAAGAGGACTCCTCATGGCATCCTTGCCAAGTATCTCTGTGGTGAGTCTTCTTTCTCCTTTTCATTCATGATCCAACTGATAGAGAACGGCTCCGGCGAGAATATACAGCTTCTGATTTTCACTCAGATTTTATCTACTATTCTCCTCAAAATCATCAAAACTAAATGATTATAATATTTGGTTGTTGGAGGCATAGTTTTGCTGATCTTCTAATAATAATTAATGAATCTATATTAATGAGCGATAATTATCCCTAATTAGTATATCCTGTCTAAATTTAAAAGTCACTCTAAATAACTCTGGTACGTGACGTTTTTTTATTGTCTACAGACTATAGTGAATTAGTGATACATGCATTCAATTAACGGTTCCAGAGTTCAAATTGATCGGTTGCTACTTTTTAAGTTAATATATTTGAATATGAAGTTGGAATCAAGGAAGAAAATTAATTTTAGTTTATTGAAAATGTGTAATAATGTGCATGTACTTTTTTTTTTCTTTTTTCTTTTTGGTATTATATTTTAAATTTTAATAACTAGATTGGTTTTAGTTCTGATTGATCCAAAACTTTTTTTGCTGGAATATATCCTTTAATATAAAAGAAATCATGTACACATTTTATATTATATTCTTGATCTTTTTTCCCCCTTTCTATAATGACTATTTATCAGGTTCAATCAAAGACATGAAAGAGTTCAGATATTCAGTTGGTTGTCTTGCACTAATGTGTTTGATTAACACACAGTACACACATAATATGTCCATTCCATTAACTAATAATAGCATATGAATTTTGTCAAAAAACAACTAATAATTATCAAGTAATAGAATTATTAACTATTTTACATGGAAAGAGGAAAATTTTAGTTCATTAAACACCAACTATTGTTGCATTAATAGATCGACTGTATACACCCATACTAGTGACAAATGCTTTTTCCTTTTGTATCTTGTCTCAATTAACACAACAAAAAGTTTAACCCTAATTACTAAAGGTCACATGCAGAAAGTTGAGTACGAGGTGGTATGGGCATGGTCTTGGGGTAACCAGATACAATTATCCGCATTATATATCAATTTCTCTTCTATTTTTTTGAAATACTCGTTATGTTTTCTGGAAGTAAAATTCTGATACTTATCAAATTATAGTATGTTACAAAGTACTGGAACAGGTACCGTAGAAGTATCAGAATGCAGTAATGTCTTGATAGTTGACACAGCTACAACTCTCTCATAGAATCACCCACACTTCAAGTATTTGTAATTATAAAATTTTAACTGCAAGACACATGTAAGTGATGCAGCAATTTGGGAGAAATTGGAATTTGCAATTTTGAGTGGATTACTGGATTGCGAATCATTTTTTCTTGTTATACAGGTTTTGGTTGTTTTTAGTATGTAAAGCTTGCAGTCTTTAGCAGGTCTGGTACACTCCCCATTTACATGGGCGTAGTCTGTCCCTGTTTTGGCGGCTTCTAATTAATTTGTATGTATCAAAAATATAAAAATAAAATACACATGCAACAAAGAGTGAAAGCATTTGTTTAGTGAAATTTAATGATTCAAAGATAACTTGTATATGAACCACTCCCCGAATGATGAATTTACATTAATTTTAATAGTTATGCTACTTAAGTACTTGCTTTGGCTACTTGATTCAATTTCTTGCTATGAGGAGCATTATGATGGTAATGGATCTGACGTGTCCATATTACAACCAAGCATGAGAATTCAAGTTGTTTTAACTAAATATACTTGCAAATTTAAGGACAAAAAGAATCAGGCTTAACTTCTGGCCTATGTTATTATGATGAAGTCAAATGCTGTTTATAATTCAGCATAGCAGTTGTTCTATGAGAATATAAGAGTTGAATTTACATATTTATAGAAACAAAAACTGAGTAGGAAGTTATGTAGAAAAAATGTGGAGTATGAAGGGTTTTTATATTTTATTATTGATAAGTGAAAAGTGGAGTAGAAAGTGAGACCAGCAGTTTTGAAATTCGGCCTTTAGGAATCATGAATAAAGTACTTCACTGGAACTATAGGATGAGAGAAGAACTGAATTTAAGTGGAATTAAGTGATGTTAGAGAACTAGTAGAATATTTAGAATATGTTATACATTTATATTTACTTACGTGAATATTTTAGAAAGAGAGCAAGGGGAACGAAAATGTGAAATGGCAGATATCTTCCACATAGTACATTTTTGCAATTAAGATATATAATTTGTTGCGTAGTGTATCAGTCCTTCTGATCCATTGTTCCATTTGATGGGGTTGCTAGATATTCCAAATACCAATTTAATAAGTTTTTTTTTTTTGGATAAGTTTTTACTGCTTTAAATGAGATTCTACATTTTATCATCTGAAATAATGGGAATTGCTGTGTTCCATGGCTTTGTCCTTGCAGCCCTAGTGGAGTCGGTCTTATTATAGACTATGGAGAGAATGGTTTTGAAGACATTATAGTAAATAAAGAAGAAGCCATATCCCGTCTTCGCGTTCGTTCTGTTCCTCTACAAGGTGATGAATGCTCTGAAATTCAGCAAGGCGACCATATTCTTGCTACCCAACAGTCAGAAAGTAAGATTCTTTTCTTCGATGCTGAAGTGGAAAAGGTACACTCTTTTGATTCGTGTTACGAATGACAAGTTCCATGTGTGATGTGAGATTTATAAGGTATACTTTTTTCCCTCATACAACCTAGAAACGCAACATACTTTACAGGTTCCAAAGGGAATACCAGCAAATTTGATTCTTCTAAATACGTTTAAAAAATTTAGCCTATAACAACATCGCCATCCCCTAATTGATGGTCATATATTCTTCCCATTACTTCTTGTCAGGAGGATGACCTTTTTCCATCTATAATTTACAAGTTGATGGCCTTATTCATGTTAGTTATGATAGGCCAATCATTTGAAAAACCAAAAGAATTACAGCAATGACCCAAAACAAGGAGAATAAACTCCCAACTGAGCTGAATAGAAAAAGACGCAAGAAAACTCCACGTACTAAGAGGTACCTAGTTTACACTATCTTACGTTGAGAGAACTCATCGGCACATGCATTATAATTTACTATTAAGGGATACCATGTATATAGACTTTGACCTTCACTGTATATTCAATACATAGTAGAATATATAATTTGCTAATTAACATGGATAGTTTGTAGTTGCTTTACAGATTATTAGAAAACTTAGTTGATATTTATTTTATCAAAAATCCTTAGTAGCTCTTGAAAAAAGTTTAACAATTCACGAAACTTTTAAAATAATTTAATCACACTATTAAGAACTCCGATTGACCAATTACCAAAAGAATAAAACAAATTTGCTATCTTTGTCGAAAATGTGAGATAGCTTACCATTTCAAATGAGATTCAGGGTTTAAATCTCACTTGATATCAAACATATTCTGAATATCCTCTATAACTGATATACCTAGTTCTTCTGAATTCCATCCGAAATACGTTTTTCTTGTTCTTCCCTTTTTTTTGCATGGACATTCGGCATGCTTAGTCATCTGGTACATAGTGGTACAACTTAGGACATTGTACCTGCTTATTAAAATTGTGTTGTTACCCTATAGTATTCCTTCTGGTCGTTAAATAAACTAGAGAGGTCAATGATTGGGCTTTCTAATTTTAAGGCACTGGCAACTATTTTTTGTAATTGGCAATGGTGGCAGTTTGTTGGAATTTCTGGAAGTGGATAGAGTAGCTTCATACTGTGTAGAATCTTATTATATTATTGATTTACCAATTGCTTTTCAAGAGGCAGGATGGCTGTAATGCATTATTACAATCTATATTCTATAATCTATAATTACCTGTCGACTCCATCTCGTTCATTCCTCTTAGTATCCTCTAAATATCTTTAGCAAAAAATTATTTCCTAATTCAGCTGTTTCATTTCCCCCAATTAGATTTTCACATTGGGATTTCATGCATTTTAAGAAACTAAGATTATACAATGTTCCAATTTCACTCGTCATGGACCAGCCTCCATAATTGATTTGCTTAAAATTGATATGTTAAATGGTGAGTTGATGGGACCTTCTACGGGCCCTTCATATTTAAATTATTTTTTCAGTTGATAAGTAAAGTATATTATAAACAAAAGACACCAAAAGGGGTTGCCATCCCTGCACACTTAAAGGTCATGGGTATAATGGTAATGTTAAACTAAAAACTCATTGTGACATTGTTTTGGGACTGATAGTGAAAGAGACTCCATTCTGGGATGGAGGGAATATTTGCATATATAATTGCTTACATTATTCTCTGTCCTCTAAAGGATCCCTTATTCCAAGAGAAATCGACAATAACTTGGCTATTTACGAAATACCACAAGACCAACTAAACCATGTTTTCATTCATCTTGTAGAAAAGTATTGAGGATTTGAAGTTTAAGTTTGCAGTCATTTTTTTCTATTATTTATTTTATGTGTGTGTAAATGTCTATTAGAACCGGTTTAGTTTATTCGTGCCCACTATTAAGATTAACTTACCCAAGAAACAAATGCTATTAGCTTAGTGATTTAATTTTGCTTGATTGCCACATTTGACAGGCACTTAGGGTAAGGCACTCGAAGAGAGTGCACTGTAGATGTACTTTCACTATCAAATGGCTTCACCAAGAACTTAAAGAAACCTTTGTTGTCTCATCTAGCTCAATCATGAAACTGGCTGCAGGGAACATCATTTCCCATCCAACAATTTCTGCATTTATGAATACAGTGGAACCTTTGATTTGCTCCAGTAATGTTGTCAATGACATGGATGATGAAATGAATCTTCATGATTTGTTGGAAAAACAAATAGAGGAGATCAGTAATTCAGCTGATATATTCAAGAAGACAATTGCAGAGGACATTCTATTTGGGGTTGAAGGTAAGAACTGTACCCTCTGCTGTAACAGTATACTACAACATTGATGCTAATATTATTATTATAAATGTAATTTTATGTGTCCAAATAGTTATATTTTTTATGTTCTGCATCAGAGCTGGCAAAGACTACTGATGCATGACATTCCACAAGATGGATTCAGTTACTGAACAATTTTCTTTATCCTATTAGTTGATCGCGCTTTGTAATTAAGTCTAACCATTATAACCTAGCTCCCTGAGATCTATGTTGCTATTGTATGCTGGGTCTTGAAAATCTTCTCTAGCTTATTTAGCAGAAAGAAACATTTCAATAATTTTTTTCAAATAGTAATTTACTGGACTTTGTGTTATTCTTTTTAGTGTGTCCTGAAACTTCTCTATAGCACAAAAGAATCTTTTCCGATGATTTAATCAGTAATATTATTTAGAATTTCTAGGCCACATATGGTCAGGAACTAAAACTCAGCTATATTCAAAGACGCCTACTGATGTAAAATCTACATGATTAGTCTTGTGCATCTATACTATTCAAAAGTACAATTCCTGTTAGATCCTCTTTTTTATTTTTTTAAAATTCTAGTTCCATAGGTTTACAATATTTGGTGCTGTCTCCACCCAACGAATGACAAAAAAACTGTCAATTTCTAAATAATTGAGCCAAATGAAAGCCTGTACCAGATTATTGCTTTGTAACCTTGAAAAAAGTAATCCTGCCTTGTTGCTTTGGATTGGAACCTTGAAAAAGGTAATCCTGTCTTTGATAGTTAACAGGTTCGTTAAAGCATACTCTATTGCGCTAGGCCAACCTTGAAAACAAATAAATAATTAAAACTAGTCAATGACGAGTTGACGACATTCCATGGATTATCTATTGGCCGCTATGTTGTAATAAGGGGCGATTGTTCCTCTTGACTTATGAGAATTTATTTTTGTTTTTTTATAAGTTTTACATGTAATGCTTTCTAGTAAAAGAGTCATAAGGAAAGTTATAACTTATCACTCTTGTATCGAAATCCTGAATCTGCCCCAGTTGGCAGATAAAACATTACATTTAAGTTATCTGCTTATTCCCATAAAAAGTTAAAATTAAATTTAAACTTTTCCTAGGAAATCTTCTAAGCAATTAATGGCTAATTGACTCTCTCTCTATACTTGCAAGCGCGCGTACACACATATAGAAATGATAGGTTTCTAATCTGGTAAGATAAAGAGAAATATGGAATACATATGAATAAACTGGAATCCAAAGTATATATATATATATATATATAACACAAACACAGGATACACATACTTAGCTATATATATATATATATTCTTAAAAGGCAAAACTAAATGTGTTATTATTTACCTTCTACATTTAGCTAACCTTTTTCTTCCAGATGGAAGGATGTATAATAGCAAAGCTCAATCAACAATAGCACATATCAAAGGGAAAAAATCGGTGGAAAACTGGCCTTTACTTGGTCAAATGTAACATTTTCGACACCCAAGCATGAAAGTGCCTAATGGTTTGTGAAAATGGAAGGTGATAAATTCCTAGTTTAGGTTATGAGAGCACAATTTCAACTTCATAACACAATTTTAACTATTCTAAGAAAAGAGTGAAGTCTGGCTAGTTCGACCTCGTATATGGAAAGATATGTAAGATTATTATTATATATACATTTAAAAGATATTTTTTTAACATCACTATTAAGGCATGCTGGTTTGCCTAGGTTCTAATAACTACTAGGATGTTTATTGATCGCAGTGCTGAATACTTCAAAATTTAGAAAAAAACTAAAGTGGCTGCGCATGGATTTAATTATTGAAACGGCAAATTTTAGTTAGAGTCCACATACATAAAATCAATATGCGAGTGTCGTTGGATTTCAGTATAATCTTCATTCTTCAAATTAAATATACCTTGGAGTTACTGTTATAAACAAGAATTAAAACTTAACTGCACTGATGAAGCTTTTACGAGTTTATACTTGAGAGTTGGGATTTTTTTTTCTTTCTTCTTGAGCTTGAAAGACTATCTTAATCTAAGATAACCCACAAAGAAACAAATCATTTTATTAGTTTCATAAAGACCAAAACATAAACAACTCAATCTACTACTTGATGCTCCATCTTTTGGACACAATGTCAAGTTGTTAGTGTTGGAATTATATATATCAATAGCAGTCACAATAGCAGTACCAGTCAATTGCAGTAACAGAAGCCTAGCAGTAGCAAGAACAACGTAGCAACAAAAGCAGTAAGCGAACAAAATTGGAACAACTTAGCTGTTATATGAAAGAGGCCGAGGCGTAGCAAAGCTACTGTCCTAAAAAGTGATTCCGCCCTCCTTTGGTTAGAAACCTTGGTGCAGTTGAGCTTGATGGCGTTCACTCTCCGAGATTCAACGGCGAAGCAACCGATTGCGTGTACTTTCATGAGAAGAAGGCTATGGGACTATCTTTGTGGATTGCCCGATGATGAGAAGGAAAAAACCGTAATGAGATGCGTGTATGATATATTTTACGGAAAGAAGCGATGTCAATCGTGTATATTTTACGTGAAGAAGCTGTGAAGAACCAAGCAATATATATGACGAATAAGAGCGTACGTTGGGAACAAAAGCGGTAAGAAATCGGCATTAATATGAGTTTACGTTGGAGGAGTTATAGATAAGCATAAATAATTTCCGTTTGGGGATGAAAAGCGTAAAACATAAATAAGATTTCCGTTTGGGAATTTAAGAGATGAAAAGCAATTAGGGCTAGACTTAGTATAAAAGCGAAATTAGGAATTTTACCAAAAGCGTTGGGCTACAGGTGCACCTGCTGAGCAAATCTGATCCGGATCGGCACCCCCTGGCAGGCGTGTCGCGACGCACACTTACTAAGGTTTTTCGAGCGAAAAGTCCGAGAACCAAGCTTGGCTTAGCCCGATTCTTGGCGAATCCTCGTGTGCATGAGCCCATCCCTATTTCCTCGACCGTATTACTAAGCCCATAACAACAAGTACTAATATGCACCGTGAGAGTTCTAAACTAGCGATGTGGGACTTTGAAAAACTATAAGATTTTGGAGCATAACCAACAATCCCCACATGATCCAAAATTATCGAAGAGAGAAAATAAAAAAAGAAGTGAGAAGGCGATGGATTTTAGATACATAGCGTCGATACCTTATGGGTTTGAATCGACACTTAGTGGAACAAGCTTCGTGATTATAGATTATAGGTGAATTATATTCTTGAACCTATTATACATTATATAATCGATTGAGTTTGCACACATATCTTAAATCTGAATCCACACAAGTCCATGGTTGGTAGCGTTACAAGCCGTCGCCGTGTCCCGATTTTCATAAAGGCTCAGAGAGTTTGCGAGGACTCTCATAGGAAGCGACCTACACTTCCACCTTTATATAGGTGAACCCATCAGTGTATCTTGACATACACCACCCTTTAGAGGCTATGAGTTTCATTAAGAATCTAAGCGATTCATCCTTTCACAATTTGTCGATTAAGCACCACATGCACTTGAGAGGGATATAAATAATTGTAGTCTTTATAATTAAATAATTACATGACTTGTTATTACCCATTGAACCCGATTCATGGGATTTCCAATCACGTGGGTTGGGTTTCCATCACATATTATTTACTCAAAATAATGGCGATAATCCCATCCCTCTGGATGTTTCTTGGACTACCTTTTATTGATCCCTTAGTAAGCGGATCCGTTAGGTTCTTTTCGGACCTTACAAATTCCATGGAAATAACTCCATTCTTGATCGGTCCTAAATCTGATATTGTGCCTCGGCGCGAATGTCTCTGTTTTCCATTATAAACATGGTTCGATGCCTGCTAATAATATTTGCTTGAGAATCCTGATGTAAAGAAATAGATGGAATAAACATACCTGATGGTATATCACCCGATAAATTCCTTATCCACTCGCTACAGTACACCTTGATTCTAAAGCAATAAATTGATTCCATAGTAGATCTAGCGATGACAAGTTTGTTTAGCGATTTCAGCTTGACTCCTCCACTTTAAAGTAAACACATAACCACTAGTGGAGTTTGTTTCATCGTTATCGAGATACCCAATTAGCATCTGATATCCTTCTAAAACACTAGGATGACCCGATAAAATGTACACCTACATTAAGCTGTTCCTTTTAAATACCTCATTAGTCGTGATGATGCATTCCGATGTTCTTGTGAAGGATTATGTGTATATCTGCTAAGTCTACTAATAGCATATCTGATATCGGAACGAGTGCAGTTCATTAAATACATTACACTACCGATGATTCTAGCATATTCAACATGCGATACCATTCCCTTTATTTTTCTTTAAATGCACCTTTAGAGTCGTAAGGGGTTCTAATGGCTCTTCATTAAAGAAATCAAATTTCTTAAGAATATTTTCCACATAATGAGGCTGTGATAAAACTAAACCATTTGCATGTTTATTTATTTTCATGCCGAGAATCAAATCTGCTTCTCTAAATCTTTCATATCAAATTTAGAAGATAAAAACTCTTTTGTAGTTTTCACAACTTTTTCATCGATTACCAAATATAAGCAAGTCGTCCACATATAAACAAATAATCACACCACAATTTCCATTGAATCTACTATGAACACAACTATCAGATTCATTTGTCACAAAATTATTAGACGAGAGAGTTCTATTAAATTTGTCATTCCATTGTTTTGGTGCTTGTTTCAAACCATACAAAGATTTTACAAGTCACACACTTTATGTTCTCACACTGGAACAACAAAACCTTGAGTTGACACATATATATTTCTTCATTTAACTCTCCATTCAAAAAGCGGTTTTAACGTCCATTTGGTGGATTATCAATTTATGAATAGAAGCTAAAGCAATTAGAATTCTTATAGTTACTAATTTAGTCGGCCGGTGAGTAAGTGTCGAAATAATCAAAACCTTCCTTTTGAGTAAACCCTTTTGCTACAAGTCTTGCCTTAAATTTATCAATAGACCCATCGACTTTTAACTTCTTTTTAAACACCCATTTACATCGATAGGTTTACATCCTCAGGCAAATTAACTAGCTCCCATGTATGGTTAGACATAATAGATTCTAGCTCACTATTAATAGCATCCTTCCAAAAATTTGCATCAAAAGATTTCATTGCTTCTTCATAAGTTTTAGGGTCATCTTGATTTATAAGCGGTTATAAAATACGGACCAAAAGTTTTCTCAAAAGCGTAGTCTTTTACTTCTAGTAGATTGGTCTGGGCTCTTTATCTTTCCTTTTAAGTGGTTCACTAATAGAAGGATTGCCCGCATCTCTAATTTTCATTGGAAATATATTTTCAAAAATTACGCATCTTTTGTTTCCAAAATTGAATTATTTTGATAATTATTAGTTGCATCTTTAATTACCAAAAATCTATAAGCGACCTTTATTAGAGGCATATCAATAAAAATCTGATCCATTGTTTTAGGTCCAATTTTATTTCTTTTAAATTCGGTATAGCTACTTTAGCTAGACACCCCACACTTTAAAATACCCCAAATTAGGTGCATATTTTTCCATAAATGATATGGTGTAGAATCTAACTTTTTATGTGGAACTCTATTTAAAATATGATTTGCGAGAAGATGCAAACTTCTCCCCACGTATTAGAAGGTAAACCGAACTAATTAACATAGCATTCATCGTATCTTTAAGTGTTCTATTTTTTTCTTCTGCTGACTCCATTGGATTGTGGAGAATAAGGAGGAGAAGTTTCATGTATTATTCCATTTAGTTCACAAAATTTTTAAGACTTCGAATCATATTCACCTCCACGATCGGATCTAAGTCTTTTAATTTTTCTTTCTAGCGATTTTCAACTTCCGCTTTATATTTAATAAACATTTCTTCCGCTTCATCTTTAGAGGAAAGTAGATAAATTCAGTATATCTAGACATATCATCCACAAAAGAAATATAATATTTCTTACCACCTCTACTCGTAGTATTTTTAAAATCGGCTAGGTCACTATGAATTAACTTCAAGTAATTAGGTTTGTCTTTCAACACTTTTAAAGGTTTTTTTAGCATGTTTTTTCTACACAAATTTCGCATTTGTTAAACTCGGTATTTGCAAGATTAGGTATAAGTTCAAGTTGTTTCAACTTTTTAATAGAAGCTACATTCACGTGTCCTAATCTAGCATGCCACATATCAAAGATTCAACAATATAAGCAAAAGAAGCATTCTTATTATTGAATTCGGTGAAGCATCAAGTACAAATAAACCCCCATTACAAAAACCTTTCCCAACAAATTCCCATTACGAGTAAGTCTGAGTTTATCGACTCAAACCACAAGTTTAATGCCGACTTTGTTCAACAAAGACCCGGATACAAGATTCCTACGAATATCAGACACATGAAGTACATCTTGTAGGCGATGGTTTTCCCGAAGTTAATTTTAGTAAGACTTTTCCTTTTCCCGCAACATTGGTGGCTCGAGAATCCCCATAAAGACCTTTTCTCCATTAGTCACATTTTTCGTGTAGTTGAGGATTACGTCTCTATCCAGCATGAAATGTGTACAGTGGCCCCAGTATCTACTACCCATTACGTGAAGTTGTCAACAAGGTTTACTTCAGAGACTACAGCAACGATAATATCATCGGATTCAATTAAATTTGATTGGGGCTTAGGCTGAGAATTATTATTTTTGTTATCTTGCCCCTTGCGAAAGTGACACTTCATAGCAATATGGCGGTCGCCACATCTGAAGCAAGGACCTTTAGTGAAAGATAAAGGTTTACGAATTTGATTGGAATTGTTGAACCTATTATCCTTTCTTCCCATTGATTTTGATTTTTCCTTTGTAGTTTTTGGGTGATGATTTTGGCTCTTCCACTTTGTGGCTTTTGTTACTGAGATTAGCTTTGTGAGTATGAGTTGGAACTACGTCTCCCCTTTCTTTAGCCCTGTTTTGTTCTTGATATGGATGTGAGCCACTAATTCTGCATAGTGAAATCTTTAGTTTCATGTTTGAGGTTCATCTTATAATTTTTCCACGAGGGTGGTAATTTTTTTCGATAAATCAATGACTTGGAAATTCTCGCATATTTTCATTCCTTCCCTGATGACTTCCCCCTGATTGTTTGGTATGTATGAACTTGATCTATAATGATTTCCCATCTTGCATCTTAAAATCTAGAAATTTTGATGCAACATATTTCTTAAGTCGAGTTTTCAACCGCATACTTAGATTTTAAAGCTTCCCAAATCTTCTTAGCACTTTCATACGGATAATATATCTCAAGCAGAGAATTAGACAAATAGTGTAACAAATATAAACGACACGCACGATTATCCTTAACATAGTCTCTTTTTGCGATTTATCGAATCAAACTTTTCAACAATTTCAATAGCGAAGAGAGTAATATCATTAATGCAAGGAGCATCCTCATCTGACACATATTCTAAGTTCATGGTTTCCAAATAAAATAGTATGTCTTGGACCATCGCTTAAAATTAGTACCATCAAAGCGTTCAATTTTAGATAAGTCAAAAGGTGATTTCATCATCTTGTTAATAACGAGGATCACTTTTTAGATTGTTGGAATTATATATATCAATAGCGATAGCGATAGCGCACTATCGATTGCGATATGAAGCGAAAGAATTGCGCGAGCGAAGCCTAGCAAGAACAACGTAGCAACAAAAAGCGATGGCGAACAAAATTGGAACAACATTTGTTATATGAAAGAAGTAGAGGCGTAGCAAAGCTCTCATCCTAAAAAGTGATTCCGCCCTCACTTTTGGTTAGAAACCTTGAGTGCAGTTGAGCTTGATGGCGTTCACTCTCCGAGATTCAACGGTGAAGCCTTCGATTGCGTGTACTCGCAGAAGAAGGCTATGGACCTGTCTTTGTGGATTGCCCAGATGAGAAGGAAAAAGACCGTAACAGATGCGTGTATGATATATTTTCTGGAAAGAACTGACGTCAATCGTGTATATTTTCTGTGAAGAACTGTGAAGAACCGAAGCAATATATATAGACGAATAAGAACGTACGTTGGGAACAAAACGGTAAGAAATCGGCATTAATATGAGTTTACGTTGGAGGAGTTATAGATAAGCATAAATAATTTCCGTTTGGGGATAGAAAACGTAAAACATAAATAAGATTTCCGTTTGGGAATTTAAGAGATGAAAACAGCTAGGGCTAGACTTAGCATAAAAACGAAATTAGGAATTTTACCAAAACAGTGGGCTACCTGGGTGCACCCGCGAAGCACAATCCACCGGATCGGCACCCCCCTGGCAGCAGGCGTATCGGCGGCACCACGCGCACTAAGGTTTTTCGACCGAAAGTCGAGAACCAAGCTTGGCTTAGCCCAATTCTTTAGCCGTCCTCATGTGCGCGAGCCCATCCCTATTTCCTCAACCATGTTACTAAGCCCATAACAACAAGTACTAATATGCACCATGAGAGTTCCTAAACTAGCCAATGTGGGACTTTGAAAAACCATAAGATTTTGGAGCATAACCAACAGTTAGTTCACGGTGACTAATTGTAGATTACGATATGAGTGGTATATGCTATATTGATTCCCCATGGCAAACCTGATAAAAATTAGGTTTTGATACTACTGTCTTTGACAGGCAGACATGCAAGAGAGTTGTTTCAGGACTTATTTGTGCTCATATTTGTAATTACCATTGTATATAATATTTGCATATGATGCCTGCGGTTGCTTTCCAGATGGGCTTTTGGAACTAGCCCTTCATCTAGAAGTTCATTCTTGGAAGCTAGTTGGTGAGGCTCTTTTGCTTCTAAAGCTGATAACTCGTGCTTCAGCAACTTGAGGAACTTCCTCAAGTATGCATCAGCAAATACGTCCTTTTTCCTCTTTTTCCCTTTCTGTTTGAAGACATTTCAGGAAGGACTTCATAAAAAGTTTAGTTCAGCAAAACTGTTGCCTGTATCTGTTATGACCGAAGGTGTTTCTGGATGCAGTTGGTACAAAAGAACAACTTCAATGCAAAACTATACCTGCATCTAAAATATCACACATTCGATCACCTTCTGATCGAAATCCAATGGTGAGGTCTACCCGGAGTCGGAGCAAACTGCAAACAGAGATAGAAGTTAAGGATCCAACACAGGCATCCCCATCCATTGGAGAGGAGTTGATAGAAAGAAGGTCCCCTCTCAATCCTCTTGGTGCTCGTGCAGCTCTTGCTTCACTGATGTTTAAACAGCCTCTAAATCTAGAATTTTCAAGCCATCACAAGGAAGAAAAAAGCTTCAGCTATGCTCCATCTGTTCCATTTGTTTCAAAAACCGATAGTATTGTGAAATCTCTCTTTTCAAGAAAGAATGAGCCTCAACTTGCGGATGCATATTCTGGCATGATGGTAAAGGAGTCAAAAAATGAACATACCCAAGAAGTCATTGATAATAGTTCAGGTTTGACATGTTCAATAACAGAAAGGAAGATGTGTCAACCTACAACAAGGCTAACTCGTTCAGCGGCACAGAAAGGAATTGGGATTTCAGATTATAATATTGACAAAAAGATTGGTGTTGGAGAAACAAAGGTAAGGTTGACAGCCAACAGAGGAAGGTTGACTCGTTCTAAAGTGCATTTGGAAGAGGAATTTCAAAATATTGAAACTAAAAATGTCATGGAACAGAACACACCAGCGAACTATTCTGAATCAGATTCTTCTAAGAAAATTGTCAAGGACCAGAGACGTTATGTATTGAAAGACGAGAACGTGTTTGCACCACAAATCACTGTTGGAGTTGACCTACTCCCTAATGAGGAAATTAAAAGGACAGTGAAAAAAGAAACTAGTAAAATGAAGTATGATACTAATCGGAAGACCTGTGCTGCAGAAGCAAAGAATTCAAACAACACAAAAAGGCTGACTCGTTCAGCAGTTAATGCAGTGTTGGGAAATAAAACTACAGAAGTTACTCCATTACCGGAGGAGAATGAATTTTCTGAGCATGTGAATACAAATCTGTCCCCAGGAAATGTCACTGATCTGGTGAGCAATGTGTTGGAAACAAAGGAATTGACCTCTTCACCACTTTATGTTGATCTTACTTTACCTTTCACTGAGGGAACTCATGGAAGAAATAAAAGAAGGATGTCCGGTGATTTTAAGGTCCTCGAAAAGACTGAAGGTATGGTGACAAACTCAAAATGCCTTGTTAACATTTCGTGAAAATATGTATTAGTATTCTCTATATTTATCCACTCAGTCTTGTTTTTCATGTACTTGGGTCTTGTTTTTTTTTTTGTAAAATTGTTTAAAGAATTCAGAAAGCATACAGATTTTTTAACTTTGAACCATTTTATTTATTATAAGTTGACGGCAAAGTGTAAAATACGGTGGCTATATTATTAATTAGATCCCTGTTGAGAAAGTTTTCTATTCTGCCTCTGCATGTATACTCTGGTTTGTTCTTTTATTTTAAACTCTTATTGCCATTCAAAATTTTCCTTAGAGACTCTCATTTCTGTTGTGTTGCTGCATTCTCCATCTATTGCGAAAAATACTGCAAACATTTAAACGAATTTACTTTTGAATTCAACATGCAGTGACATAAGTTATTGTTAGATTATAGCTTAATATAGCCACAAATTAGAAGTTGCTCTGGTGGTGATTATTGTGTTATAGATTGTGCATTAACTCCATGAATTTTCTGAATTTTCATGAACACCCTCAAACAAATTCATTAAAAGCTGTAATATAAGTATGACTAATTCTTGAGCAGCACCAACCCGGGGTATAAATTTTTCAGTCTATCAAATGTTCTATTCAATATAACATCAAAGAACAATGTAAAGACTCTTCTCTTTATATTCCCAAATGATAGAACTTAAGAATCTTCAATGCATTTTCTTTCCCAACTCAAACAAGTTCTTGAATATTTTTTCCTTTTTATTTTGATCTTACTAAGTTGTAGTGTTTGCCTGTAGTTTCCTCTCGCTATACTGATAGTTAATTGTATATACAAATAAACCCCATATTTTCCTAATTGTGCGAATTTTTTACTTGAGTTCTGCTCCACTTGATTGAAAGTGCAGTTCTTATTTACTGCTAGAGCACAAATACAGCACAAAAGGACAAGTATCATTCTACTTTTAACTATTTGCCTGTATTACTTGTTTAGTTTTATGCCAGGTTTGGGTGGTTTGTGCATCGAGAAACTTGAAGCAAATACAGTCCTACTTAGAATCAATATATCTAAATTAATATTACCGCATAATGTCCCAAAAAAAATGATAAATTGATCCAAGTGCTGTTTGAGAGGACGTCTAGAGTAGTTGCAACATTATGCCCCGAATCTTAATCATTATTGGGACATCCTTTTACCAATCTTTAATGTTTCTTACTCTTTGTATGAAATTCTTTTGGGATAATTAAAATGCTGTGTTATTGCAGAAAATGTTGCTGGTAATGGGGAAAGTGGTCGAGGCAAAAAGAAGTCCAATAGTTCAAGTAAGCAGGAGTTGCGCTTTTCTCCCCGACTCAGGTTGTTGGCTCAGACTGGCTCACAAGACAAGTTCTAACCTATTAAAGATGGGGAGACATGGTATGAGTTATTTCTTTTTTATTCTAACTTTCAAGACGTTTCTATGTGGTTGAGAATGAATATTAAGGATGGACTTCTTAGCTTGGTGGTAGGTAGGACTGTGCATGAATGAAGTTTGGTTTTTTCGGTTTTCGGTTTTCCGGACCGGATCGAACTGGCCGGTTCTGTATAAAAAGAACCGGTCCGGTTTCGGTACAAAAAAATCCGGTATATACCGGTTTTTCGGTACTGATTTCGGTACGGCTAAATAGTTCGGTTTTACCGAACCGGACCGGTATATATCGGTTTTTTAATTTTTTTATTATTAATAAATAATTAATAATAATAATAAAAAAAATAATGATTATAATAATAATAATAAAATAATATTAATAAAAAAAAATAATAATATTAATTTTCGGTAAAAACCAGTACCAACCGATAAACTGGTTCGGTATATCGGTCCAACGGGTACCGGTATCGGTACCCAAATTTAGCTAATTTCGGTACGGTTCGGTACCAATCCGGTTCGGCCGATAAAAACCGGTTGCACACCCCTAGTGGTAGGCCTGTCAGATAAGGGAAAATCATGCTCTTATCCAATATGTTCCACCAAATGTACCAAATGTGATAATGGATCAATGATGTGATTAGTGTAATGGACATTGATCTGCTCCATAATCCACTTGATCCAACAATAGATCATCATTAAAATTGACCCATTTAAAAAAAATATTTTTTGTATAATTATTTTAATTTATAAAATATCATTTCTTATAAAATTATATCAAGTTATGAAAGAAGTTCACTTAAACTATCTAAAACATTTTACTTTCTCTCTCTTTTTTTTGACTTTCTCTCACTAATTTTTTTTTCACAATCTCTATTTTTACTCTATTTCTTTTATTATCTAGCTCCCTAATTTTCATGCTAAAATTATCACTTCCCTTTAGAGATTATTGATTTAAAAATAAAAAATTTTGAATGTTTATTTCACTCCCTTAATCAAATATATTAGCTACTAGATTTTTTTTTTACTTTTTCTTTTAGTTTAACTGTTGGTGATATAAACAACAAAGTAATAAACATGAACATAACCAAGTGCAGAACAGAGAGTATGGGAATGGGAACCACAAGTGATAGAAACTCACCATGAATGTTGTGATTGAAGTTCACATTTAATACTTCAATAAAAATGAATGAAGTTTCTACGTCCCATTAACCAAAAGCAACTTTAAATTAGTAAAAACAAATTGCAAGTATAGAACTGAAAGGGTCCTTACAGGAGAAACAGTGGTTCTTCCAAGGCTCAAGTAGCGCACTTGCGTGTGTGGAGGAATTCACGAGTATACGGGATTATTTTTTGTTTTAGTGGATCGGTGGGTCAAATCAAATCAGATCCATGATTTGACCCATTTAAAATATTGATACAATGGATCAAATTGTCATTAAATAAATGAGCTGGAGCTTTGATTCAATTAATTATATTGGAGCAAATCAAAATCAGGATTAAGATTTGGCTCATTGACAGTCCTATCTGGTGGTTAGAACATGACTCGCTTGGAAGTACCCAAATTACATGTTAAGCGGTCAACTATTAGATAAATATATGAATTATAATATTAAGAAGAACTCTTTGGATTTCTATTCTTGGATTGCCATTTGCTTGATTTACAGTGGTTTGTGTATCTATGCGTGCTTTCTGTGGCTATATGAATTATGGGTTGCATAATGGAGGTGGAAAATCTAGCTAGTATTCCTTTTAGATCTCCGTAAGATATGTCATCTAGCTTGCATTTTCTCATTCTTTCTCGAACTAGATTTTTATGCCACATGCTGTTGTCGCTGGCGAGGTGATTTTGCT
The DNA here is from genome assembly GCA_020205615.1 of Panax quinquefolius. NCBI lineage: Eukaryota > Viridiplantae > Streptophyta > Magnoliopsida > Apiales > Araliaceae > Panax > Panax quinquefolius. The sequence continues at coordinate 122,729,601 of CM035168.1, forward strand.
ATTTATAAGCATTTAAATGAAGTCTTAAAGCTTTAAACTTATTGTCCAACCTGGGCAATGCCTAGTGGCAGATGTTGAATACATTTCTTTAAGAGGCATGAAGCTATCTATTATAAATCCATGATTTTAAATCAATTATCCAACTTTGAATGTCAGAAATCCTAGGTTCTTCCTCAGTCAAGTTGGCTTCCTGGCGAGCAGTTTTATCCCCACCCATTAAATACTTGGGGAAACTTATAGTAGTAAAGAGTCAGCCATAAGGCATGCGGATATTATCAAGAAGTTGGTGCTGTTTATTAAATCCTAGTTTTGAGCTTATTGTTTTTGGGCATAATGAGGTGTACCCTGCCTTTGTGATCTCTTCTATTGATTTCTTAGGAGACTTCTCCTTGTGTCCCCTTGAAGGGTAAGACTTTCCTTCGTTGGTTTTTTGGGCTTGAAAACTGCATGTTTTGTGCACTGGTGTCTTGTTGATATACTTTTATCCAAAAAAAAAACAGACTAGTAATTTAAACAAGGGTTTAATCTTATTATCTCCTCTTTAAAGCACCAGTGTACTTTTTTAGTCTCGCTGAAATTATTCTATAGTTATATTATGGTGTAACAATTAAAACCTGCTATCTTAGATAATAGCCATGTGGGTTCACAGGAAAATGTTCATCTCATTTTACTATGTCAACTGTTAATTTTAGAACAAGTGTTGTTAGGTCCGCCCGCTTCTGCTTATTTATAGCAGATTACAGTTTAATTTTTTTAATAAGTTGTCACTATTGTGTTTGGTGCCAACTTATATGAGTAAGATGTTATCAGATTATAGCTTAAAATGACCAAAATCAATAGGTTGCTCAGAAGATGTTATTGAATTATAGATTGTGCAGTCATGTAATATAGTCTGATGTAACACCAATTATCCCAAATCATATTCATTGAAAACCATGATATCCCTAAGTGAATCTGATCAAAATAATCTAATCGATACCTAAATAAACTTTTAATTGCAGCTTTGAATGCCTGAACTCATGCTCAAAGACTCCCCAAGATACTAAGATTAAATCTTACTAGAGAAGTGAGAAATTTCATTCTACAATCTTACAAGCTCTTGGTTAAGAACTAAAGGGTCCTCATGCCTTGTCCCCAGAAGAGAGAATTAACTACTATGCGTGCATTGTTGTCAAGCATATGTCATCTAAGATTAATTAGATTTCAGACACCGTTATTTGCATTTAATGCATAATGATTTTCAGGGACCCTCACCATTTCCCTCTATCTTGGGTTACCATTATTTTTTGTGTCCATTAATCAGTATGCACAGTTCACTAGGTTATATTTCTTGCGTGTCAAATTTGAGATCACATATTTTTGTAGCATTTATAACTATGATTGAAACAGAACTTGTGTGGAAAATGATGGTGTATGAAAGCTACTTTAATCTTAACTTAACCCTTTCATAGCATACCTCACTGTGAACATCCTTTAAGATGTATAAATCTTAAATCTGATGGGAAATATATAGCTTGGAATAGATTAATATATTAATAAATCAAGGGTTCAGGTTTTGCTCATAAAATAGGAGTTAGAGTTGGGACCTTGCCCAGTTGGCTAGGTCTACTTTCAAAATGTAGGCCCACATAATATTCATATGTACAAAGATTTGTGGCTATCCCGACCCTTCATTTGTTTACTTGATTCTCTATTTGTTTGTGGCTGGATAAAAGGTAATGAATCTAGTTGTAGGCATCATATTTGCATTCACTTACATTGAGATGTCATACTCTGTAGCATAGTTTGGTGTCAAGATCATTTTGGATGTGTTCTAAGAATTGTCCTGTAGATAACATCATTAAAAGTCATCTCATAAATGGTATAGGGACACAATATAGATAAAAAGAAACATTAACATCGTTAACGTCAAATTTTGTACGCATGATGAAATCACCAAAACAGCAGGCTAAAATCGCGCTAACAAGTTGATTGTATTGTTGTGAAATCAAACTCACGAAATACATGCATATAAACACACACATCATTGAAAGAGATAAAATATGAACACAAGAAATTACGTAGAAACCTAAATGGGAAAAAATCACGGAGAGAAGAAATCCACTATAATAGTATGTAGAGTACAAATGTGTTTGTGTCATATGTAATTGTGTTCTCGTGTGCAATCTTACTTCAATAGTGATTCTCCCACTGTAAAAATAAATATATGGGCCAACACCAAATTAAGTTTATTAAATAAATTGGGCTACACCTTGGCAAGACCCAAATAGGTTGGATGTTCAGCCCTTTGGGCGAACGTATTTTTATTGGCGGATGTTCAGCCTTTGGGTGAACATATAGAGTATAGGTTGGATGTTCAGCCCTTTGGGCGAATGTATTTTTATTGGTGGATGTTTAGCTTTTGGGCAAACATACGAAATATAGGTTGGATGTTCAGCCCTTTGAGCGAATGTATTTTTATTGATGGATGTTCAGCCTTTGGGCGAACAATTGTTTTATGTTCGGCGGTATGTTCAGTCCTTGAGGCGAACTTTGGTGTTTTCGTAGGTTCGGCGGTATGTTCAACCCTTGAGGCGAACTTTGGTGTTGTCGGAAGTTTGGCTGTATGTTCAGCTTTGGGCGAACAATTGTTTTATGTTCGGCGGTATGCTCATTTTTTTTGCGAACTTTGGTGTTTTTGGAGTTTCGGTTGTGTGTGTTCAACCTTTGGGCGAACAATTGTTTTATATTCGGAGATACGTTCAGCCTTTGTGCTTTGGTGTTTTTGGAGGTTCGGTGGTGTGTGTTCAACTTTTGGGCAAACTATTGTTTTATGTTCGGAGATAGCTCAACTTTTGTGCGAATTTTGGTGTTTTGGAGGTTAGGTAGTGTGTTTGGGCGAACAATTATTTTATGTTCGGAGATACTCCAGCCTTTGTGCGGGCTTTGGTGTTTTTGGAGGTTCGGTGGTGTGTGTTCAGCCTTTGGGCGAACGATTGTTTTATGTTCGGAGATACGTTCAGCGTTTGTGCGAACTTTGATGTTTTCGGAGGTTCGGTGGTATGTTCAGCCTTGGGGCGAACATTTGTTTTTATGGGGTTCGGTTGGTATAAGGGTGATTATTTATATCTTCTGTTGTAATAAGGTTGGTTATTTGTCTTCGATTCTGATAAGGCTGATTATCTGTTCGGCTTATGTATGATGTTTGGTTGAGACAGTTCATCTTTGGCATATACAAATCCTTTGTTGGCCCATATATTTATTTTTAGAGTGGGAGGATCCCTATTGAAGTAATATTGTGTTTCTTTATTTGGTGGGATAAGAAGATTTAATTTTGGAAGGAATCTATCAGCTATTAATTGCAGTTATAAGGTGATTCTAAAAAAAACTTCTACTCTTAATTGGATTCCGGTGGACGTGACATCTATAAATACAACAATAAATTGGGTTTTTACATAATTTCTTGTGTTCATATTTTATCTCTTACAATGATGTGTGTATATTTATATGACCAGTTAGTTTATGGGGCGACCCAATTCTAATTCTTTTACTTTGTTAATATGAGTGTGTTATGTGAATATGTAGAGTCCCTTTGCAGAATCCTGGCATTTAGTAATTTGGAACAACAGTAGTTAGTAAAATTCATACATGATGTGATATAAAGTTTTCTGATGATGAGTGGGTGCAAAGTTTGTTATGGATAAAATCAGACTCAGGTTGCCATGTTCTTGTTTGAAACAGCCCAAAGTCTGTAATCTCAAATCTGTTAGAAGAAGAGATTAAAGAGATTACAAGTGATTGAAGAATATAAATAAATAATTAATTAATAGAAAAAAAAAAAAATCAAATCCAGGTCGAAGATGGGTAACTAAACCTGCATGCCAGTTGCAAAATATTAAACATATAAATTGCTTTGCTTGTGCAGTCTTTTTGATTAGGTACATTATCAATACAATAACTGAAAATTGCTTAGTTAAGTTGGATAGATGGAGGTGGGTATTATCATTTCAGAGAAGAGCACTAAATGGAGATAGATAGGAGGGAGTGCCACTTGCAGCTATGATCTATCTAGTCTATGCATAGTTGTAATCGGATTAAACGTTAGTTGATTGTGATCGATCAGAAAGAACAATACCGTTGGCCTCGATTCTCATCATATACTAAATTCTGGAGAGTATGTGTATGTAATCTGACTTAGAATAGGCAAAGGTTGATGATAGTTGTCGCAACTTTCTAGTATTAGATAATGCATGCCCCTTTTGTCCCAAAATACTATTTTTATTTTTTGAAATTGGACATATATGAGACATTGAATTCAATATGAAGGATAAAAAATTGTTTACATTGTGAAATGGAGAAATAATAATATCCAAACTTTGACTAACGAATTAATAACTCTTTATTCTAAAATAAAAGAAGATATATATTTTTTAATGGAGTAGGTTATTTTCAAATTAGAGATGTATTTTTATTTTAGAATTATAGTGTACGTGGTGAGGTTTCTAATTTATCACCAATTTTTTTTTATTACTATTTGCTCAACCACTGCTACTTTATTTTCCGTCCAAAAAGACGAGCATATTTCTTGGCAGGCAGAACATAATTTTATTGAACTACCTACCTATCTATTTCCTAACTAATTCCGAGGGGTTGGATATTCATACGTCTCTCATAAATCTACATACAAAGAGAATAATAGTATTTGACATCTTGATGTTCTTTACCTCTTTTTTTTTTTTCCTTTTCTTTTCTTCCTGTTTTCTTAGTTCTTGATCTTAACATAACTTTGGCGCAAAAGGGGAAAAAAATGAAAAAGAAAACACAACACGGCTTTGGAAAGTGTATAATTCACATGCTAGGAAACTGGACAAGAATTGATTCTTGGTACAAAGTGCAGTCGTATCATGCTCTTCTTCTTGTAATAATGGAGTTTGATTGTGGATTTTAGGTGCCATCAATATATATATATAAATATATATATATATATATATATATATATACATGAGCTCGGATTAAGTCAGATATCCTTATCTTATTCGCGTTACCACCTTTTTATGACGGATCTGACGATTTTAATGTAATATACAACCGTCGTCTATACTTTTATTACGCTTATATGTTGTCCGTCGCTAAAAGTATAGATGACGGTCATATGATCGAAATCGTCACGGTCCGTCGCGCTAAAAGTAAAGTGGTGAAAGAAGATAAGAAGTTATATGATTGATCATCTTCTCTCTCTCTCATATATATATATATATATATATATATATATATATATATATTGGAGCTCCATTCACAAAGAGGTTCTCACGTGGAAAGTTAAACTTTTTTTTGTCCCGTTATTTTTTTTTTTTTTTTGTTCAAATTAAATTTCAATGTGATTAAAAAAGGGAATGGAATTATTGCTCCATTCAATGCATTGAATGCATGCACACTCACACACACACACACACACATATATATATATATATATATATATATATATATATATATATATGTGTGTGTGTGTGTGCGCGCGCGTGTGCATGCATTGAATTATTGCATGAATATTCTTCTCAGCTTTGTTTGGAGCTCGACGATGAAACAGCTCAATCATAATATAAAAATTTAATTACTCATTCGGAAACAAATAATTACTTCTTCTCAGTAATATGGAAGTATTTTTGTGCTTATCGAGATTAAGAAATAGAATGAAAATTTTAATTTTATTTTTTGAAAAATATATTTTGTTTTAGAGATGCAACTCTCACTCCGGGATGTGTGTGTATATATATATATATAGTATATAGTATTACTACTATAATATTACAACTGCTGTGACCAATAGAAACTAGGGACTTATTGGCAGGCCTGCTAAATTAAAACTTTGTAGACTTTGTTTAGTAAGATTATTGTGTACGTATAAAAAACAAGGATTAGTTGGCTTGGCATTGTATGCTACGTTTGCAATAAACCCTAGATCGGAAAGTTAATACTAATAAACTTGTTACCTGTCCATTCAAACCCTAACAAACAGTGCCTATTTGAATTTGACAGACCTAATAATAATAATAGTGTAGTTGTGAGCACGTTGGACACTGTACGATTGGAACTTCTTGTATATATTCAAATTCTTAAAAGAGTAAACACTATACCGACCTTTTCCACATAAATTAATGTAGAATCTTAGTATAATTAAATTAGGCTTCTAAGTTAGTTAAGAATTTGAATATTCAAGGAATTAATTGGCTATGAAATCATATATATATATATATATATATATATATATATATATATATATCTGATCAGGATCTTAAGTTCTCATCCCTTATCTCATTCACTGAGCTCACCCTCTTTTAGCGACGAACCTCGGTGACGTTCAGTTCACCATACAATCGTCAGTCTGTATTTTTAGCGACGCTATATGTTTTCCATCGCTAAAAGTATAGACGACGGTTGTATGACCGAATCGTCGTCGGTCCGTCGCAGTAAAAGGGGTGAGCTTAAGATCCGGACTATATATATATATATATATATATATATATATATATATATTATAGTATCAAAACAACTACAGTGTTGTTGATTAATTATTCAATAAAAATGGTTTTCCATAATTAAGTTTTTGAAAAAGTACATGAATCTACTTTAGATAGAATGGTTTTAGATAAGATTCTTCGAAGTGGAATTTTTTTTTTTCAAAATTTTGGATTTTTTTAAAAAAAAAGATGTTTGATTTCTAATAAAAAATAAAATAAAAGTCTCACTTTTAATTTTTTCATATATATATATATATATATATATATATATATATATATATATGAGAGTTCTAAAACTAACCTTAAAAAGCGAACTAAAAGATTTAACCAGAGTTCTTTGGTGTCTATGGCGCAGTTCACCCGCGCAAAAGACTACATGGTTATGGCATGCCATGATCGAACCATCGCTATAGACACTAAAGACGATTACGGTTAAATGCTTTGATTCGCTTTTTTGGTTCGTTTTAGAACCTCTCCGTATATATATATATATATATATATATATATATATATATATAAAGAAACAGTCTGCTTTTCTAACATATCGGGTTGTCAGCTAGCGGAACGTCACTATAGTATAAAAAGCCGATGTTATAACTTTGACGACGGTTCACACCGTCGCTATAACTCAAAAAATCGGTCTTTTTGAGATTTAATGACAGACGAATTGTCATTATAATTAGTTCGTCTTTTGTTCATTTTTTTCGGTTTATTGGAGAATTTTTTTGTGTAAAGAAAAATGTTGAATACCTACATTATATCTGGTTTCAAAAAGGGGTTAGCATTTGATCACTTAAATTAAAAGGTTTGTTACTAAAGAAAGTAAATATTATCAGATAGGAGTTATTCTTAGTCAATATCAATTAATTACATCTCTAAAATAACAAATATCATTGTAAAATATGTTGAAGAGTGCCTGTAAATTCTACTATACATATACCTGTTATATATATACTAGCGATAACCTATGGCTGAAGGTACTGTATAATTCAAAAAAATAAACTAATGACGAACACAAAAAAATGAAGCACTGAATATGGATGTAAATGAGGAGGGAGAACCAAGAGTGAGAGAGTGAGGAGGGAGAATCAAGAATGAGAGAGTGAGATGATGGATGTGGATTTGGCCGTCGAATGTTGAAGCCCCAAATAATTTTAGATCGTTGGATGTTGAAGTCTAAATTGATTTGAGGCCGTTGGATGTTAAAGCCTTAGGATTTGAGTCGTTCTATTTTATATTATAGATATATAAGTATATATAGTCCGCTTCTCCAACGGATCGGTTCGTCATCGAACTAGCTATAGCGAATGTTCAATCCGTCGCTATAGCATAGAAAGCCGACACTATAGTTATGGTGACGGTTTACACCGTCGCTATAGCTCAAAAAATCGGTCTTTTTGTGATTTCGCGACAGATTGAACCGGTCCATTGGAGAAGCGGACTATATATATATATATATATATATATATATATATATATATTATGAGAAAAGAGAGTGTCTTAGAGCATTCGCAACAGTTTTCTTATCTCTATCCCTACTCTGTAGTGTTATTGGGTCATTCTGTAGGATAGTGATTCAATTTTTTCACTATGTACCCAACAGGTTCCTTATATTGATTCCTTAAATATTAAATTTTGAAATTTAAAATTTAAAAGTTAAAACTTGAAAGTTCCAACAGTCAAATCATGTTTTAAACGTTGTAACTATTTTTTTATTTAAAAGTAATTGTTGTTTGAATTTAAAATTGCAATTATTTTAACTTAAAATAAATATTGCTAGAAATCAAAATGTGCAACGATCATTATGTATTTATGAGAACTAAAACAACATTATTTTAATTATAAAATAATAAAATTTATAATTAGTAGTAATATTTTTTACAAAATGATCAAAATCAAAATTTGGTGATTTTTTAATTTTTTTATAGTTCTCTTTCTTCTCTAAATCCTCTGTTTAAAAAATAAAATGAGTGAATTTGATAGGTATGCATACCCAAATCAAAGCAATTAAGTGAGATAAAGATCCTTTAACCAACATAAAATCACAATAAATAGGGTGTGAAATGTCATTTTACATAAATAGGAACGCTCTTTTTGATTCCTTTACCTCGATGGAGTCAAATCATATATAGGGATTAAAATAGAGAATTATATAAGGATAAGGAAACCATTGGATATTGATTTATTTTTATATTCTTCAAAACGAGATAGTAGAGAAATTATCGGAGAATCATTGTGAACGCTTCTTAGACAAACTAATATAAGCTTGTGTGTGTCAATCACTTAATTAATACGACGTAGTTTTAATTAATAAAATGTTGAAATGTCAAAAATGAAAAAAATGACGTGCTTGTCCTTAACAAAAATTCTTAAAAGACCCTCTTTTTTTCTTATATGTTATTTTCTCTTGTACTAATATTAATATTGATGTTGTGATGTTACAAACAATATTTATTTTATCTTTGATTTGATTTTTGTATTCTCCCCTTAATTAAAAATTCAATGTTAAAAAATATCTGAACTTGGTATCAATAAAGAATGTTTTAGGTCGTTGTTTACTCTGTCAATAATTTAATTAGGGAATTCTATTAATTAAATTTCCCCGGATTCTAAAAGAAGACTGCTCAAATTTTCTTCTTGTCATCTAGCTAGCCTAATGCAACAGTAACACATAGTTTTTTATGGTATGTGTGTGTGTATATATATATATATATATATATATATATATATATATATATATACTGTACTGCCGACTTGAAATTTGTAATACCATTTCAAAAGTATTATTATTATTTCTGGACAGATAATTAATACAACGAGCGAGGTAGATATATAAGCAAGTCTTGTGGCACAGATCAGAGGATTGAAACTTCCGTAGCCCATACGACACATAATTTTTGTTGAAAATGATTATTAATCTAAAATTATATATATATATATATATATATATGAAAAAATATATAACTTGACATTTGTATATGCTTGTTAATTACACATGCAAGAGGCTATATTGACGATTTTTTGGATTATAAAGAATGGTTTTTCACCTTGTCGTCAAAGTTTATTCTGGCGGATATATGACAGCGATTTACGTCGTCATTATAAATTTTAAAAATCTGTCGTCATAGTCTCTCTTATGTAATACACGAGTTACAGTATATACATATAATTTATATATATATAATTTTGAAAGGAAAATTATTGACCACAGATTCTTTATCAATATACGTACATGCAGTTACACCACCATAGCCTATAAGCCAGGTTGCTTTAATTGGAGGGAAAATCATGCACCATATATATATATATAGCTAGCTAGCCTCTGCCTCTTGCTGTACGTACATGAGCAGGATATATATATATATATATATATATATATAAGCCAATTAAGTGTAGTAACTTTTTTGTCACTCTTGCATGCTCAATTCAACTATATAACTAAAACCTTTTTCTTTCCGGTAAATTAACTAACAAAATTGCATTTATCGAGTAAAAATTAAAGCAATGATGTTTTCGGACGGACGGACGGACGGACTGCTGTAAAATATTTGTGGTTGTATTTATTAATTTATTGACTGAAACATATATAGATAGATTTCAAATTTTGATTATATATAGATACGTTTAATATGACGTGCATGTGGTTAAGTTATTTAATTACATTACCAAAGAAACTAAGTACAATTAACGCCTTCTAAATTAATGGGAGTGAGGATTAGGTTCGGAAATTAAAGAGAAAATTATAAATAGAAAAATAAATAAAAGGTTAGCCAGCCAGCCAGCCAGCCAGCCAGCCCAATCTTAAAATGCAAGTTAGCAACTTTGATAGCATGCAACCCTATCAGGTACAAACCCGGTCTTCTAGAAGTTTGTTTTTTAACATACGATAACCACCATTATATATTGCATACCCAGCTTCCCCCGAATAAGGAAAGCATAAATAAAAATAGGTTTTTTTTCTTCAAAATTCTCCCTACTTGGAGAATCAAGACTCACATTTGTAATTCACTACTATTTCTTCTTTTTTTAAAGTAATTAATTAAATACTCCTAGCTATTAAAAGTTCTAAATAAATACGAACAAATTCCCCTCACCCTCAAGCTTGCATGTTGTGCATAAATCACTGTACTCTATATATATATATATATATATATATATTCAAGTATCTTCTCTGTTTTTTCCTCCCATTTCTTGTCCATCTTTCCCTTTAATGGACACAAAAATGCCGGTGGCTATTCCATTGGCAATGGATCGACAACGAGCCATGTGGCGAATGCGGCTGGAGTCGGCCCTAAGAACTGCCGTGGCATGCACCATAGTGGGCTACACCACCCTCTATGGTCCAGCCCACCTCCGTAGCCAACTAGCATTTCCAGCTTTTTCCTACTTAACGACCATACTAATAGTATCGGATTCGACCCTAGGAGACACCCTAAGGGGATCTTGGCATGCCTTTTGTGCCACTCTCCAAGTGGTGCCACTCTCTATGTTAAGCCTGTGGGTTATAGGACCGGCTAGGTTCTCCGCTGGCGGTGCCGCCATAGCGGTTGCGGTAACCGCCTTTATGGTGGCGGTGCCTGAAAGTAGACAGTTGTTGTCTAAGCGGATTGGTTTTGGGCAGCTTGTGATTGTCTACGTTGGTGCCGTGGTTTATGGGGAGCGGGCCGGAGCGGTGATGCACCCTCTTCATGTTGCATCAAGTACGGCTCTTGGTGCTTTGGCTTCCATCATGGCTATGTTGTTACCGTACCCCCGCCTAGCCATTTGTGAGGTAACTAACTACGTACGTCATCATAAATACTAGCTCGATCTATTAATTTAAATAAATACCCCCATGGCATATATATAATTAATACCGTCTCATCCACCGTTCCGGCCTTCTATATATTTTTGTCATATTAAATTTTCACTTATTATGATTACAAAATAATTAAATTATGTGTTAAATATATAGACTACTCCATGAGTAAATTTAAATTCCTACTCACCAATAAATTTTTAGAAAAAAATTCAAACTCACCGATAAATTATTTAGATTCATTCAAAATGTCATTAATTCTTTGTATAAATGAGTAGTATAGGAATAAATAATGTGTTTGCATATAACAAATATAAACTTAAATGCACATAATTATAAATATATTATCTACTTCATTTTACATGAATCTCTATACATACAACTTATGATCTAGAGATGTTAATATTTAAACGTGTATTTTTAGTTTGGAAATTAACCAAAGCTAGCTGGAACTAGTTTCCTCCATTTTTGTGTTAAATTTATCCGGTAAAAGGCACAATTAATATTATAGATCATTAATTGTCATAGAGAGGGGTCCAACTTTTTACAGGTGTAATTTTGGTCAACGTCTTTTCCTCAATCGTAAATGACTTGTAACCTTGTAAGCAAGCATATTCCGCAGTTATCGAGCACCATGATCTCTTGTACCAATTATAGACTACTCAAGAATCAATTGAGAATTTTGAGACATGCAACATATCAGGATTTAAGAATAATTAAAACCTTATGATCCCCAGTCGGTTTTAAGGATTGGAGAGATGTTCAAAATAATTAATTCCACGACAAAAATTTCAGGTAAGGAAGCTATTCCAGTTATATACTCAAAATGCTTCAGAAAAAACGAGTCTGTTTATCAAAGCCGTCTTAAGCCAAGACGATCCATCTGCAGCAGCAGAGGTCATGTCGCAATCCAAGCCTTTTGTTGAAACCGGAACCAAGCTTCTTCAGAGTATCAAACTCATACAGGTAGCAACTGCTTTTGCTTATACACAAGCAGGCCCACAAAAAGAAGATAAAGAAAAGAAAAGAAAAGAGGCTCAATCACATATCATAAATCATCTTTTTTTTGTTTCCCAATTACTCGAAGAAAGCCATTTATTTAATATACTTTGTCCACACAGGAGGGTGTGCAGTGGGAGAGACCGCCGATCAGAGGCTTGCAACACCACTCCATAAATCCTGGAGATCGACTGCAGGACATGGAAACAACGATACGAGGGATGGAAATGGCTCTAACTTCTTGTCCTTCCTTTCCTGTGAGCATAATAGATCAGAAACTCAGGACTAATTTACTATTTGTGGATACACAACTTGGAAAAAAGATCGAGGGAGCTCAGTGCTTTTTACCTACTGATGAAATGACCAGTTTAGAAACAACAAATGAACTTTTTGACAACCCCCTCCAGTCCCTTGCAACCATTTCCCAAACACAGAAAGATCTATCCATGTTTTTCTTTTTATTTTGCATAGGACTCCTAGTTGATTCAACCAGAGCCCAAAGTTTGAAATCCACTTCAGATAATAGTCAGAAATCTGGCCTTGAAGAATCGATAGCTTCACTAGAACAAGCTAAAGGTTACTTTAAGAGGATCCGCAACATTTCCAATATGATCCCAAGTAGGAAAGGATTGATATTTGCAATCAAGTGCTCACTTTCTTTAGGTCTCGCCGTGTTTTTTGGTTTGATTTTTAGCAAGGAAAATGGTTATTGGTCTGGGCTCACCATCGCCATCAGTTTTGTGACAGGTAGACAACCAACATTCACAGTTGCCAATGCTCGAGCACAAGGGACAGCAATGGGGTCAGTCTATGGTGTTCTGGGCTGCTTTCTCTTCCAAAAACTAGCCAAAATAAGATTCTTAATTCTACTACCTTGGATAATATTTGCCAGTTTTCTTAGACACAGTCGAATGTATGGCCAAGCCGGTGGAATTTCTGCTGTTATAGGAGCACTATTAATCCTAGGCAGGAAGAACTATGGCCCTCCAGATGAATTTGCCATCACTAGACTCACAGAAGCTTTCATTGGATTATCGTGTTTGATCATTGTAGAACTTGTCCTGCAACCAGCAAGAGCGGCAACTCTCACAAAAAGTCAACTCTCCAGGAGCTTGGGGGCACTAGAAGAATGCATACAACAAATGGGTTTTCACTCGGGCCAGAAGGATATGCCTGAATATCAGAATTTTCTGGTATTGAGAGAAAAGCAGAGAACACTGAAATTGCATGTCAATGACCTAGATGAAATCAGTAAAGAGGCTGAAATGGAGCCTGACTTCTGGTATTTGCCTTTCCGTGCTGCATGCTATGACAATCTCCGGGGAACATTATCAAAGATGGTCGATCTATTGCATTTTGTAACCTGTATATTGGAAATCCTCCCACAAGTATCACAAAGATGTGGTGTTGCCTGGAGGGAGCTCCAAGAACCCATGATCAGCGATCTACAACTTTTCAAGGAGGATGTAAGCTCTTCTCTCAAGTATCTTGAGAAAATCACCATGATCAAGTCCCTTGCGATCTTTGAGAAACAGCTGCAAGAAGGAAAAATATTTGATGACCTTGAGGCAGGACAATTGCCTAACAGGAATGTGCTTAGTTCAACAGGATGTGGCAAAGCAGCTGAAAAGATTTCAAATTCTTATATTCAACATTCAAAGGAGGTGGCTGAGAAAGTTTGTGCCAATGAATGTGAAGAGGAGCTTAAAGGGAAAATAATTCTTTGTTTGGGTTCCTTGGGTTTCTGCATAAACAGATTGATGAGGGAAACAAAAGCTATTGAGAGTGGAATAAAGGAATTGGTTAGATGGGAGAATCCTTCTAGACGTATAAACTTCTATGAACTTTCTTGTAAAATAGATGCAACATATCCCTCCTAATGACTCTAGCGCACCCCCACCCTACTATTGATAAGAGTATAATGGGTTATGAAAGTAGTGAAATATGTAAGAGCTAACAGCATATGGAAATCTTTTCTAGTAAATATAATCAACTTACAGAAAAAGGAAAATAAATTGATAGTCAAAGACAACAAATATGTCAACACCCTTTATGATAGATATGAGAAATAAAATAAATAAAAAATGATAGATAAGTGTATATGTGTGTTTATATGTAATGAGTCTTTCCGTTTATCTAATAAATATAAGCAGTTACATACAACTCAAAGCTTCAAAATATGGTTTTAAATAAATTAAAAAAATCTAGTTGTGAAATAGCTGTATAAATAATCTAAACTGGCAAGGCATATCCACAGCAAGCACATACCAAAAGAAACCTATATTTTCTTAACTAGAAAGAGACAAAAATCAAGGGAAGCACCAGATAAAGCCAAACTCTTGGGGTACCATTGATCGTCCACTCTTATCATAATCAACTGAATATCATTTCAAGTCACCAACCTCTGAGAAAAGCTCCTGAACAAAATTAAATTAGTTAAACCACAGCTTTTACTATCATTACAGCTCTCATGTTTTTCTATCATACGCAAAAGGTCGAAGACAGTTACAACAAGTAAATCACTGCTCAACTATAGATATTTATACAAATAACAAGGAAGGATAAATTCAAATTCTTCACTATCTTTTCAATGATTCAACATGTATATTTCTGGTCATAGTTTTCATAAAGTTGAACAAACTAACTACATTCAATATATTGCTGAAAAGCAACAATTACTTACATAACTGATAATGCACACAATAGAATGATTTATTCTCATTATCCTATTTGTCCTACTATATAGTCTAAAGGGTTCCGTGCCACTTGTTTACTTTTCCTCAAGGAATCTCATAAACATGAATACGATGATTCATATTTTAATCTATTTGTACATTTGCCTGTTGTTACCATGCAAACCTTTACAAACAATTAATAAAATAAAACTGTATTACTGTAAAGGTGGGGCAAGCGTTGCTTCAAATCTATGCCTAGAAATAACAAAAAAGAAAAAGAAAAAAAGAAAAAGTACTACAGAAGTTAAAATAAAAATCCTAAAATCGCATTAAGTTAATAACAGACTCTATCTCAACTGTGGCTTTTTGTGGCCTTCATCTTGATGTATTGGCCAGATACATAATATCTGTCTTAAAGATTTTTGATGGATGAGGTTTGTACTAAAGAAAGAGCTCAAGCAACAATCAATAGAAAGAAGAGCAGACAACTAATACAAAATCACCAATGGAGTAAAAGGAGAGAGAGGAGAAGCGTCTTATGACTAAGAAAATACCATTGGAAGATCACAAATAAGGAAAAATTTAGCAAAGCCACTTATCTTCTAAATCTTCAAAGGACAGTGCATCACTCTCATAATCTCATTACTATCTCTTTGCTCAAAAACTTTCTCTACAATGTCAATCGCTACACTAAAAAAGAAAACTATGGAATTCAAAGCAACACAGTTTCAGGAAGATACTACTGATTCTCTCGTCTAACGTTTGATATTCAATTTTCTAAAGGTATAGTGGTCAAGGGGATTGGAGTGCATATACCCTAACACAAAAATTAAGAGAAATAAAGATAAACCTCATTAGTGCACCATTTCCATATCCCCTCGAGCCTTTTGTGGGCCAGGTTATAACATCATCATGCTATCTCTGTCTCAATTTTCATAGGCTTTCCATCTAGATTTTCTTAACTAGAAAGAGACAAAAATCAAGGGAAGCACCAGATAAAGCCAAACTCTTGGGGTACCATTGATGCGTCCACTCTTATCATAATCAACTGAATATCATTTCAAGTCACCAACCTCTGAGAAAAGCTCCTGAACAAAATTAAATTAGTTAAACCACAGCTTTTACTATCATTACAGCTCTCATGTTTTTCTATCATACGCAAAAGGTCGAAGACAGTTACAACAAGTAAATCACTGCTCAACTATAGATATTTATACAAATAACAAGGAAGGATAATGTTAGCCAGTTGACTAATACAAACAGGCAAACACACAAAAGAGATGATATAAACTAGTATAACAAATAATGACATAAAAATTCAACCAATGACTATAATTGTGAAAACATACTTCGTGTTTCATCAAGAATATTCGCTCACTAAATCTATCCGGAAATTGTTACTTCTTTAATTTTTACTCTCCACGTCATATGATTTCCTCTTTCGACTTGATTCCTGATTATTTAGTGTCTACATGTGAAGCACCCCTTGAAATTCATTTCCTTCAACATTATTTGCACAAAGCAACTGCCTCAGGTTTACACCAGAAACCTCGTGGTTAATGACTGGAAGTTTACAATAGCAGCAAATGAAGAGAACCAAGTGTCGAATCAATGACTACATAAACATAACACATACGGGGGACTAGAAAAAAAAATTAACAAAAAAAGAAATAGATGTTCTTGTCTTGTTTTGTTTTGTTTTGTTTTTAAAAGCAAAAAATCCAGATGTTACAAATGTTCTTGTTTCCAATAACTAAAAAATTTACAACCAACTCCATCTTACACATTTATGACACCCTAATAATTCATATTAAGGTTTCCTATAGTGCCACAAGCAGCTAAGTGCATATAAATTCAATTTGCATACAAAAGTACTAATTCGTGGATATTTGATTGTAAACTGATATCTGATAACCTATCAAATGATTCACATTATCTATCAAAAATTACTTTGATTCCAAATTCACAAAACTATAATTATAGGATCATACCTTGATATCTTCATCAGAAACCACATATTCCAAGTTAGAAATCAGGAGTTTGGTGCCAGTTTCTATTGCCGAAACTCTGTTAGCTCGAGCCGGATAAGCAGCAGCATGATCTGCAAACATATCGTGTTGCCACTTCGTCTCTGGTGCTTGAACCTTTCACATTTGAAACACAATTAGCAAAAGGAATCAAATTAATTAGGCAAAAAAACCATAGGTTATTCTTAAGCTCACCGTTCCGTGAGAATACGGAGAAGTTCGGTTAGCGGTGCGATTGGGGAATCGACGGGATGGTCCAGGGCCGGAGTTAGGAGGTCGGGATCCTCCTCTGCTAGGGTTAGGGTTAAGAGGTCCTCCACCGTCAGGTTTCTTCTTCTTGTTCATCTTTATCATATCGTCAAGAGACATGTCCAAGTTTGACATGTTTTCTTTGAAAATTCTTAGACCGAATTAGAGGAAGTTATATTGTTATTGTTAGGGTTCAGGTAAACTGGAAAAGGTTTAGAGAGAGAAAGTAAGTTCTACTGGAGAAGGGAGGAAGAAGAAGAAACCAAGACAAAATTGCATATAAAAACTACTTACCGGTATAATAAATGCTCGCAATGAAGAAATATTGCAATGTTTTTTTTTCTTTCTTAAATTTGGTTAAACGGTAATATTATTATACTTTTATTAAGATATCAAAAATTTTCATAAAATATTATGCGATTTAATTATATTAATATTAATTGTAAATTTTATTATAAATTAAATTTATTAAAATTTAAAATTTTAAATAATTAATTGTATTAATAATATATGTACTTTTTATAAATATAATAATTGTAAAAATAGTTAAAAATTAGGATGAATTTGTTACTAACTAATTGTTATAATGACATTAAAACTTTATTACTAACTAATTATTGATAAAAAAAAAATTAAACAAATTTAAAACCTATCTATCTATATAATAAATAAA
Organism: Panax quinquefolius; assembly: GCA_020205615.1. Taxonomy (NCBI): domain Eukaryota; kingdom Viridiplantae; phylum Streptophyta; class Magnoliopsida; order Apiales; family Araliaceae; genus Panax; species Panax quinquefolius. The sequence goes on from CM035168.1 coordinate 122,747,519, forward strand.
TTTTATAGTTAGGATAAAAATATCTATCTATCTATCTAATAGTAGCGGATGCCAGTGTATGTCGCTATAATAAAACAGATGACGTTAAAAATAATAAGAGTAAATCTGCTTACTATTATTAATAACATATGAATTTTTTAATTATAATCTCGGCCGTTTATTCCTTAATAAGATAAAAAACACAAAGAGCATCCGTACCTAGCTAGCTATATCTAATTAGGATACTTTCACATAATAATAATTACTACAAATAAAATTATTTTTAAAATAATATCCTTATTAAAAATTGAATTCCATCCCATAATAGGATTTTCAAGAAACTAAAAAATATTAAAGTAAGCAGCCCAGCCCATATATAATTTCCGCCACTTTTCTTTGATTTATTGTAGTGGAGTAGTAATTTAAGGTTTGACCAAGTGAATGATGGGAAAAATCACCATATATTCTTTCTGTATACATAAAAACAGAGTTTATATATAATACATAATTTGTATATTAAAAATTATATATCAGCATAAACTTTAAGCAATTATCGACAATATATAATATTTATTTAATCAATTAATCTTACTAAAGTCAATACTGGGATCACGCATGTCATATAAAATTGTCGTGTTGCATGTTGTTCTTGTGCGTTCGTGCGTGCGTGACAAGGATTCCTACATTAATTCATCCAAAAAATCATTTTCATACAATTTTTCTTCTTCTTTTTTCCGTCTAAATATAATATATATGTAAAACAAGAATATTAATTATATATGTACGTAGGCATATATATATGTTTATCAGGGAATCTAATTAAGAAATTAGGGATAATATATAGGTCCAGGTCCAGGTCCAGGTCCAGGTTCAGGGCATTCCGATATTGAATTGAATTTGTGGATTGTCTTATTCATCACAAAGATTAAATTAACCAATTAAAATGCTTGAACCACAAATTAGAGTACTACTACTGGCCTATTTATTTTATTTTAGGAATTAAATAATAATATTTTATAAGGAAAATTAATATTTCACATAAATAGCAAACGAGAAGTACATAAATAACAAATTTTCCTATTATCACGAAAACTAAAACTAGCTACAAAATAATATGTAAATTGCAAACAAAATGTTCATATACATACATGCAATGCAATTAATAGATAAAATAGGAATAATAGTTTAAAATCCAGATAGGGAGACGGACTTTACCAACAACCCAAAAAATATAAATTAATTAGCTAGAACGAACATTTCTTGTCACCTCCAAAAAATATAAATTATTTCACCATATATGTCAAATGACCGGATTCTGAATTTGCCTCCATTTGATTACACATTCTCTCAAATTTCAACCAATACAATATACCATTTGAATTTTTCATCAAAATTTTCTATTAAACTTTTAATGATAAAAATATTTTTACTGATAGAATTAATCTTAATATCATCAACTATTTATTAATATATTTTAATTATTACTAACAAAATTATTAAAATAAAAAAATATGATGTATCGGAGAGAATGCGTAGTGTTGAGTGAATATCTGATTTATACTAGTCATTATAGCATTAATTAGGTAGCTGAAGAGTTTGTTAATTAGCAAGTGATTCATGTGAAACACAGCTTGTAGTGTCGTCTTTATACGTTTGCACCACAAGAAGCAATCTTTATAATCACTCAATTACATAAAAAATCTAACTTGACAGTACTTAAAAATAGTACCATTTGTAATTTTTTTTAAAGAACAAAATTATTTCACCATATAAATTCCATTTTTAACTATAATAGCATGCATATAAAAAGAAATCTGACAATAATATATAATATCACCACTATTTAACTAACAATTTATATTTTTAGGGATAAACAAAAAACAAAAATACATCTGTAATATTTACAAAATGTAAATTGTGATTTTTTCTGGTCAAATGGAAGAAGTATTATTTAAAAATTAATATTGAATAAGATGTATAGTTAATATTTATAAAATTTGTTAATGAGATTTTTGGGGGAGAAGAAAGTAGTAGTATTATTCTTTGGCATCACGGCCTCCTTGTGCTTTCTCTCTCGATCTGTCACGCACACAGTCACGCACACATGCACAGTGGCTGATCATATATATATATATATATATATATATATATATATATATATATATGTCCGGATTCTGTAGAGATTCCTTATTTTTGTTAAAATACGGATTTTTATTTTATTTTTGCTTTTTTTCAAAACAACTAAAAAAATTTAATATTTTATGGTCGAATTTTTTTTCATAATTATATTTTGGATGTGATTTGGATCACATTATAAAAAAACAGTGCATGAATAGCCATGCAGATCGTATATATATTTTTGGTATAGGTATCCAAATCACGCCCAAAATATTGTATTATGGAAAAATTCAAGTTCCATAAAATATTAAAAAAAAAAATTAGTTGTTTTAAAAAAAAAGCAAAAAAAAAAAAAATCCGTATTTTAACAAAATAAGGGAGTCCTCACCTGATCGGCTCTCTCTCTCTCTCTCTATATATATATATATATATATATATATAATCCGATTCTCCAACACACATGCACAGTGGGTGATCATATATATATATAGTTCGTTTCTCCAACGAACTATAGGGAACGAACTAAAAATGAACCGATTATAGCGTCATGTTTTTTCGTCGCAATAATATAAAAAGTCGATTTTCTATGTTATATCAATGAAAAATTAAAACCGTGGTTAAAACCGATTCGTTCTTCGCTCCCTCCAATTGACCGGAGAAAACCGGGCTATATATATAAAAAACCGGTGACATTGACGACGGCGTTTCAAGGCTTTGGGCAGATGGATGGTAGCCATATGATCACTAGATATTAAAAGAAATAATTAGATGCATGCATATATGTTACTTAATGGATGACAAGAATTTACATGCATGCATCTTAGTTTATCGCCTTAATTAATTAATTTGCTGCTGATTAGAATTGTGTACACGTGGTTATGATTTGTGGCAATATAATTGAAATAATGTTACTATTATATAAAAAAAAATCACATAATATTTATATATACACATATGTATATTGCGGGTCCTACATGTTAGACAAGAGAATTCACATGTCATGCGGGGTCATAATATATATATATATATATATATATGTATATGTGAATATTATGTGATTTTTTTTATTTGATAGTAATATTGTTGATATAATTGAGACTTCAAATGGATATATGGACAGATCAGCAGCATACATGCAAGGGTCTTGTGATTCATCAAGTAACTAAAAACAGGTAGAAAAGTTGGATACTTATACTTGCTAGGAAGCTGCTGGTTACCTTATTCTACAACTTGGTGTTGACACAATTAATTTCATCCACAAGTTGAAAGCTAAGTGGTTGCAGCTTTATACTGCAAATAGTTAATTAATTAATTTAATTTGGGCAAGAATTTGAATGACTATAATTAATTCATATACTTGCTAGCTTAACTTTATCACACGTATAATTAAGGAGACCAGATCTTTTGTCTCTATTTTTTATGTTTTTTTGTATCTCTCACTTTAATTTTGACACTTGACTTTTTATTTAACACCAATTAATTTTAAAATTAAATAAGTGGTCAAATATCAAAATTTAAGTGGGGGACACAAAGGAACATGAGAAATAAAGACAGATGATCTGCTCTCATAATTAAGTGATAAATTAAGCAAAGGATAATCAAATATGTATGTATGTGTATGTGAGCATGACATGTGAGTCACAAATATACATATATGCGTATATGAGCATTATATGATATGATAGTAACATTATTTGTCTTAAATAAAGAGAGTAAGAGCAAAGGATAATCAAATTGTAAACATTATTCTTAAATAAATATTAAAATAATTCGATTATATTAATATATACACCATATAAACCATTTTCTTCAAAAAATTCCCTTTAATTAACTATATTAGTAATATTATTGCAGTATATATTGTCAACATAATATACAACTTTCGACCATTTAAAGTAGAATATTGTGGTGTAGGATCAACTGTCCGGCATTTATTTTTTTGATAAAATCTTATTTAATTAAACAAAAAAAGGTGTTGCCTTGTCGTACGATCAGAAAACCTCTTATAATAAACCATCTATCCATATTAGTTCAAAACGGATTTATCGTGAATTAATCAATTTATCGTCAAAAAATTAAAGTGATTTTTTTTTTCAAGATCAGGGATTATTAACTTACAAAAGTTAATTTTTTTATAATCCGTACAAAACTAATGGTCTCCTAATGTGTAACTCCCTCACCCACACCCACACCCACACCCACACCCACACAATTCCAAAAATGAGAATAATTGGCCAAAAAACACAATTCCAAAAATGAGAATAATTATTGACCAAAAATATAAAAAAGTTAGGCCTATGATCTAATATTTCAGCTGGTGGAGGTGGTAGGTTAATTCTATATATATAGAGAGGCAGATCAGTCTAAAGCTGCATGTCTCTCCTATATATATATATATATATATATATTCATTACCCATTTTCATCATTACAACTTTATAGTTCTGCTGAGGAGTTTATTTTTAGCAGTAAGCTAGCAATATAGATATATTTATAAAGATGGTGGTAAATATAACCTCCATAAAGACCTCATCAAATGGGGTTTGGCAAGGAGATAATCCTCTTGATTTTGCATTTCCACTGTTGATAGCCCAAACCACCTTAATCCTCGTAGTCAGCCGCTTCCTTGCCTTCCTCCTTAAACCCCTCCGCCAACCCAAAGTCATTGCCGAGATTATTGTACGTTTCTGCATGCCTCCACAACCTATACATATATAGAGAGATCGATTTATATATATATATAAGACTCAACTACATTATTTATAAATCAGTTTTCAGTTTACGCATATCTCACTATTCATTTCAAGATAAAATAATCATAATTTAAAAATAATCATATCGTCATGATTATTTTTAAATCATGATCGTTTCATCTTCAAATAAAACACGTACAAATATGTTTATAGCAAACACTAACTCATGCGCATCAAAAAAAAAATCACAATTTTAACTGGTTAATTAATTACATTGTTAAATGTTTTATATAACTAAAAAATATCAAAATAGGGTTAATTTTTATAGGGTTTTTGACTTTGTTTCAGGGTGGAATTATTCTTGGACCATCAGCTTTAGGCCGAAACCAAGACTACATGCACCGAATTTTCCCAAAATGGAGCACTCCAATACTCGAGTCCGTAGCAAGTATAGGCCTCCTCTTTTTCCTCTTCCTAGTAGGCCTTGAACTCGACTTAACCTCAATCCGCCGCAGCGGCAAACGAGCCATGTTCATAGCGGCCTCCGGAATCTCTCTTCCCTTCACCCTTGGAATCGGCGTCGCCTTCCTCCTCCGAAAAACAATAGAAGGCGCCGACAAAGTTGGGGTAGCACAGTACATTGTTTTCATGGGGGTAGCTTTATCAATCACGGCATTTCCTGTTCTCGCCCGCATTCTAGCAGAGCTCAAACTACTCACAACTCAAGTAGGCGAAACCGCCATGGCAGCTGCCGCATTCAACGACGTCGTCGCGTGGATCTTGCTGGCCTTAGCGGTCGCACTCGCAGGCAACGGAACCTCCGGTGGGCCCCACAAGAGCCCGTTGATATCCGTGTGGGTTCTCCTATCCGGCCTAGCATATGTGACCTTCATGATGGTTGTGATCCGGCCGGCGATGAAATGGGTCGGTCGCCGGTGCTCACCGGAAAGTGACGTTGTGGACGAGGCCTATATTTGCTTGACGCTCGGCGGAGTAATGGTGTCGGGATTCATGACTGATTTTATTGGAATTCATTCGATATTCGGAGCATTTGTTTTCGGGTTAACAATTCCGAAAGGTGAATTTGCGGAGAGATTGATTGAGAGGATTGAGGATTTTGTTTCGGGCTTGTTGCTTCCGCTTTATTTTGCTTCGAGCGGGTTGAAAACGGACGTGACTAAAATAAGTGGGACGAAAGCTTGGGGGCTGCTGGTGATGGTTATTTCGACGGCTTGCGCAGGGAAAATAGTAGGGACGTTTGCGGTGGCGATGATGTGCATGATTCCGGTAAGAGAATCGCTCACGCTGGGAGTGCTCATGAATACTAAAGGGTTGGTAGAGCTAATTGTTCTCAACATTGGCAAGGAGAAGAAGGTGAGTACTTAAAAGTGGTTCTAAAAACGGTCCAAATCGTTTTTGTCGTCTAGTCTTCTATAATTTTTTTATTTTAGACTCTTGCTATATATTTTGATATATTTATATTGAATTATTTAATTGTCAATCAAAAAATCAAAGTAAATATTTATTTACACACACATATATATTATTTTTTCTTATAAATAAACAAAAATAATATGTAACAATATATCAGTTGAGATACGAGAAAGTACTTCTGAGATAAAGAGGGTCAAAATCTTAAATTTAAAATATATATATATATATATATATATTGATTTTTAATTAATATAATTATAATTATTATAAATTATTCAAAAAATATTGTTAATTACCAAATACAATATGTTGTTTTCGTAAATGAATCACATCACTTATAAGGTTTAAGATTTTCGTAACTGATTTCAAAAAGTTGAAATGAGACTTATTATTTAATAGCTCCTGATTTTAGTTAGAGAGTTGGTTGGCATTACAGGATAAGAAATTAAGTCGATATATATATATAACCCTTATGTAGTATATGCTACCTCCAGATAAGTGCAAGACAAGACTCAACTTTAATTGTCAAAACCACTTTTCCAAATGCTCAAAACAACATTTTGGATATTTGATGACCTAGCTAGTTCTTGACGGACCTACCTAATTATAGTAGTAATTTTCATCACAACTGTTGGACCTACATGGAATTAAGCATCATGACAATAAATTAAATGAATAAATCAAATTCCTACTATCTAGGACTCTTGCTAATTAATGTTAGCAAGATTTAAAATGATAATAGTTGGTTAATATCATGCTGATTTAATTGTTTACGTATATATATTATTAACTATTGACAGGTTCTTAATGATGAGGTGTTTGCTATATTAGTTCTTATGGCACTATTCACCACTTTTATTACTACTCCAACAGTTATGGCCATCTATAAGCCTGCCCGTGGTGTCTCCGATCGGAGTCACCAGAGTCTAGAATCTGTGTCGGAGAGCACCAAAGACGAGCTTCGAGTTCTTGCCTGTGTTCATGGCCCCGGAAACATTTCCTCACTCATCAACCTCATTGAGTCGATTCGGTCCACCAACAAGCCTCGCCTCAAACTCTATATCATGCACCTTGTCGAGTTAACTGAGCGGTCCTCCTCTATTATGATGGTCCAACGCTTCCGAAAAAACGGTTTACCCTTTGTTAATCGCTTCCGACAACGTGAGTTGCATGACCGAGTTGCTCTTGGGTTTCAAGCCTATGGCCAACTCGGCCAAGTTAGCGTTCGGACCACAACTGCCATATCAGCATTGCCAACAATGCACGAGGATATTTGCCAGGTGGCAGGAAGTAAAAGGGTCCCAATGATCCTATTGCCTTTTCACAAGCAGTGGAGAAAAATTGATGGCGAAGATGAGGTGGAGAATGTGGGCCATGGATGGAGACTTGTCAATCAGAGAGTACTTAAGAATGCTCCCTGTTCGGTGGCTGTACTAGTGGACCGTGGATTCGGCGGGTCCCAGCAAACACCTGGACCCACCGCCACCGTGGCACAGAGAGTCTGTATTATTTTCTTTGGTGGACCTGATGACAGGGAGGCTTTACAGTTGGGCGGGAGGATGGCAGAGCATCCTGCAGTTAAAGTGACTGTTATAAGGTTCATTAAGAAAGAAGGGGCAGACAATAATAATGCTATTATGTTGAGGCCATCACCAAATAAATCTAAAGAAAACAGCTATACCTTCTCAACAGCTACAATGAATCCAGAAAGGGAGAAGGTCAAATCTATTTACTCTTAATTTGTTACGTTAGCATTTAATTTCAAACCAATTTATTATTATTTCTTAATTTGATGGAATGAATTTATTTATTTTAAAAAAAAATAATTAGGAGTTGGACGAGGGAGCAATGGCAGAGTTTCGACAGAGATGGGAAGGGATGGTGGAGTACAAGGAAAAGGTAGCAAGTAACATTGTGGAGAGCGTGGTGGCGATCGGGAGGAACGGGGACTATGAGCTTATAGTGATAGGTAAAGGCCGATGCCCGTCAAGTATGGTGGCGGAACTGGCAGACCGCCAGGCGGAGCACCCTGAACTCGGTCCTATTGGGGATCTGTTAGCCTCTTCAGGCCGAGGTATTCTGTCTTCCGTGGTGGTGATTCAACAACACGATGCAGCTCATGTAGAGGAGGCTCCAGTGTCAAAGATTTTGCAAAGTGATGAGGTCAAAATGTACCCCTGAGCTTATGAAGTTTAGTTTGTTGTATAGAAATCAAAAATAACTGGGATGTACTCAAATTTATTATTAAAGTTGACCTCCCATTCCATTGTTGTAATTTGATGATGGCTTCCTTAATACCTTCTACATTTTTCCTTAAGAGAAAAATAAATGTTGGGATTTCTCAGAGAATAATATCCTACCCAGTGTATAGAACCCCATAATCAATAGAATTGGTATGAAAGCTTTTTAGTTATAAATTTCCACTACAACCGGTGTATCGATGTCCGACTGACCTGGTGAAGCCTTCAATAATAGTTCGACTTGCTACAAGCAACAACAAATTGGTCATTTGACCTCCTCCACAATAATTGGGCATTAGATTAAATTTGTTTTACTAAGACATTACAAGCAATGCATAAAAATAGCCGTTCAATCCAACTTAAATTTTTTGTTGCTATTCAGTATTTCACTTAAAAAATAAAAATCATTACAATTTTCTTATAGAAGAATTCAGGGATCATTGCAAGGTAACTGCCGAAATGTTAATAACAAGTCCCAAATAACTATAGCATCAAGACTTGGAAAGGATTGCCATTTGATGATGTTTATCTCCCATTTGCTACCAGAATCATTTTAAGTTTTCTTACAACCAACATGGCAACGATCATATTTACCACACTGCACCCAGGGGTGGTCTGACAGGGCCATTTTGTTTACAGCACAAACTAATTCTGTGGAAGGGCTATTCATTGACAATGGATAACCTCTCAAGTTTAGAAAGTATTTCTGCATTGTGATCAAACATGTAAATAGGAGGAACTATTTTAGTAGAGAGAATGATGAAAAAACAATCACACGAATAGGAATTGAATTATGAACTTTGCAATTACAAGAATTCACAAAGTGTGGGATAAATTGACTAAATAGCCAAGTAATTCATAAACCAGAATAATAATAATGAGAGTTGTTCCTAATTACATCACCCTTGCACCATATTTATACTACTACTAAAAGGAATCCTAATCCTAAAAGGAAATAATAAATTGATTTGGAATCAAAATCTATCTAAAAAGATTCCAATTTAGTTTGAATGTGATACATTTTAATAGAATTAAAAACTTCCTAAAATTACTAAATAATAATTGAATTTGTTTTTTGTTGTTAAACCCAAAACTAGTTATGGCTTTTAGGTTTACTTACTACAAATTAATAAGTAAAAATACATCAAATATTTAAATTGTCCATAAATACCTAAAAACATAAATTATATCGACTTATTATGTGGAAGGGCTAATCTTGACAAAGATAACTCTTCCTGTTGTCAAACACAGCTAAGGAAGACACATAAATCTTGTATTAGGTCTAGGTCCATCTTCAATCACCTCATATACCATACATAAAATCAACAAATGATTCATAATTCTGAATGACATTTGTCTACCTTCTATACTTGACCTTAAAATGTTAACTATCTATTTTTCAAGAGATTCTGCTATAATATTTTGCACGACACACAAAAAGTGAAATTAAATAATTATGCTTGTAGTAATCTGGTACTGCACTATCTTTAATTAAAACTCATCATTCATGGCTAATAAGCTCGTTTTAACCCATCCCTTCTTACAGAAAAAATATTTTATTTTTTTGTAACAGGGACTATCAATTGGTTAAAGTTTATCGATTGGTGGTAGGATTAAATTCAACCCATAAGGTAACAAACAGAACATGTGATTAAACTCACTCAGCTGAGTGAGTCATAAAGTCTGAACACCTCAAAGAAAGAACAAAGGTAATCATTTATTGAGAAATGAGAACTTAAGTAAAAACTGGAACTGATATTTATGAAAAAACTAAATAAAATTTGGACAGAAATAGTTTATGATTAAGGAAAAATATTGAAGTACAATCGATCAGAACAAATCCAAAGTTGATCTAAATTTAAAAGGACAAACAATGTTCCTTGTGACCACAAACAGCAGTCATTCTCTTTTGTTGGACAATTAGCCCACTTTGTTGACCATTGTATACTTATAAAACTATTTTTCAAACACACAAGCCCTTCCTAACAAATATGGAAGAAATGAGTATAGGAAGGGGAAAAATTATAAAAACAATTGGGATATAATACTAACCTTAGAGAAATCCTCCCCCTGTCCAGTTGGAATCCGATTTACCATTGTGACCCACAGCCTTGTTGCTTTCAGCCCTTTGATAAAAACTATCATATCCATCATCCTTAGCATCATCCCAGCCAGCCCAGCTGTCCCCATTATGTGATCCTGTCCCCATGGTAGATGCTTCCTTCTGATTGTCTTTACTATCCCAATCATCCCAGGATCCTGAGCTGACTGAATTAACATGTCCACCAGATGAGGTTTGCCCTCCTCCAGTAGAATTCCATCCTTTAGATTCCTGTCCAAATTCCTGATAATATCCATTTCCTTGGGTTTCATTGTTTTGCCATCCATCATTCTTCCGGCCACTACTACCTTCTTTGGTGTACTCTTCAACCTTCTGTGAAGCCAGTGCCATGACCCCTTTCATGATCCCCCATGTCTTTTGTCCAATCTCACTTGTTTTTGCAGTGACTACGTTGACAGTTTCATTCACCTTGTAATCATAACCGCCTTCTCTCACCTGTGAGAGAAGATGTTATCCATGCAACTGAGTTTACTACTCATATAGGGTTACTATTTAATTTCAGTACCAAAAGGCTGAAACAAGCAAAAGATAAACAAAGACTTCAAAAGATTATATACTCTCAAAACACTACCCGCTCAGTGGCAGCACCAGGATTTTGAGTCAAGAGGCTTTTTCAAATCACAAAATTTATCTGTAAATTTAAATATTTAAGAACAAATAATTAAATAAGAAATATAAATAAAATTATGAGCATTAGATTTAAATGCCAAATATATATTTAAGGCTTTTTTCAAATCACAAAATTTATCTGTAAATTTAATTTATAATGAAATTATGAGTAATTTATTTTTAAGGCACAACATTAAAGAGTCATCAAATGAATAATTTTTGAAAAATAAATAGCATAAAAAACCACAATAAAATAATTTTTATAATTTTTTGTGCTATAAGTAAAAAAGAGGTAAGAAGTGTCAAACTTATACCTCTACATGAAAACTTATTCAACAACAGACTCATCTCAGAAATTTTATATGTATTACAACAAAATAAATAAGTTTAAATACCTAATTTATGATTTCAAATATATATTGTAGAATCCTAATTAATTTCATTTACTGCAAGAGATGTCAAAAACATCAACACAAAAAAATTCATAAGCTCAAACTATAATATACTTGTCACATTTTTTAACTTTAAAGATAAATTATGTAAAATTAGCAGTAAGTTAGAGTGGTGGAGAGGGAATTCATATTAGAAATAATGTATGGTACATAAAAATTTAGTAAAAGATATCAATAAGACTAAACACTTATCAAGTTTGTTTTGAAAAGAAAAACAAATTTAAGATTAAAGGAGAGTTTAGAAATTTTAAAAAAATTGTGATTACATACTAATTAAAAAATAATAAAAATTTGGGTAGGCCATGGCACGGCCCCGCCTCTATGTTGTACCACCGCTGCTCCCGCTCGAATGAAATTGTAAATATATAAGCTCTTAGGCTTTCATTTCCACATTAGTTCTCACACTCAGTCCTGCTTTATGCGTTCTACTTTGTAAGATGCAGATACAGATCAATATTATCCAAAAAAGAACTCAAGAAGTCCTATGAAGTATTTCAATTAATTTATTGGCATAACATTATCTATGTTTCCTCAATGTTATTGCCCATGCTAGGTTGTTCGTCCATGATTATATTTCTAATATAACAGCCACAACTTACAAGCATCAAGAAAAAAGTTGGCAAGAACTATACTTCAGACCTTTTTACTGGAACTTTAAATGATCTTTTCTCATTTATAGGGACAGGATCTCAAAATAGCCTAATAAGTCGGAACACTAAAAATTAAAGAAGAGGTCCTAGTCCAATTAGCCAATAGATACGTCTTACTTCTTTCCCTGTCCCTTTGAATCTTCCCAGTTTTGGTTCCAATATGAACAACCTTATAATTGAGTACTAAGACCCAGCAGTCTACTTTTTTTTTGTTACACTATTAAACACAAAACAATCAGATCCATTTACATTCGAAGACATCATCCTCACAGTTGAACTACTAATAAAGAATCATATGGTGCCTTTTAAGTCATAAAAAGATATTGCTGAATAAAAGAAAACATAAGCATCAACTTTATACCTTAGAAGTGAGATCCTTGGTACCAGCTTGCACCACAGTGGCAGCTGATTGCGCAGCCGATGCTGCAACCATAGATAACCTACCAAATCCCTGCACAATATATATGCACATTTCTACAAACGATCAACATTTCACAAAAATAGCAACTAAGCCATGCAAAAACATTAAATTTTACCTGAGTAACAGCAGAAAGAACATCCCCTTGCGAATTATTCCGTGGCATCTGTGCGGGAGCAGATCCAAACCCTACATACTTCCCTCCCTGAGAGGGTGCCAATCCCTCTGGCCTGGAATCGTTCTCAGCCATCTTTCTCGCAAAAAAATCCTCCTTTCCGGCAGCCGAAGCCTCCAATTGCGCGCGCGTATAAATATCCAGGGTCGATTTAGACCTTGACGGAACACCTCCGCCCCCTCCACCGCTCCTAAAATCCCCCACCGACTGATTCCGCCTCACATCCGATGCAGATCTAAACCCTCCGTCATCGAAATTATCCCAAGTATCCCACCCTCCATTTCCCCCCGAACTACTATTCCTGCCGCCAGCACCAGCACTCAACGGCGGTTTCGTATTTTTAACTGCAACACTTTCCTTCACCACCGGTGGGTCCCGCCACGGCCTTCCCTCAGCTAGGGCTTGTATGCGATCCCGGTAAATAGAAGCAGCGTTGGTGTTGTATTTGGTGACGATGTCAGTTTCTTTAACGACGCCGTATTGAGAAAGGAATTGATTGAACTTTTCGTTGCCACCCGATTCCATTTTTTTGAGCTGGATCTCGGACCAGGAATCCATGGTGACGGATCGGACGAAGGAGATGTGGACCCCAAGGCCCCGGTGCTTGCCGGAGCACTCTAAGCACATGAAGATGCCGTAGGATACCGATGCCCACTGGGGGTTTTTCTGCGAGCAGTCGACGCAGGTCTTGTTTCCCGGTTGGGACTGCAAATCTCGGAGGCGCCGCGATGCCGCCATTGTTAGGATTTGTCGGATTGGATCGTGGTGGATCCAGATTTCGAATAATCGGATCTGTGAGAATCCAGAGAAATTAAGGAGAGATAAAGTTGACTGGTTGGAGAAGAGAGAGGAAGAGACCCTTCCCTTTCTTTTTCTTCTTCTTCTCAGAAAAAAGAAAGAGAAAAGGAATTGTGCACGATAGCCGACACCATCAAAATATTAGGGGTCAATAACGGCTGGAATTACGAATAAAGTACGCACTCCATCTCTCAAATTATTTATGGTTTTATATAATGCAGGAATTAACTGCAATTTTTTCTAAATTATTTTCATAAGAAAATGTTATAATATAATAATTATAAAAATTTAAAAATATTATAGATAATTAATATTATATAATTATTTTTTTAATTATTATGCATAACTCTTAAACGTTATATATTATGAGACAAAATAATATAATTTAACATATTAAAAAGGTATTGATCCGTAATAAATAATTACTATCAATTAAAATTGTCCATATATCTATTATATAATATTAGATCAAAAGGGTAGGATAAAAAAAATATTCCACGTTCACCATCATTAATAGCTGATGAAAATTTTATCAAATTACCGTTTAACTCAAGGCTAGATTCAAGTTAAAGAGGCTAAAATTTCTCAATCCACTATTAATTGTAATCGACACATTACAAAGGTTCCAAGAGTTTTTGATCCCCTATTCTGCTACAATTATTATCACGGTAAATAGTAACTGAAAAAAACATATTTATCCGTATTCTTCGATATTTAAAAAAAATGAATATATCCGTATTCGATTTAAAAGTATCCGTAAATCAATATATTTTTTTTAATCATGTGAGTCGTACCAATATGTACGAACAAATCATGTGGATCATACTAATATGTATATATGAACGATTTTATGTGATAATAGCATTACTTATTAGGTTATTATTGTGTCGTAGGATCGTTGATTTTGATTACACTTGGACTCAAATATCATGCATATCATATCTACAAACAAACTGTGGTCGACAGTGCAAGTTTTACATAAAGACCCTGCAGGTTTTCTTTGGAACTTTGTAGGTTTCTCCAATACAGCCGAATTTCGTGTGTGATCTTTGAAAAAGCTTATAATTTGTATATAACTGAACCATTTGTTGTGAAAAGTTTTAAACCTAGTTATGAGCTAGTGTTGTATGCCTGACGAGACAACATCATCCTTGATCCGTTTATACGAATCTCACTTTTGTGCTGTTTCATCTGCTTCGGTAGATATATGACAGTCCCACTTTTTCCTATATATACAAGATTAATAATCATGCCTCTCGCCAAACAGTAAACACTTGGTGGTTGTGGTGTTAATTAGCCTTCTCGTCAGTGTTTTGGACCTTGAATATATATATATATATATATATATATATATGCTGTGATGCTAAATCGTAGCTGGATTCTGCCCGGAACTGGAAGCTTTTGGAGCTAATTAAGTTTCCAACATCTATATATATATATATATATATATATGTTAGAACAAAGAATTAATGGAAAATTACATTACTTAGATTGATGATTATTCTTTCCTCGCTAGGGATCTAGAATAAGAAGTCAAAAGGCGGAGGGGCCGGAGGGTCCTTATCCATTGACCGGCCCCTACTATTATAAACCAGGTACGGGAAGGTGGTTTCTTCAGCAAGATATATCATACATGATTAATGATTCTACTAATTTGCCGGGAGAGCAGAGAAGAAGAGAGCAGGAGGTGCATGGAGCTAAAAGAGGAGGAGTATCACTCCTCGACTCGCATTGTTCATATAAAAGATAAAGGAGATTATCCTAAAGAAGCTTTTTCTAAGGGTAAGCAAAGCAGGCTAAGCTGAAACTTCAACCTTGCTAGAAATTCATGCTTTTGCTTAGCATGGGGCTTGGTCGAAGTGAATATTAATTGGCACCAATCTACGATGGCATTCGGGGAAGCAGAAAGCAGCAGTAGTAATACAGATCTCTTAATATATTGATGCCTTGGGCTTGATTAACTTTCAGTTTGAAAGAAAGCTGCAAGCATAAGCAAATGTACCTTTGGGTGTATGTACATGTCTGTCTGATTAGACCTAACAATTTTGGTTGATAGGTATAAAATAAAAATTATAAATGGACATAATTAATAAACTGCTGCATGTGGACTATTCATTGAGTTCCAATTATATAGTTACTTCAAAGTGAGCTCATTTCGAAATTTATTTATTATACTTCTAACTAATTTTACTCTCACCATTTAAGATTTTATATTTTCTCTTCCTAAAAAAAAGTTAATTAGGTGCAAATCATTTACTTCATTCTGATTTGGTTCCCATCCACATTTCCTACGTACAATTTCATCCAATATAATCTAATATATTAATTATTTGATCTTAACAATTTTGTTAGGAATGATCAAGATATGTCGATAGATAGTTGATGATATTAAGATGAATCCTACCAAAATTCTAATAATAAAAAAATATTTTTCCATTAAAAGTTTAAAAGAATTTTTAACTATTAAAATTTTGAAGAAAAATTTACTTGTTCATCAAATGTTAAAAAAATTAAAATATTCTTAAATTTTCAAATAATTATGTTATTCAATATAATAAATTAATTCACGGGTGTTATTTTAATTATATACAACTATAAGAAAAAGAAAAAGGTACATTTGATGAAATTGGGGAATGAGTAACGGAGGAGATCCAAGTCCACTTCCTTATAAATGCTATATTTGCTCTCTCCCATGTCTTTTTTCACGTTTCTCTCTATTTTTCCACGGCTGTGTTTTCTTCTTGGGAAATTACTAACAATCTTAGCTTATTACTTGGTTTAAAGTTTAAACTACAAATTTTTACAAATATATATATATATATATATATATATATATATTTCTCTCTCTCCTAGTTGCGCGCAGGATACAAATTAAGATCGATGGATATCTTTTCGATGGTGACAGGATTGCCGGGTCCAAGTGGATTTGGATCAGCTTCAACTGCTGAACAAGTCACAGAGGGGATTGATGCTAGCAATCTCACTGTTATTGTCACCGGTAATATTATGTATATATATACATATATGTATATAATAAAAGAGTAGCAATTTGAATGAAAATTAAAAAGAAAAGGGAAGGAGGGTGGACAGTTTCAATGTGAATATATAGAGATTATGATTTTGAGATGAAAAGAAGTAGTATTGTTTAAAATGAGGGTGGTGCATGCAGGAGGGGGAAGTGGGATTGGGTTGGAGACAGCAAGAGTGTTGGCACTTCGGAATGCTCATGTTATTATAGGTGCAAGGAACACAGATGCTGCAATCGAAGCAAAACAGCTCATCCTTAAAGACCACATAACAGCTCGTGTTGATGTTCTAAAACTTGACCTTTGCTCCTTCAATTCCGTCAAGGCCTTTGCTCATAGCTTCAAGGCTTTAGATTTGGTGATAATTAATTAATTATAATCGGAATGAAATATTGTTTTTGTTTGTTTTTTTCTCAGGGCATTTCCTCTTGACAAACCTACTACTTGACAAGATGAAGGACACTGCAAAATCTAGTGTGTTCAAGGCAGGATTGTGAATTTGTCCTCAATAGCCCACCACAACACTTATGAAGAAGGAATACTATTCGATAAGATCAATGATGAAAAGAGGTGAGGATACCTCGAGGTATATATATAGATATAGATATATAATTTATGCTACTCTATATGTTATATTGATCAATAATTATGTGATGTTTACATTCCCTTATTAAACTTTTTGGCACAAAATCAGTTATTCGGATAAGAAGGCATATGGACAATCAAAATTAGCAAATATATTGCATGCCAACGAGCTCTCTCGACGTTTGCAGGTGATTCCGTTTAGGAATTTTGGGTTCTTTTTCCTCTTCTGGACCCATCTACGTACACCAAATATTTACAGTTTTTATTAACCATGATTCTTTGCTCCAATTGAAGGAAGAGGGAGCAAATATGACAGTGAACTCCGTGCATCCAGGATTAATAATGACAAATCTCTATAAATACTCTGCCACTCTCTTTAGTAAGTACTACTATAGTGTGGTCGTCCACAGTAAAAACACATAATCCCAACTACTTGAGTTATTTTCTAATTTGAGTTCTGGAAAAAAAATAATTATCAGGAATCTTTAAGCTGGCCACTCCTCTCATATGGAAGAACATCCCGCAGGTAACTTAACTGATGTCCAAGTAAAGAACATTCATTATGTAAAGTGTTTTAAATAACCGAGTACGTAGAAACGAATACATATTAGAGTTTGAATCCATAGTCTTGAGCTATTTTTATTCTTTTCAGGGGGCAGCCACAACTTGTTATGTAGCTCTCCACCCAAAGTTGAAAGGTGTAACCGGGAAGTATTTTGATGACTGCAACGAATGGCTGCCGAGCAAATTTGCAACAGATGAAAAGTTGGCCAAGAATCTGTTTGACTTGAGCAGCAAGTTGGTTAACTCTGCTTAATTGTAATGTAGAGAATTGATATTTCCATAAGCAAAAGATTCCTCTAATTAGTACTGACCTGGCTAACTAGTCCAAGTACTGCTCTTAGAAGATGGCAAGGCTAGTTTCCAACATGGCCATTACTTTCCTAGACAAAGCAAAACTCTGACAAACTTACAATATTATGTCATAAACTGATGGGAGTGAGTTTTAATCCTCTTGCAAAATTTCAAAGAGTTGTACAAGAGATGAATTAATTTTGAGATTTTGCCTAAAATGTTTTAAGTTCCAAGCTCAACTTCAAATTTACTAGAATTGCACATGGCTTTCTTGGTAGTACAATTGGGAGTTTTCTTGGTATTACTGATCAGCAAATAAACAGCTTCTTCTCTAATAAACAATTCATGTGTGCCATTTTCAAAGCAAAATATCAGAGAGCAGCATAACAAGAATCTTTGGATTGGAAAATCATAACTGATAACTTTGTACAAAATACCAGCATTTTAGACACGTTTGTTTATTAGTATTAATTTAGCACTCACTTGTGCAGTACTCCTACAGCTCTTTTACCCATTTATAGAACAATGTACTGGTGAAGAAGGAAGATAGGTTTCAGAAATGGTCCAGAATTAAAATTTGTTGTAAATGGGAGAGAGAGAGATAATGATGGAGAATGTACAAAGAATGGAGAGCAAATTTGCAACAGATGAAAAGTTGACGAAGAATCTGTGGGACTAAGCAGCAAGCTGGTTGGTTAACTCTGCTTAATTTTAATATACTCCTGAAGTTGGTAATTAGTATTGTTGTGGCTACGACCAGTCCAGGTCCAGCTGCTTTTACAAGATGGCAAGGCTTGTTTAATTTCTTGATAGTACAGTTGGGAGTTTTATTAGTAATATTATTACGCCAAATAAACAGATTCTAGTTTAATAAACAACTGGTGTCTACTACTTTAAAAGAGAAACAGAGAATCAGAGAGTGTCATAACAAGAATCATCTTTGAGTTGAAAAAACATAACTAGCTGATGACTTTGTACAATATAACAGCATTCTTTATTAATTTCACATGTGGATACAACTTGATAATGCAATACATTGCATGTCAATACTGTTTCAGAAGAAAACTTGTTTGATCAATAACAAGAAGCATTAGACGAGAATGCTCTCTCCACTTTAACTGTCAGAAAAAGAAAACCAGCAACCGAGATGCAGAGAGAAACAAGCATAACCACTAAAATGTCCTGAAATGAAATGTACGGGCTCACAAAATAGAAAACTGCAAATGAAGCACTATGCCAAACCCTATATTGTGCAAATGATCCTTCCTGTTTCCACAAGGTAGTATTAAATTAAAAGCCCCGTCAAACTAAGGCCAAATAACATTACTCCTGGAACAAAATGTAAAGGCTAATTCTCCAAAACAGAAAACTAATATATAAATGAATGATATGAAATCAATGTATATGATAATGTTAATATATTGCTTGGAAATTAAATGGATTGCCAATATTTGATGATTTTAATACAAGGACCAGACCAGAACAAGGCTCAAACACACCCCCTACTCTCCATGTTTCCTTTTGATTCCAGTTAACAGAAGTTACACACTATATAATTGGTTTTAATCTTCAATCATCATTAACTCCAGTCATGTCTTTTTAATACTCCAAGTTGTTTGTTATCACTGTTTTCGTTACCACATTTTCCTTTAAAAAAAATTATATTTCAGACAATTTTTATTTATTTAGCACCAACTGGTGCACTCCTACACCTCTATTCAGTGTTTTCACCCATTTCTAGAACAATGTACTGGTCATGAAGGAAGCTAGGTTGCCTGGCATTCTAGTCCAAGCAGAATGCACCAATCAATTATGTATTTTAAGATTACAGCTTACCTTAATTTAGGACAGTGATAGTAACTTGATTCGTAGAAGAAAAGTTACTTAGAATCATAAGCATTTAAAGAAAGAGAAATTTCTCCTACTGATTTTATGCACACAACAGTAAATAATTCAACTCATCAAGAACAGGATACGCTCAAGGGCTTCAAGACATATTCATGCAGTGACAAAGCATAACAAGATTAACATTACATGGTGTTTTCTAAAATGATAATGATAAAATCAGCGGTACAAGCTACAAAATTCATGTTATGAAGCAAGCAAAAGTACCACATTGACCGAGGTATGCCAAACAAGGATTCTATTAGAACAAGTTAAAGGAGAACCTTTTTGGCCTGGAAGAAAGTCAGAGTAAACAAAAGTTGACACAAGTTAAGGGAATGAATTTGTACCGTATAGTGCTTGAACAGCATAGCAACCAACGCGTTAAGCTGAGTATTGAACATTCCATTACTAATGCCCAATATCGCTGCTATGAGAAGAGGGAATATAGCGCCAAATAATCCAGTACTTGTGCTGCATAATTCCACGAGGAAGAACAAACAAAATCTTAATGAGAGAGATATGGGAGTATTAGATGGTTATTAAATCATTTAATACAGTCAAGAACATCAGGTTTCTAAAAAACTTGAGAATACTTGTGTTGGCAGGAAAGCTTATTGTTAGTATTTATAGTTTGTGGTTTTAATGATGACAATGTTTATATGGGCTTAATTGATTTTATTTTGGCTTATAATTTAATTGGGTCGTGTTATTCAAATAATTTTATGCATATTAATTATATGATATATAATAGTGTGCATGGGTTAATCACTTTGTCTCCTAGCTCACGAAAGTTAATGCAATATTGGAGTGAGTAAATCAAGGTGGTTATTTTTGTCACATGCCTTAAATTTTTATATATAGAATATATATATGTTTATATCCAATCCTGTTATGCTTTAAAGACTAATTCAAATTGGAGTAATTTAAGGAGATTGAAAATCTGTTTAATATTCCTTAAATTTCTCATATTTTATTGTGGGGTTATACCCTTCCAATATATATATGTTATTTGTTATATATATATTGAGCTACCAATTTAAATGTATTTGGGAGATTTTTTAGGAATTGGTTTTATGAAGGATTCTTATTTAAAGTTGATGGAGATGTTATTTTGTCACATGCTAAACAGTAATTGCTATTTTTAAGGGATCTTGCTAATTGCTAATAGGACTCTTTCAACTAGTATTTGATTTTCATTTGACTTCTTCATAGCTGTATTTCCTTATCTACTGATGTTGTCATTGGTAACGTGGATCTCCTATTTCAATCAAAAAGATATAGCCGTTGCAGGAGGAATTGGAAGGTTTCATAGCCGTTGCTCTCTTTTTGATATATATACTGTTTACACGGCTTCAAAAAGAACACAAGACTACCGAACAGAAACTCTTCAAGCTATCCAAGATACACATCAATTATCATATCATTCTTTTAGTCTTGGTTTACGGTGTTCGTGTATTCCTTATTTCATATATATTGTAAACATAGTACAAGTCTAGGTTGGCTTGGAGTTTTTATTTTAGTAATATTCAGTCTGTACAACGAAGGTATCAAAGTCTCAGAGGTGAGAGGTGCTGCAGAGGTGCAAAGGGGGCAGAGGTGTCTAATCGATTGTCGTTGTAACAGGGAGTTTTATTATCTTTGTAATTGCTGAATATTATTTTAATAAAGTGAGTCTCCAATCCTAATTGGGATTAGACGTGGATTAGGCCACTAGAGTAGAGGATAGGGACTGAACCACGTAAAAAATCTCAGTGTGATTTTCTATTGTTTTGCTTCTGTTTTTTTTTTGCTTCAATATTCTGCAGTTTCTGTTTACGTCGAAAAAGTTTTACACTAATACGGACAGGTATTGTCTGTCCGTTATAGTTTATAACAGACAAAGTATATAACTAATACGGACAGGGTTAGACCGTCCGATTACAGTCTGCTATAGTAAACTTTGAAAATTGGCCGCTGTAGATCACTTCTAAGTATTTACACCTATTCACCTCCCCTCTAGGTGTTCTTAATTACAGAATTACACTTATGTGTGCTTCTTATTAGCTTTAAGTAAATTAAAAGCATCAGGTTCTCCGCAGCAACAACAAATACGAGAACAGAAAAGGAGTACTACTTCAGTTAACAGAAAAACTTACCTGTTCTTCAGAAGAAGCCAGAGCAGTGCAAAAGCCTGAGCAAATGCTCCCCCAGAAACTATTAGGGTAATAGACATGAGACCCCAGGTAAGTTGACCAGCAGCTAATGAACACTGGCACAAGTTTCAAAGACAAACTTGAGACTTTTGAACTTAAATTTCAAATAAAGAATATAGAAACACAATTCTAACCGTCTACCAACATCCAATGGCATATCAACATAAAAATCTCCCTTTTGACATACAACCCTAATAATCATAGCATATGTAGATGGTAGTATATGTTCTCAAAATCGAATGGGCAGAAGACGGGAACTACAAGACCACGAAAGGGGGCAACTGAATATATTCTAATCTCCATGCCATAATACTTGTGTACAAATACCAGAATGATAATAAATGTCATATTGAATGCACATAATTACTCAAGGAAGAAGCATAGAAAATTGTCAGGAATTTATTTATAAAAAAAAATTAAAAAATACCTTTTCTGTTGTTTACAATAGGCAAGGATGAATGTCACTTGATATGACTACTATCATCACCCAACTCAACATGATGCAATATATAAAAATGTTTTGCCTAGAATTCATACAAGTAAAGGGCAAAATATAGTGATGTACTTAATTCCTTTTAATGATTGAAAATCAAAAGGTAATAAATCATTTCTGCATTGCATACTTACAACTGCATCAAAAGCCCCATAAACTGCCATTGCACCACCCACACCAGCCTCTCCCAGTACAGGCTCAACGATATACTTGGTAAATTCAGCCCTATATGCATCTTCCAAGGTCAATTAAAGTAGGATGAAACAACTCACTAATAGTATTTTATCACAACCTAATTGAGTACTCACGATACAAATGCTTGCTGTAAGCCAGAATATGCTACAAGGGGGATGATCAAAAGTAGTCGTGCATCAAACAAGGGAGTGATGACTGACTTTGACAGCAATACCATTAAAGAATAGAAACTGACGGAAGAAACTCGGAGTCCCTCCACTTTTTTAGAATCCCTTTTTTGTAAGAAGCACATGAGAATGGTACCAAAGGTCATACTACAGAGAAAGACAATGAAAAGAAATGTTGTGCCGCTGGTACGTCCTGCCTGCATGGTTTGAACAAATACCAAATTTTATTAGAGTTCAAAACTTCTATGAAATAATACCTATAAAAATGATTCATTAGCTAAATCAAATAATACAAATGTCTGAACTATGACATGACTAAATGCAAGTCAGCCATATGATTTCCTCCATCCAACAATGGTTATTTTTTGGATTATCAAAAATAGCAAGATGGAAAAGACTCGTTATACTGTCAAGAAAGAATTGCTTCTTGATCACCATCTAGTTCAAAAGTGGCCATACCACCTTACCGCTGACATTAACTATATTGGCATCCTTTTATCATGCAAAGAGTATAAGTATGTTTTCGCATATATCTGGTCTTGGCTAAATAGATTCAGTCTCTCCATGTTGCGCACATCCAATAACAGGCGGTGTCCTTGTTTAATAACTTTTGTATCTCTGATATCCATTTTAAATTACTGCGCCGGAGCACTTGACCATTTTCTGACTTGATTGTTACTAGTAGACCCAACTGCCAATAGTTTATCTTTTTTCTGAATAAATTAAATTAAATTGCAAACTGTTGACCATGTTTTACCAGTTCAACAGATTCATCAATACACACAAATTGTTTTATTTCTACTAAACACTTCCTTTATTTGAAATTGTTTTGTACGTATCCACAATCATTATACTTTAAAAAGAAAAAAGAAAATTTAGTAGAAAAGCCAAAGCTTGGAACCATTACTGCAAGGAGAGTAGATCCTTTGTCCCCATTTTACCTGTCCCCCACCTAAATTTTCACACCTGCCCTCTTACTTAACATCAATTGACTCTAAAATTAAGTGACCAAGTATTAAAAAATTAGGTTGGGGATGGAGGAGGGACATGCAAAATGGGGATGCAAGCATACCTTTCCGCCTTTCAATAGAGCAAGAGAGATAAGATTTCCAACTAACTGCACATTAATACAGACCAGAAAAACTGTTGGTACAAATCGAAAGCATTACTATTAACAATTGAATTTAGATCCATGATAGCCAAATAGTTAACTATACGAGGAAAAAGTTGAAAAGTTAGACCTGGTGGCGGGCAAAATATCCCCAAAATTCTCCGTTAAATTTAGCAATTACAGTTCCTTCACGTACATTGAGATCATATGCATGACTGCGTGCAGTGCAAGTAAGATATGTGCCCTGATACACAACATTAAAGTAATTAAAGAAATGTAAGATTTACTGCAATCATGAGTTCAAGTCTATAAGAGAGTCGCACCTGTCCAACCCATATTATTGAAGCAGCAAAACCAAGGTACAAAGAAGCTGGCACCATCGTATACCTGTATGAAGAATCAACCAAGTTTTATAAAGGCTTTCTGGAGTTTCAGTAAAGGCGTTCTTTATTGAAATTAGAGCACATTTTTGAAAAACCTCTACTAAACCGATCGAGCTACACTTTGCAGCTATATATATCAAAATTGTTCAACTAATGCTTGCCACTAACTGACATGAAGTGAAGGCAATTAATTAATAAAATTTACTACTACTTTTCACCTCAAGAGTTCACAAAAAACAACAAACAGTCTTTAAAAAGAAGTTGAATAGTAGTAACTAAAAAAGAAAAAGATATAGTTACCATGTTGGTTTCAAATTTGCAGCTATAAACAACCAATACCCAGTAGTTCCTAGAATCAGAGCATTCTTTGATCCAATCATTCGAACCACAACTGAAGCAACCATTGAAAAAGCTGCGAAAGACGAATGCAATATCCCTAGGGAAATAGTTCCCAAATTTCCCTCCTGAAAAACATAAACCATATATTCAAACCAACCAACCCACAAAAAAAAACACACAGAGAAACTTAACTCACGGTGTTGATTGTGCTCTCCAAATTCTGAGCAGCACTGTAGGCTAAAAAAATAAACAAAAAAGCCCAGCTCAGAAAATGAACATCCCTGGTATGATTTAGGATTGGAGTTTGCGAGGAGGAGGAGGATTCAGCAATCAGTTGTGTTTCTTCATCCATGATCATTTCTATAATTAATATTCTCACAACTGAACTGAATCGATCACAAATATATATATATATATATATATATATATATATATATATATATATATATACACACACACACGGAGTTGAAGGTAAGGTACTATTGGAAAATCTGAAGATATATATAGAGATATATATATAGATTATAACTATATATATATATTACTACTACTATTTTCTAGTCATTGTCGTGGGATTGCAGGAAAAGAAGTTGAGTTTGACTTTTTGAAATCAGGTCAGGAAAGTCTAGGCTGTCTACCTCAACATCATTTATTTATTTAATTCATTAAAAAAACTTATAATCAACAACTATTAGCTAGCCGATTCAACTACCTTGAGTATAGTCTAGGCTGTCTGTAGTAGTATAATAATGTTCTTTTTCCTGCCCAAATTTTAATCTCATATGGATAAAGGTATTACTATATCTTTACAATGGAATGCAACGGTAAGATGGAGAATGCATTTGTTATTTACCTTTCTTTATATCTGATTGATTAAGTAGATCGGAGGGTTTTTACGGATTCCATTCTTTTTTATTATTATTATTATTATCATCTCTCTCGAGCTAGAATTTTTTGCATACTGTGGGATCATCATATTTCATTGTTCAACCTTGAAACATTTAAATGTAGAACAGAAGACGTTTCTTTATTCGGAAGACAGAATACTTTCAGATCAAGGCTAACAACACTGGAATTAGATCTCTTTGGGAATTAAGGTGAACTTTGTTGGCACATTGATCAGGCTTATAAATCAATGCCAAATTGATAACAATAATGCATAGGCAGTTTTCTAAAAATCTCCATCTACATCCAGTTAAAGAAACGCCTAGTCCACCTCTAAGCACCGCTTCACATACAGATTTCCATGAACACAAAAAAAATTGGCATTGTCCAACCGTCAATGCTACACAAACACAAAGCCATCCAGAAGAACAGTTGGCTATTTAATATACAACAATTCAAAAGAAACAAAAACATGATAAGCAATTATTAAGGCAAAAGAGCTGCCATATTCAAAAGGCTCAAAACGGAATAACAGGGGTTAAATTTCCATATAAAATTTTGAAAACAAACTAGGGGTCATCTTTCCCCCCAACAAATTGTTATATATCAGCCTGCAGACATCAGACTACAAGTGCAACACTCATCATAGGTTCTAGCAACAACAAATAACATGATATACTGGGAAACACAAATGTCATTCAAAATAATAGAATACTGTATGGTTATCCTTGGCAACCATTATCATATCTAAGCCAAGTGTACCACCATCCCACAATATAAACATTTCACTCCAGTAATGAAGATTGCATTTAGGAACTCTCCCTGGCAAGGTGGCCTAGGAATTCATTTTCAGTTGGCACGACTCCTGATAACGTCAAGATCCATCTCAGTTGGATCGGTTGCTTGCAACTCCACCTGAATTCCATCAAGCTCCCTTTTGAACCTGTCCTTTGAACTAGCATAGATCATCTTGCTTCGGACACGTGCAGTATCAGGACACCTTATACAACACAGAAAGTATAAATTAAGTAAACTAGGTTAGGTACGAAGAATTACAGAACAGTTAGATTTGTACAAGTTCAAATTTACCACGCAATAAAGAAAATCTTGCTTTTCTGACAGTTCTCAGACGTCACAAAATCAAAATCATAGACAGCATAGCGACACTCATCGGCAGGAAGACTTGCAGCAAATTCATCATAACTTTCGGTTGGCTCACCAACCTTTTCAACAACAACTTGCTTTTGCTTCTCCTCAATCTTGAAAACAACAAATCGATAGGTTCTTTTGGCCTTCAGTTCCAGAAACCTTAACTTGCAGTCATCGTGCACAGCTATCCCAGATGCTGCATTGGCCTGTGAATTGGATGACATCCATAAGTTCATAACTAAAAAATTTAATACTGTCATAATCACATGAGTGACATTTTCTCCTATTCTAGTTTACATAACAGTTTAATTAGAACATACAAGGAACGATGCACTGACAGCAGAAAAAATGAAATAAGTAACTCCATAACCAACTAAACCCTAGATAAACATTGCAGTGAAATTCAATCATATTCAATTCAAGTAAAACGGAAGTGAAATAAAATTTAATCCTGAAATACATCCAAGTTGGAAAAATGAATTTCCAACATTTCCTCAAAGGTAAGGTACAAGAAGAAACCAAGAAATAGTGTTATATGCAATTCTATGTTGGGAATGTTACATGCAACAGGAGTTCAAATTAAAGGATAATGTCAAAAATATTTCTGAGATTGGAGACTATCAATAATGCTGTTTGCTTCAATCTGTACCTAATAGCTTAAGCTTGTTACTAACTACTAAGGTACCCCACACCCACTTCTATATTAAATATAGACCAAAATAAAAAATAAGAAAGGGTTTGAATCTCTCTCTCTTTAATCTTCCTTCTCCTTTAGGTATCACCCAAAAGATGAACAAGAAGATTCAGCAGAAACAAAAATACATGAAATCAAGAAATTTGCCATTAATAAAACATACTGTATTTATAAATAGTGAAGAGCAAGGATGAAACCAATAGATCCCTCACATTCAGTTCACATAGCACTACTACTGACAGCTTAACCGAATTCAACTGAACTCGTATTCAGTAAATTATAAGTTAAATTTACATGAAGGAAAGCCTTCAAATCAACTCAAAAATTAAATCAAATCTGAGAACGGGATAAATAAGTAACTAGTTGCCGGGAAAAATATATATATGTGCAAAACATTATAATTTGGGAACTAATTAGGTTTGATGGTTAGATCGATCGTAAATTAATACAGATAAAATACAGAAAAGTTGCCAATGAATTTAAAGCCCTAAAACCCTAAAACAAAAAAGAACTCACCATTTTGGGGGCGTGCTTCGATGGAAGGATCAATAAAGAGAGATTTGAGGAGGAGAAAATTTAGAGAGAGCAGGAAACCCTCCGATAACGAGGGCTATGGAAATGTAAATATAATCTCTTTTTATTAGGCTGCCTCAGTGTGGGAGACTTGTATACTGTGTATAACTTTACACATGACTGTACCGTGTGAGTGAGGGTTCTTGCTTGTGGCGTGACGCCACGTCTATTGTCTAAAAGGCTGTCAACAGAAACAGCTCGCATGTGTCGGCTACGCGGCGTCATTCAAGTCGGCTAAAATATATATGACAGGATGAGGTCATATATGTACTTTTGATTAATCTTATAGACAAAAACATGCTTGTGAATATATACTACTACTAGTCCCTAAATTAATACCAATATATAAATAATAAATTACTAATAGATTTACTTTTAATAAATTATAATATATTTTTATTATTATACATTTATTTCGTTGGTAATTTTAACATAGTACATATTTCTTTTATTGGTAAATTTAGTTGATATATTTTTTTAAAAGTGGTTAAACAATATAAACAAATTTTTATAGTCGAAAAATATTAATTCGTCACTCTAGTTAACAAATATTTAGGCGAAAGGGTGTTATATGTCGATTAAATAAAAGTACGGTATACAAAGTGTCACATTTTGAAGTATAAGATGCAATTGAGTTAATTTATAAAATACAAAAATGCATTTAACTCATAAAAAACTCTTATGAAAATAATTTTTAAATAATGTAACAAATATTACTAGTTCATAATTTACACCAGACGTAGATGGAATTAGTCATTAATCAACTTCGACACATTATTTTACATCAAATTTTAGAATTATTTCTTTAATCATATAATTGTACTCATGTTTTATTATTTAATGTACTCATGTTTCATAGAGCTTGCCAGCTTGGGATGAAGCCAAGGGTTCTAACTTCTAATGTTGTGTGGTGAATTTTCTAAATAGAAGTATACAATTAAACTTGAAATATATTTTTGTGGATGTTCAACACTAGCTTGGCTGAGTGGCTCGGTTAATGAGCAACGCTATTATTCAGGGAATTGATATTTGTATAAATAAATTTGATAATTTTACAAAAAAATTTATATAAATATAAATAATAATATTTTGTTTCTAAATTTTAAAACGGACAAAAAAAATAGACAGAAAATTAAAATTTTCTTTTCAATTCTTATGTTTCTAAGTTTTTTAATAAACAGAAAAAAAAGAAATTGATAAAAATACTATGTCACTTTTTCTGTCAAAGTTTTCCGTCCAAAATTGACCTGATTTGGACGAAAAAAAAATTAGAGTAAGTAATTTTTATAATTCTCATATTATACTCAACTTTTCCAATTTATTTTTATCTACTCAACCTAAGTTGATAAAGGGAAAGAGATTTCTCTCGCCTTGAAACGACTTCTTTGTTCTTGCTTGACGAATTCTCGATCGACGCAGACGATCTGTACATGCCTTTACTTATTTGTTTTACCTTCTCTTGAATATCGACTTTTTGTTATAATTTTCTTCTGAAAACTTCATATGGAGTATAAGTTATAATTGGTGTAATGTTTCTCCTTTTCTGAATCTTAAATAGTAGATTGCAATTAAACATGTTATTATCATTGATATGAAATATGAAAAATTATTTGACGACTTTTGGGTATAGTATGACAATGACTTTGTAAAATTAATTTTTGTTTAACATTTATTTGGATATTTGTATTTGATTATGGAATTTTTTTCTTTGATTAAATGTAATTTGCATATTTTTATTCATAGTTCAATGGTTATAATTAACAGAATGGTAAATTTGTAAAAGTTATGTTTTTTTTTCATTTCATTAGAACTCAAAAATGTAAAAATGAAAAATTTTAAATTTTCTATTAAAAACTCAGAAACAAGTCAAAAGGAAAATTTCAAGTTTTTATTTTTTCTTTTCTATTCTAATTTAAGTTTTATATTTTTTTCTTTTCTGTCCAAAACTCAAAAACAAAGTGCAAGTGGAGTTTACCTTCATTTGAGAGAGTAAAGTATATTTTTTGTTTA
Source organism: Panax quinquefolius (assembly GCA_020205615.1). Classification (NCBI taxonomy): domain Eukaryota; kingdom Viridiplantae; phylum Streptophyta; class Magnoliopsida; order Apiales; family Araliaceae; genus Panax; species Panax quinquefolius. The sequence continues at coordinate 122,777,750 of CM035168.1, forward strand.
AAATTAAATAAATTGAAATCGAATTAATGAATGAATTAAATCTGGTTTTTTTTTTAATCGAATGGTGAATCGATAAGATGGACGAGCTGAATGGTTAAGTCAAATTTTTTTAGTTGAATGAGCAGCTGAATGAAGTAAAAAACAAATTTAAAAATTTAAAAATTTTAAAAAAATATTTACTATTATATTAAGTAATATTAAATAAATTTACAACAATTTTAAATTTTTTCAGAAGGGTAAAATAATAAAGTTTTGTCATTCAGATATTTCAGACATGTCAATTATCAAACAACTTTTTTCATTCAGATTCAGATTCATTCAATTTTTATCAAACACCCTCTAACTTGTTTAATTAATAATTTCACTTGTAGAAATATCAATTCCCTATTATTTATTAATTTCTTACATTTTTGGATTCGCTAATACGTAAGTAAGCTTCATAAGAAGTTTCGATTAATCGAATAAAAAAATACAAGTATTATCACGTGTAAAAAGTTACCTCTCATTTTACGTGTTAATACTATATTAATCAATTAACTAAAATTAATTTTATGTTAATCGCTCCCATCTTTATTTATCATTTTTTATTAAAAAAATATTATTTATGTTTTTTATTAAAAGGAAAAAGCTTAAAAGTATTATTTTGTGGTGATGGAGGGGGAGGGACTAAGGTAGTAATAGTGGCAAAATTGAGTTTGGTCCTCGACCCTCTCTCTTTTTAATTTAAGAAGACAGCAGATGAGAATGTCATTGTCGCAAGGCGTAGGGTCCATCAAAGATTCTACCTCCGCGTCAAACCAACGCTAGCCTCCCTTTTCCCCTTTTTTTCAATTTTTTTTTTTTATGATTTGAGTAGGACTACCACGATGTCTTAAAGTTTCATCCATAAAAGGCTAGTGAAGGCAGGGGTTCTAAAATCTTAATTTCAAATGATATAACATTAAATAAAATAATCGTACTTACTCTATTATATACTCTTTCGATTTTATAATAATTGTCTTTTAAAAAAAAATATTTCAATTTATGTATAATTTACAATTTTTTAGAAGAATAAATTATTTATTTTTCTATAATATTTTTAATTTCTCTCATCCTCCTAATAAATTTTATCCCTTACATTAATAGTTTCTAACTTTTCATAAAGGAATAGTGATAAAATTTCATACAAATTTTAATTTTTAAATGATAGTATTAAATGTGACGCCCCAAAATAGGTATACATCACTCATTCTGAGTCGCCAAATATATGGTACAGAACTTAAATACAAACTTAATTATATAACCGTCGTGTAACATAAGTTGAGAGTTTTAACACGAATATTGTCTTCTAGACAATATCCAAACTCAAATGGAGTCCTCATTACAATTATTATTACACTATTTCACATAATAGTGAGGACTACTAAAACAACCATCTGGATCGTCACTTCATTCCCCGACTAGTTCCAGCTATATTATCATTTCCTGAAAAGAATAATGAAAGCAAAAGGGTGAACTCAACTAGCCCAGTAAAAAATATTATGATTAAGATAATGCAAAATAAATTATCGTTAGCCTTCAACAGTGTTAAACTGATAGAATACAATAAACAACAAGTTTAACTGCAGCGGAACAAGCAATCCATTATAAGAGTCAAATAGAGCATGATATCTACTATCTTATATGATTTAAAAAGTTTATCATAAATTTTATAGTTGAGACTCGGCTCAATAAATAATCCACATCACTGTATTATTCATGCACTACGGCCCAAGGATATTCATTAGTATCACGTCCACGAATTATCCATGCATTACGGACCAAGGATATTCGTGATATCACAGATTATCATGATCATGCCAACAATTATCCATTAATGCACTACGGGCCAATGAGAACTTTTATCACATCGTTTGTAACATTACAGATCATGATTATACCGAATAATCCATGGTCATAATCATACCAATCAACAGTTCATCTATGCACAACGGGCGAAAGATGACTTTCATCACAATATAAGCATGAGAATGATGACAATGATATAATAATTCAATTAAATGAGAGCAAGGATAAATTTTAAAGATTTATAATTTAATTTATCCATAATTCAATAGTGTCCAAATCGTTAACATGATACAACTTTGTGGAGTAAAATTAAAGAATAATATTGCATCAAAAATAATTTATACCGAAAGAAATCAAATTTTATCATGAATAGTACCCCAGGTGAATAGTATCTGAGTGAATAGTACTTCGTGAATAGTACCATACGTATGAATAGTGTCGTATAAATGAATAATACTCCGAAATGAAAAGCTTAAAATTTAACAATAATATTCAAAAAAATATCCTTGTGAAACGATACTAGATGAAGTACAAAATTCAAGGATATTCTACTAATTTTACGGAGTATAGAAGTAATACTTTAACAAAATGAGTGTAGAATTAGGAATACGGAATAAAATTGTGACGCCCCCAAAATTAGGTATACATCACCCATCTTGAGTCGCCACTTACGTGGTATGTAATTTAAATACAACTTATTAACATAAGCTGTAGGTGTACAATACGACATAAATCGTGAGTTTAAATACAAATATCGTCTACTAGATATTATACAAACTCAAACAAAAAGTCCTCATTATGATTATTATCACACTATTTTTGAGAATAGTGAGGACTACTAATGCTATCTTCAGGACCATCACTCGCTTTTCCGACTCGTCCCCAAATTTATATTATCATTTCCTCAAGAGAAAAACGGTGAAAGAAAGGCGAGCTCAACTAGCCCAGCAAGAAGAAATATTATGACTAAGATAATGCAGTAATAAATTATCAATAGTCTTCAATATTGTTAAACCGATAAAATACAATAGACAACCGGTTTAATCTGCAAATGAATATCTAATCCATTAAAAGAGTCAAGTAGAAAATAAAGTCTACTATCTTTTAGGTTTAAAAGGTTTTTCATCATCATTTATATAATTGAGACTCACTTTAATAAATATTCCACATCATCGAATCACCCTCGCACTACGGCCAAGGATATTCTTTTAGTATCACGACCACAATTATTCATGACTACGCGCCAAGAATATTTGTGTATTCATTAATGGTCATGATCATGCCAACAATCGCCCATCAATGCACTACACTGGCCATCGAGGATTTTTTATCACATCATTTGTAACATTACTACCATGATTACACCGAATAGTCTCTCGGTCATAATCATACCAAGTCCATCTATGCACTATAAATTACGTGATGACTTCAAAAAAAATATAAACATGAGGATGATGACAATGATATAAGAATTCAATAAAACAAGTTCAAGAATTATTTTATCCAGAATTATTAACGCCCAAATTAGTAAAATTCAAGAATGATCGAAGAATATTTCCATGAAAAGATACTCGATGAAACGCAAATATCAAGGATATTCTACTAATTTCATGGAGTATAGAAGTCAAAGTTTTAACCAACCTGGGTATAATAAAGAATGGAATAACAAAAGAAATCACCATGCATGATATAGACCGCATGCATGTGTTATTCCAATGTAATAATAAATAACGGAACAGTCGGTGAAATTCACACCTGCAAGCAGGATGTTCCAATGTAATAATAAAGACGGAACCGGTCAGTCCTGTAAAACACATGCATGTGATGTTCTAATGTAATAATAAAAAGACGGAACCAGTTAGGTGTAAAACACATGCATGAGGATGTTCCAATGTAATAATAGAAGAATGTCACCAAGTATAGGGTAAACCACTTATACAAAGTTATTCCAATGTAATAATAAGCAATGGAATAACAACAGTTCTCTTCATGAATAAGAAAGAATAACACCCCTTACATTTGGTAGGAGATTGAATATCGCAGTTAGCAGTAAGTAACAAAATACTCTTCTTCTTTCTCTTATTCTCTCTATACTTTTCTCTCTATAGCTTGAATGAATTCGTGAAAAATAATGAAGCCCTCAGGCCTCTATTTATAGAAGATTTCTAGCTTAGCACCGCTTGAGTGTGAAAAGGCAAGTGGCTCGACGAATTGGTTTGACCTCAGTAATGTGAAACGACAAGTGGTTCGACGCTGTAATGTGAAACGACAAGTGGTTCGACGTCGGTAAAGGTAATTACTATTAACGAAGGTAAATACTATCGACGAAGGTAAATACTATTCACAAGGGTAATTACTATTGACGAAGGTAAATACTATTCACAAGGATAATTACTATTGACGAAGGTAAATACTATTCACAAGGGTAATTACTATTGATGAAGAGACTCTTAGATGATGACATATGAGCCCCCCCATAAAATAATCAAACTTACCACAAATCATAACACATATTTAATCTTTCAATAATTATCAATCATTTATAACTTGTCGTCTCAATTATTGATTTAATACTATAACATATTATACTGATGATGATCTTTGTGACAATAATTGAATCAATAATATAAGAGATATGATGCAACAATTATCGTGAAGCAATAATTGAGCATAACCGAGTGACTTCTCACGAAGATCAATAATCAATACCGTGTGCTACTACGCAACCACGCCAGACATCGCATGTACTTTTACCACCGGGTAGTTCAATGCTTTTAACGGTAACACCTCCGTAGTTATTTTTATAAAAATATTTTTGTCGTTTTCTCAATCCGATAATAATGTTGTGGGGTCCACCAATGATTGAGCCATCAGATTTAATATTCCTAACAAAAAAATATTCCCACCAAACGTAAATATTTTATAACAACTTACATACTTTGCAAAATTTATAAATATTACCCACAACTATAACATTATATCAAATTTATTCCATAATATTCAAATATTTATAGAAAAATTCATCTTTATTTATAAAATTTCGGGTCTTACAACCTCCCTTCTTATGAAATTTCGCCTCGAAATTAGGGTACGATACTGGTATATCAAGAGGTAAGGATACCTTGATTTCATTTGATTCTAACTCCCAAGTCATTTCCTCAACATCGTGGTTCCTCCATAAAACTTTGACTTGAGGTATAACCTTGGAGCGTAGAATATGTTCTTTCTTATCCAAAATTTGAACAGAACCTCTTCATACGTCAAATCTTCCGCTATTTCGTCTGGGTTCTAACTCAATAATATGGTTGGTCTTTCACATATTTACGTAACATAGATATGTGAAAAACGTTACTGAGACATATTTCACAGAAGCGAAGTCTATAGCCACGCTTCTACTCGATCGAGGATTAAAATGGACCGATGAATCGAGGATTAAGTTTTCCTCTCCTTCCAAATCTTGTAACTCCTTTCCATGGGAGCAACTCTTAACAACACACGATCTCCTATATCGAATTCCACGCCCTTTCGATGAAGATCAAGATAACTCTTTTTGTCGATTTTGTGAGGTTTTTATATCGTTGTCGGATCATTTGAATCTTTCCAGTAGTCATACGTATCAACTCCGGTCCCAACAATGTTGCTTCACCCACCTCATCCCAAAGATCTTTGGAGAACGACACTTTCTTCCATACAATGCTTGAATGGAGCCATGCCAATACTTGCTTGATAACTGTTGTTGTAGGAAAACTCCACCAATGGTAAGAACTTGTCCCAACTCCCTTGAAATCAAGGACACGAGTCTTAATAGATCTTCAAGAGTTTGAATAGTCCTCTCCATCGTCCGTCTGATCCGAGGATGATATCGCCGAGCTAAATCGTAAGTCCTGTGCTCATAGCTTTTTGCAAACTAACCCAAAATCGTGAAGTGAATCTTGGGTCTCGATCGAAACTATGGATACTGCAAGATACCATGCGATCTTTACAATCTCGTTTATGTACATACTGAGCAAGACGTTCAAGTGTATAAGTTTTCGTGTCGGCAGAAGAAATGAGCGGAGACTTGGTCAATCTATCAACAATGACCCAAATCGCATCAATGCCTTGAGAAACCTTAGGAAGACCCCAGAACGAAATCCATGGTAATGTGCTCCCACTTCCATTCCGGAATTTCAAGTGGTTGCAATGGACCTTTTGGTACTTGATGCTCCGCTTTAACTCGTTGACAAGTTAGACACCTTGAGATAAACAAAAGCTATCTCTCTCTTCATATTGCTCCACAAAAAATGTATTTAATGAATATCATGATACATTTGGTACTCCTGTGATGGATTGCAAATGGTGTGTTGTGCGCTCCATCATGATATTATACTTTAAATCGGTCGTTAGAACACAAAGTCCGGAGTTGACTCAAGTATTCCTTCTTCATCGATTCTTGCTTCCTAAGATAGCACCTTTTGCACTTTCTTCCTCATAACGATCACTCCTGTGTCCGTAGCTTGAAAGCAGCTTTTAACTTTATCAATTAAAGTCGGTTCTACTCGTATACTCATTTGTCATCACATGCGTCCCTCGAGTCTTTAATTCTATCTCCATCTTTTGCAAGTCACACAAAATGGGCGCTCATGCGTTGACAATATCGCACTTGTACTTGCATATGATTTCTACCAATCGCGTCGCCTACCACGCTTGCTTTTTCGAGGATGGTATTGGATGGTATGATCATAATCTTTCAACATTCAAGCCAACGTCGTTGTCGCATGTTGAGTTCCTTTGAGTGAAGAAATATTTGAGGCTTTTATGATCCGTAAAGATCTCCACTTTCTCCCCATACAAGTAATGCCTCCACATTTTAAGTGAAAGACAACAAATGCTAACTCTAGATCATGAGTAGGATAATTCCTCTCATATTCTTTGAGTTGTCATGAGGCATAGGCTATAACTTTTCCATGTTGCATAAGAACACATCCCAACCCTTTGCTCAAGCATCATCAGAGATGACAAATCCCTCCGAGCCGATGGTATTGTCGAGCAGTCTTTGAAATAAGTCTCCTCTTGAGTTCTTGAAAACTCTTCTCACATTCTTCGCTCCAACCGAACTTTCAGATCTTTCCGAGTCATTTGAGTCGATGGAATAGCGATTCGAGAAAATCCTTCCACGAATCTCCGATAATAACCAATTAAACCGAGAAAGCTACGACTTGATCCATCGATTTAAGTTGTTCCTACTTTGAATAGCTTGATCTTTCTTTTGGTCAAACAGATATTCCATGACTTGATACCACGTGCCCAAGGAATGCTACTTCTTCAAGCCGTAACTCGCGATTTCTTCAACTTGGCATAAAGCTTATATTCACGAAGCTTTTGGAGTGTCACCTCAAGTGTTGCTTTCATGATCTTCACGGCTTTTGGAATAAATAAGGATGTCATCAATAAAGACGACCACAAAGTGATCTAAATATTCCTTGAATACTCGGTTCATCATATCCATGAAGGCGTAGGAGCATTAGTCAATCCAAAGGACATGACTAGAATTCATAATGCCCGCATCGAAGTTTAAAGCCGCCTTTGGAATGTCGTGGTTCTAATCTTCAATTGGTGATATCCGGAACGAAGATCAATCTTTGAAAAGAATTTGGCTCTTGCAATTTGGTCAAACAGGTCATCAATACGTGGCAATGGATACCTATTTTTGATGGTGACGTGATTCAACTCCCGATAATCAATACAAAGTCGCATACTCCCATCTTTCTTCTTCACGAATGTAATGCAGAGCACCCCAAGGAGAAGTACTAGGGACGAATAAAGCCAATGTCTAACAATTCCTCGCATTGGGTCTTTAACTCCTCAAGTTCAATAGAGCCATTCGATATGGGGCTTTGGAAATAGGTTTTGTCTGGGTTCAAGGTCGATACAAAATTCAATTTCACGCCTCGGGGTAGGGCCAGAAGTTCTTGGGAATACGTCAGAAATTTATTAACAATAGAATATCGTTTAAAACGACGTATTTTTATTTAAATCGTGACATAAGCTAAGAAAGCTTGACATCCGCTTTTTCAATAAACGAATAGCTTTATGGCTTGAGATGACCGTGATTGATTTTAATGGTTTGGTCGTTTGAATTCGTGATAATAGGTTGATTAGGAATATGAAAGCTAACAACCTTAAAACAATCAATTTTTGCATGATAAGTAGTTAACCAATCAATCCCTGTAATCACGTCAAATGCAAGTATTTTTAATGAAATAAGATCGACGTGTAATGTGAGGTACCGATTTGAACCAAACAAGACTTATAAGCAAATGGATGTAATGAAGGTTTCTCCCAACGGAGTTTCATGAGATAAGTCAAAGTCTAATTTCTCCAGAGTCAAATTTAATCGATGAGCGCAAGTAGGAGAAATAAAAGAATGGGTAGAACCCAGATCAAATAAAGTATAGACTTCATTAGAGTTTATGATAAGCTTACCCGTGATGACCTCATTCGGATTCCTTGCTTCTTTGGGAGGTCACAACAAATGCTCTCCTTGACTACTGGGTTTTGAATTTTTCGGGATGGCCTTTGGTGCCTCCATCCTAAATTGAATTTGTCTTCGATAAACCACAAAATCGAGCTAAGTGACCTTCTCTTCCACAATTATAACACGCTTTGACGGCATTTGACCTTGATTTGATCGATGTGTCCCTCTCCTCCGCATTTGAAGCATATGATAGGTGGTCTTTTCCTTCCTTAACAATGGGTCTTTGGTACGACGTCTTTCCATCATTGTTGAATCTCCTTTTCTTGAAATGTCCATTCTTATTGTTTTGGCCTCGATTACCACCAAGTGGTTACCATATCTCGGCCCGTTGATTCCCTCCACGCTTGTTGTCACCGCCTCGATGACTATTCTTTGGTATTATAATTTTGCCTTACCGCTCTCTTTTAGTTCGCGTTGACTCATTATCGCGCTCCACTAATCGAGCCCTATTTACAACATCTGAATACAAACACGCATTTATGAGAAATAAGATGTTGACGTATCTCCCGCTTCAAACCTCTTAAAACATTCGCGCCATTCTCTCTTCATTATCCACCAAGTGGGACGAAACCGTGATAACTCCGCAAATTTTGCCTCGTATCATGCGACACTGGCCATATTGTTTTGTTCCAACTTGATAAACTCCACCTCCTTCATGTGGCGAATACTTTCGGAAAGTATTTGTCGTTGAATGACTCCTGGAACTTCTCCCAAGATATCTTCAAGACAATTTGGTTGAGTACGTTTTTACCGATTCCCACCAAGAATCCGCCTCCTTTCTCCGCGTGAACATAAAGGCTGTAAGGAACCTTTTGCTCCTCGGAGCATCCCAAGACATCAAATATCTTGGTAATCTGCTTTATCCATGCTTCCGCCAGAAGTGGTTTTTGTTCTCCCTTAAACTCCGGTGGTCCCAGCTCCTTAAATTGTTTAGCGGTGACCGCCCGAGAGTTTTCCGTGTTTCCACCTACGTTTTGGATGAGTCGCCTCGCTTTCATTGTTGCATAAATCGCATAAAGCCTCCGAACATTTGATCATTTGTCATTTGGTCAGTGTTGTTGTTTGCATGAGGATTGTCGCCTTCCTGATGCACATTATCTTGATTATTGATATGTGGTGAATCAACGATCGCCTGCGCTCCATTGCTATTCTCAACATTCTCGGATGTCATTTTCAGACATCGCCACAAAAAAACAAAAGGTTAATTGACATTTAACAAATTATCCTTATCTTTCCGACCAACCAATAAAATAAGACATAAACTTAGGTAGGTCATACTAGCGAAGGTATTCCCGCCTCCCTCCTAGTACTATTTCTCACATCTTAGCCGTGGATCGATCCTAAGCTCGATACCTGTTATGACGACGCCCCAAAATTAGGTATACATCACCCATCTTGAGTCGCCACTTACATGGTATGTAATTTAAATACAACTTATTAACATAAGCGTGTAGGTACAATACGACATAAATCGTGAGTTTAAATACAAATATAAATCTACTAGATATTATACAAACTCAAACAAAAAGTCCTCATTATATTATTATCACACTATTTTACGTAATAGTGAGGACTACTAATGCTATCTTTCAGACCATCACTGCTTTTCCGACTCGTCCCAAATTTATATTATCATTTCAAGAGAACAACGGTGAAAGAAAGGGTGAGCTCAAACTAGCCCAAGAAGAAATATTATGACTAAGATAATGCGTAATAAATTATCAATAGTCTTCAATATTGTTAAACCGATAAAATACAATGACAACCAGTTTAATCTGCAAATGAATATGCAATCCATTAAAAGAGTCAAGTAGAAAATAAAGTCTACTATCTTTTAGGTTTAAAAGGTTTTTCATCATCGTTATAATTTGAGACTCAAACTTTAATAAATATTCCACATCATCGAATCACCCCGCGCACTACGGCCAAGGATATTCTTTAGTATCACGACCACAATTATTCATGCACTACGGGCCAAGAATATTTGTGTATTCATTAATGGTCATGATCATGCCAACAATCGTCCATCAATGCACTACTACTATCGAGGATTTTTTATCACATCATTTGTAACATTACTACCATGATTACATCGGAATAGTCTCTCGGTCATAATCATACCAAGTCCATCTACATGCACTATGTGCCACAGATGACTTCAAAAAAAAATATAAACATGAGGATGATGATAATGATATAAGAATTCAATAAAACAAGTTCAAGAATTATTTTATCCAGAATTATTAACGCCCAAATTAGTAAAATTCAAGAATGATCGGAAGAATATTTCCATGAAAAGATACTCGATGAAACGCAAATATCAAGGATATTCTACTAATTTCATGGAGTATAAGTCAAAGTTTTAACCAACTGGGTATAATAAAGAATGGAATAACAAAAGAAATCACCACGCACGCGCGATAATCGCATGCATGTGTTATTCCAACAGTAATAATAAATAACGGAACCAAAGTCGGGTGAAATTCATACCGACAGGATGTTCCAAATGTAATAATAAAGATGGAACCAGATCCTGTAAAACACATGAGATAGGATATTCCAACAGAATAATAAAGACGGAACCAGGTGGGTGTAAAAACACACGCACAGGATGTTCCAATGAGAATAATAAAGAGCGGAACCAGTCGGGTGTAAAACACATGCATGTGATGTTCCAATGTAATAATAGAAGAATGTCACCAAGTATAGGGTAAACCACTTATACAAAGTTATTCCAATGTAATAATAAGCAATGGAATAACAACAGTTCTCTTCATGAATAAGAAAGAATAACACCCCTTACATTTGGTAGGAGATTGAATATCGCAAAGAAGTGTAGTAACAAAATACTCTTCTTCTTTCTCTCTTATTCTCTCTATATACTCTCTCTCTCTATAGCTTGAATGAATTCGTGAAAAATAATGAAGCCCTCAGCCTCTATTTATAGAAGATTTCTAGCTTAAAGACCGCCGTGTGAAAAAGCAAGTGGCTCGATTAATCGGTTTGACGCTTTGTAATGTGAAACGACAAGTGGTTCGGATACAGTAATGTGAAACGACAAGTGGTTCGACGTCGGTAAAGGTAATTACTATTAACGAAGGTAAATACTATTGACGAAGGTAAATACTATTCACAAGGGTAATTACTATCGACGAAGGTAAATACTTATTCACAAGGATAATTACTATCGACGAAGGTAAATACTATTCACAAGGGTAATTACTATTGATGAAGAGACTCTTAGATGATGATATATGAGCCCCCATAAAATAATCAAACTTACCACAAATCATAACACATATTTAATCTTTCAATAATTATCAATCATTTATAACTTGTCATCTCAATTATTGATTTAATACTATAACATATTATACGATGATAATTGTGACAATAATTGAATCAATAATATAAGAGATATGATGCAACAATTATGTAGTAATAATTGAGCATAACCGGTGACTTCTCACGTAAGCATCAATAATCAATACCGTGTGCTTACTACGCAACCACGCCAGACATCGCATTTCTTTTACCACGGGTAGTTCAGCGCTTTTAATTCAGTAACACCTCCGCCGTTATTTTTAAAAAAATATTTTTATCGTTTTTCAATCCGACAATAATAATGTTGGGGTCCACCAATGATTGAGCCATCAGATTTAATATTCCCTAACAAAAAAGAATATTCCCAGACCAAACGAATATTTTATAACAACTTACATACTTTGCAAAATTTATAAATATTACCCACAACTATAACATTATATCAAATTTATTCCATAATATTCAAATATTTATAGAAAAATTCATCTTTATTTATAAAATTCGGGTCTTACAAAATAATATTACTTTATTATTAGAAAGTATGTAAGAAAATATTATTTCATACTTAATATTGAACAAAATAATATATCCTTACAACCTGTTGAACGAAAATAATATTCTATTTAATGTTGAGCGAAGATAATATTTCTTACTTAATATTGAGCGAAAATAATATTCCTTACTTAATATTGAATGAAAATAAAATTCCTTACGAATACGAAAATAATATCGTAAGTTTAATATGAAATAAATAATACCTCTTACTCTTGGTTGTGACGCCCCAAAATAGGTTCATTCCATCCAACCCATTCGAAGTCGCCAAATACATAAGATACTGAAATAACTACAACTTTATTAATACATTTGTCGTGCAAAATACAACAACACATATCTTTGTGAGTTTGGATACAAATATATATCAATCAGAAGACGTCACAATGACACCTTACATAAAGGTATAGTCAAAACCATTTTAGAAATTAGAATCTTTGGAAAGTGCTCAAGAAAACCTTCGATATATGGGAGGCCATGCTTTTGGGTTATGGTAGATATCATATGGCCACGTAATTATCCTTGGTTGATCTAATAGAGCCCAAAGAAAATGAGAAGATTACTATCATATTCTTCCCAATGGTGAGTCTTCTCTCGACATATCATTATCTCCACTGCCTCTAATTGGGTATTATACTCCAAACAAACACCAAGATTATATAGGTAGTGCTTGTAAATATACTCAAGCAAGTGGATGAAGCACAACCATGTCTTATGATGACACGAGATTGTATGTCATTAGACATCTTGTATGATAGTGGCAAAACACCCTTCCAAGTTAAATTCACCTCACCTCAACATCTATAGATTAACCATTCTATTCCCTCGCTATCCCCGCTATTTCGACCCAAAGCCTACACTTTTATTACCCGAAAGGAATTGTGAAACGAAAAGGGTGAGCACAACTAGCTCAAGATAAAGAATATTATGACTAAAGATAAATAAATTATCAATAGTCTTCATCAGTAATAAATCAGAGATTTAGAACATATGGTAGATGATAAAACTTTTCAACCATAGTTGCAGCGGAACGAGCAATCCATTAGAAGAGTTAAATAGACCATAAAATCTATTATTTTCTCCATGTTAAAAGTCCACCAACAATGTTTTATCCTTGTAACATCAATCAATAATTCCTGTCCACAATCACGTGTATAACTCATAATCGTAATTGTAGTTCTAAATTTCTTTCCTCATCCAAGACAAAGATAATTTTCATCACTTGTCTTTACCTGAAACATCAAAGATCATGGTTATACCAAATCACAGTTCATGTTCATAATCATACTAATAAATTCATATTTGCACCACTACCAAAGATATTCATCAACAGGTTCATCTTTACACTACAAAGCAAAGATATTCAACAACAATGTGTCATCTTTGCATTACGAGCCAAAGATATTCATCAATAATTCATCTTTGCACTACAAAGCTAAAGATATTCAACAACAGTCATCATTTGCAGACACGAGCAAAAAGATATTCATCAATAATTCATCTTTGCACTACATGCTAAGATATTAATCAACAAGTCATCTTTGCACTTTACGAGCCAAAGATATTCATATATCAAAGAAATACATAATCATTTCGTGAAGTTATATAACAATAATTATAACCATGTTGATTAATTCACCTTTTTGCACTTAAGCTAAAAATATTCAATTGTAAATTCAATGGTCATGATCATACCAGTCAACAATTTAACTTTTGCACTACTGGCCAAAGAGAACCTATAGTCACGATCATACCAATAATCTACCCATCTTTACACTCAAGTCAAAGAGAAATATCATCATTAGGGTTATAAGAATGTTATATAAAAACAATATAATCAAAACATGGTTTTAATTTCAAGAGTAAGATTCATAAATCAACGATAATTTGGTCAGAGAAGAACCAGATATCGCAGATAAGATCAGATATATGCGTATAAGAATTTTCTCGACACGAAAAGATAAAGTTTCATAATAAAACCATCGAATATTTAAACATTTATCATAAATTATAATTTTATCCAAAAATTCTGAAATTTACACGGTATACTAATATTATATAGATGTACTCCCAAAAAAAATTTCATCAATTTTGGAGTTAATCACAAGGAGTTATAAGTGGTTACTTTTAAAATAGTCTTTTCTCATAAAATCTATAACTCCTAATCTATACATCCAAAAATCGCCATTTTTGGACACAATCTACAAAACTCATCAAAATATCATTTCAAATTTTTCTAGAATTTTTGAAGGTTTAGAAAAATTTCAAACTAAAAACATAATAACCCTTAAAATCCCTTACTATCCCTTACCTCAAAAAAGAGCAAGATTTAACTAGAATATTTGATCGAACTTGCACAGATAGCAATACTCAAAGTATACTCAAAATACTCACAAGAATACGCCGATAATATAGAGAGAGAAAACTTCACTTTTCGGTGTGATTTTCAATTCTAACCTAAAGACCTTATTTATAGGAAAATGCTTGAACACAAAAAAGTAAAATTTAATAAAATATTATTATTAATAACCAAAGTCATACGCCTCCTTTGAATTCAGATTCCAGCAATTCTCACATGCAAAAGTACACTTATGGGGCCAACTAACATGAGAAACATGTTTTTAGCATTTTTTTGTAATAAAATTAATTCAGACCCAATATTCCGGAACTTCAATAATTCATAATAAATAGCCCTTTTGTCAGAAAATTTGAATCTCGTGACTTTTTATAGGAAATTCAATTCTCTACAACTTTGCGTAAGAAAGTTTTTCCAAATTCCAAATGTAAATTGGTAAGAAATCCACAAACAGACGATTTTACTGTGCTATAATCAAATTTCACCAAGAAATGGGGTCCACCGACACATAAAACATGCTTTAAATATTTTGGTAACAAAAAATACTCTTTCTCCATATATACTCATATATCCCACATTCATCGTAAAAATATCATTATTATTATATTATTAAAATATAATAATATATTTAAATAAATTATTTTATCGTAAAAGATAAAATTTTAATTTTCAACGATTGTCACATTAAAATTTTCTCCATCTATATCCACATAAAATCAATATTTTCCTCATCATATGAATCAATAATCAATTATTCACAAATAATATTACAGTAATCACAATATCGACAACCGTGCGGTTCAGGAAGAGGGGCTTTCAATAAAGATTTTTCCTTCTTGGTAGCGCAATTAGGTGACCAAACCTCTCCTTAGCGTAACTTTCTAGACATTGCCAATAATGTTTTCTAATAATATTATTCAGATAATATGAATTATTGTCTCGATAATGGAAAATACCGAGTAATGACAATTTTAAAACAATAGTAATATAAAATATCAACGCAAAGAATTATTGAATCAATAAAATGTAATATTGAATAGTAATTATCGTAACAATTATTG
Organism: Panax quinquefolius; assembly: GCA_020205615.1. NCBI lineage: Eukaryota > Viridiplantae > Streptophyta > Magnoliopsida > Apiales > Araliaceae > Panax > Panax quinquefolius. Next base: position 122,793,387 of record CM035168.1, read on the forward strand.
AGTAAAGTGCCTTCACGTAAGAATCAATAATTGGTGCAATACAGTGCTCTTCGCTCAACAACGCGTATTAGTGTTTTTTAACCAATAGGGTATTCCAACAAGATAATCTGTGAATAACCACGCCTGATTATTTATAAATAACTTATATTTCTCGTTTTCTTCATCCAATTGCTTTTCGTTATGGGGCCCACACAAGGTCAGATCATCATCACCGATATTCCCGACAAAAAAATTATTCCACGACCAAACTAATATTCTAAAACAACAATAAATATTTTATAGCCACTTGCGATATTTTGTAAAATTTGCATATTTCACCCATAACTTTAAACTTTTATCAATTTAACCATTTACTAAATAATAATTATAAGAAAAATTGAATACTTTTATTTCATAAAATCGAGGTCTTACAATCTCCCTCCTTATGAAATTTCGTCTCCAGAAATTGACGTACACTCGGTATTTCAAAAAGTTTAGAATACCTTGCTTTCATTTCAGATTCCATCTTTCCTGTCCTCATAATTTCTCCATTGCTCTTCTCCTGTAATTCAGATATCAATCTAGAATACAGCTTCAAAATAAGGGTTAATTTAATAAATTAACATATCACATAATATCCCGATATTATGACTGACCAACAAATAAGCTTAGGTAGGACACACTAAGCGAAGGATTTACTCATCTCTCCTCCTAGTTCTAATCCCGATCTCCGCCAGAGATCATATCCCTAAGCTCGATATTAACCGTGGACGCCCCAAAATAGGTTCATTCCATCCAACCCATTCTGAGTCGTCAAATACATGGTACAGAAATAACTACAACTTTATTAATACATTTGTCGTGCAAAATACAACAACACATATGCTGTGAGTTTGGATACAAATATATACCAACTGTAGCACGTCACAATGACACCTTACATAAAGGTATAGTCAAAAACTGTTTTAGAAATTAGAATCTTTGGAAAGTGCTCAAGGAAACCTTCGTATATGGGAGGCCTATGCTTTTAGGTTATGGTAGATATCATATGGCCACGTAATTATCCTTGGTCAATCTAATAGACCCCAAAGAAAAACGAGAAGATTACTATCATATTCTTCCCAATGGTGAGTCTTCTCTTCACATATCATTATCTCCATCATGTCTCTAATTGGGTATTATACTCCAAACAAATACCAAGATTATATAGGTAGTGCTTGTAAATATACTCAAAGCAAGTGGATGAGCACAACTATGTCTTATGATGACACGAGAGGTGTATGTCAATAAACATCTTGTATGATAGTGGCAAAACACCCTTCCAAGTTAAATTCACCTCATCCTCAACATCTATAGACCACCATTCTATTCCTCGCTATCCCCCCCGCCGACCCGGCTACACTTTTATTACCCGAAAGGAATTGTGAAACGAAAAAGGGTGAAAAAGCACAACTAGCTCATTAAAAATATTATGACTAAAGATAAATAAATTATCAATAGTCTTCATCAAGAATAAATCAGAGATTTAGAACATATGGTAGATGATATAACTTTTCAACCATAGTTGCAAGGGAACGAGCAATCCATTAGAAGAGTCAAATAGACCATAAAATCTATTATTTTCTCCATGTTAAAAGTCCACCAACAATGTTTTATCCCTGTAACATCAATCAACAATTTCTGTCCACAATCACGTGTATAACTCATAATCGTAATTGTAGTTCTAAATTTCTTTCCTCATCCAAGACAAAGATAATTTTTATCACTTGTATTTAATTCTAAACATCAAAGATCATGGTTATACCAAATCACGCTTAATGTTCATAATCATACTAATAAATTCATCATCTTCGCACCACTACCAAAGATATTCATCAACAGTTCATCTTTACACTACAAAGCAAAAGATATTCAATAACAGTCATATTTGCATTACGAGCCAAAGATATTCATCAATAATTCATCTTTGCACTACAAAGCAAAGATATTCAACAACAAAGTCATCTTTGCATTACGAGCAAAAGATATTCATCAATAATTCATCTTTGCACTACATGCTAAGATATTCATCAACAAGTCATCTTCAGACCACGAGCCAAAGATATTCATATATCAAAGAAATACATAATCATTTCGAAGTTATATAACAATAATTATAACCATGTTGATCAATTCACCTTTGCACTTAAGCTAAAAATATTCAATTGTAAATTCAATGGTCATGATCATACCAAACCAACAATTCAACTTTTGCACCATCGCCAAAGAGAACCTATAGTCACGATCATACCAATAATCTACCCATCTTTACACTAAAGTCAAAGAGAAATATCATCATTAGGGTTATAAGAATGTTATATAAAAACAATATAATCAAAACATGGTTTTAATTTCAAGAGTAAGATTCATAAATCAACGATAATTAAGTCAGGAGAAGAAACCAATTTGTCGTGAATAGTACCCGTATTAAATATATAGTACCGTGATATGCGTGCATAAGAACTCCTCGATTAATACTAAAAGATAAAGTTTCATAATAAAATTCATATCCATATTTATAACACCTTAATCCAAATGTTATAAATCACTTAGAAATCTCATAATCTAATATTATTAATATTATAATAATATTTTAATCATTTCTTAAACTTATAAATAATTTAATCCAATTATTTACACTTTAATAATTAATGCATTTAATCATCTAAAATGCCAAACTCATAAGATTTCACCATCATTAACCAAAACCCTCATAAAAATTTGAATATACCTCATATATGATTCTCAAGCCAATAAATTATATTTTCCAATTTTCTTACTTCACATAACATATTTAATTCATTTACTCATAACTAGAACATTTTCATGAAAAATACCAAATCAGTTCCAAAAATATTTCTTTTCTTGGATTTAGCATAACATAGTCCTATATTGAACATATATTTTTCTCGAAATTTTAAAAATTCATTTACTATTTTTCATATGGCCAAAACCATCGAATATTTAAACATTTATCATAAATTATAATTTTATCCAAAAATTCTGAAATTTACACGGTATACTGATATTATATAGATGTACTCCCAATAAAAATTTCATCAATTTTGGAGTTAATCACAAGGAGTTATTAGCGGTTACTTTTAAAATAGTCTTTTCTCATAAAATCCATAACTCCTAATCTATACATCCAAAAATCTCCATTTTTGGACACAATCTACAAAACTCATCAAAATATCATTTCAAAGTTTTCTAGAATTTTTGAAGGTTCAGAAAAATTTCGAAACTAAAAACATAATAACCCTTAAAATCCCTTACTATCCCTTACCTCAAAAAAGAAAGAAGATTTAACTAGAATACTTATTGAATCTAACTTGCACCAGTATAGCAATACTCAAAGTATACTCAAAATACTCACAAGAATACGCCGATATATATAGAGAGAAAACTTCACTTTCGGGTGTGATTTTCAATTCTAACCCAAGACCTTATTTATAGGAAAATGCTTAGAACACCAAAGCAGAAAATTTAATAAAATATTATTATTAATAACCAAAGTCATACGCCTCCTTTGAATTCAGATTCCAGTAATTCTCACATGCAAAAGTACACTTATGGGGCCAACTAACATGAGAAACATGTTTTTAGCATTTTTTTGTAATAAAATTAATTGCACTCCAATATTCCTAACTTCAATAATTCATAATAAATAGCCCTTTTGTCAGAAAATTTGAATCTCGTGACTTTTTATAGGAAATTCAATTCTCTACAACTTTGTAGAAGAAATTTTTCCAAATTCAAAATGTAAATTGACCAAATCCACAAACCAAGCGATTTTATGTGCCATAATCAAATTTCAATCAAGAAATGGGGTCCACCGACACATAAAACATGCTTTAAATATTTTGGTAACAAAAATACTCTTTTCTCCACATATACTCATATATCCCACATTCATCGTAAAAATATCATTATTATTATATTATTAAAATATAATAATATATTTAAACGAATTATTTTATCGTAAAAGATAAAATTTTAATTTTCAACGATTGTCACATTAAAAATTTTCTCCATCTATATCCACATAAAATCAATATTTTCCTCATCATATGAATCAATAATCAATTATTCACAAATAATATTAGTAATCACAATATCGACAACCAAAGCAGCTTTCAGGAAGAGGGGCTTTCAATAAAGATTTTTCCTTATCTTGGCAAGCAATTAGGTGACCAAACCTCTCCTTAGATGTAACTTTCTAGACATTGCCAATAATGTTTTCTAATAATATTATTCAGATAATATGAATTATTGTCTCGATAATGGAAAATACCGTGTAATGACAATTCTTAAAACAACAATAATATAAAATATCAACGCAAAGAATTATTGAATCAATAAAATGTAATATTGAATAGTAATTATCGTAACAATTATCGAGTAGTGCCTTCACGTAAGAATCAATAATTGGTGCAATACCGTGCTTCTTGCTCAACAACGCGTATTAGTGTGTTTTAACCACCGGTATTCCAACAAGATATTTCCAGAATAACTACGCCGTTATTTATAAATAACTTATATTTCTCGTTTTCTTCATCCAATTGCTTTCTGTTATGGGGCCCACACAAGGCTGCATCGTCATACTGATATTCCCGACAAAAAAATTATTCCACGACCAAACGAATATTCTCCGACAACAATAAATATTTTATAGCCACTTGCATATTTTGTAAAATTTGCATATTTCACCCATAACTTTAAACTTTTATCAATTTAACCATTTACTAAATAATAATTATAAGAAAAATTGAATACTTTTATTTCATAAAATCCGAGGTCTTACAATCTCCCCTCCTTATGAAATTTCGTCCCCGAAATTGACGTACCTGGTATTTCAAAAAGTTTAGAATACCTTGCTTTCATTTCAGATTCCATCTTTCCTGTCCTCATAATTTCTCCATTGCTCTTCTCCTGTAATTCAGATATCAATCTAGAATACAGCTTCAAAATAAGGGTTAATTTAACAAATTAACATATCACATAATATCCCGATATTGTGACTGACCAACAAATAAGCTTAGGTAGGACACACTAGCGATGGATTTACTCATCTCTCCCCTCCTAGTTCTAATCCCGATCTCCGCCAGATCATATCCCTAAGCTCGACGATATTAAATGTGACGCCCCCAAAATAGGTTCATTCCATCCAACCCATTCTCGAGTCGCCAAAAAATACATGGTATGTAAAAATAACTACAACTTTATTAATACATTTGTCGTGCAAAATACAACAACACATATCTTTGTGAGTTTGGATACAAATATATACCAATCAGAAGACGTCACAATGACACCTTACATAAAGGTATAGTCAAAACCTGTTTTAGAAATTAAAATCTTTGGAAAGTGCTCAAGAAACCTTAGTACATGGGAGGCCATGCTTTTAGGTTATGGTAGATATCATATGGCCACGTAATTATCCTTGGTCAATCTAATAGACCCCAAAGAAAAACGAGAAGATTACTATCATATTCTTCCCAATGGTGAGTCTTCTCTCGACATATCATTATCTCCATTGTCTCTAATTGGGTATTATACTCCAAACAAACACCAAGATTATATAGGTAGTGCTTGTAAATATACTCAAAGAAGTGGATGAGCACAACCATGTCTCTTATGATGACACGAGGTTGTATGTCAATAGACATCTTGTATGATAGTGGCAAAACACCCTTCCAAGTTAAATTCATCTCACCTCAACATCTATAGACCACCATTCTATTCCTCGCTATCCCCGCTCGACCCAAATTTACACACTTTTATTACGAAGGAATTGTGAAATGAAAGGGTGAGCACAACTAGCTCAGTAAAAAATATTATGACTAAAGATAAATAAATTATCAATAGTCTTCATCAGTAATAAATCAGAGATTTAGAACATATGGTAGATGATAAAACTTTTCAACCATAGTTGCAGCGGAACGAGCAATCCATTAGAAGAGTCAAATAGACCATAAAATCTATTATTTTCTCCATGTTAAAAGTCCACCAACAATGTTTTATCCCTGTAACATCAATCAACAATTTCTGTCCACAATCACGTGTATAACTCATAATCGTAATTGTAGTTCTAAATTCCTTTCCTCATCCAAGACAAAGATAATTTTCATCACTTGTCTTTACCTGAAACATCAAAGATCATGGTTATACCAAATCACAGTTAATGTTCATAATCATACTAATAAATTCATCTTTGCACCACTACCAAAGATATTCATCAACAGATTCATCTTTACACTACAAAGCAAAGATATTCAACAACAGTCATCTTTGCATTATGAGCCAAAGATATTCATCAATAATTCATCTTTGCACTACAAAAGCTAAAGATATTCAACAACAGTCATCTTTGCATTACGAGCAAAAGATATTCATCAATAATTCATCTTTTTGCACTACATGCTAAGATATTCATCAACAAGTCATCTTTGCAGACTACGAGCCAAAGATATTCATATATCAAAGAAATACATAATCATTTTGAAGTTATATAACAATAATTATAACCATGTTGATCAATTCACCTTTGCACTTAAGCTAAAAATATTCAATTGTAAATTCAATGGTCATGATCATACCAACCAACAATTCAACTTTTTTGCACTCATCGCCAAAGAGAACCTATAGTCACGATCATACCAATAATCTACCCATCTTTACACTCAAGTCAAAGAGAAATATCATCATTAGGGTTATAAGAATGTTATATAAAAATAATATAATCAAAACATGATTTTAATTTCAAGAGTAAGATTCATAAATCAACGATAATTTGGTCGAGAGAAGAAACCAATTTTTCGTGAATAGTACTTCATATTAAATACATAGATCAAAGTATAATGCGCATAAGAACCTCGACACGAAAAGATAAAGTTTCATAATAAAATTCATATCCATATTTATAACACCTTAATCCAAATGTTATAAATCACTTAGAAATCTCATAATTTAATATTATTAATATTATAATAATATTTTAATCATTTCTTAAACTTATAAATAATTTAATCCAATTATTTACACTTTAATAATTAATGCATTTAATCATCTAAAATGCCAAACTCATAAGATTTCACCATCATTAACCAAAACCCTCATAAAAATCTGCATATATACCTCATATATGATTCTCAAGCCAATAAATCATATTTTCCAATTTTCTTACTTCACATAACATATTTAATTTATTTACTCATAACTAGAAAATTTTCATGAAAAATACCAAATCAGTTCCACAAATATTTCTTTTCTGGGATTTAGCATAACATAGTCCTATATTGAACATATATTTTTCTCGAAATTTTAAAAATTCATTTACTATTTTTCATATGGCCAAAACCATCGAATATTTAAACATTTATCATAAATTATAATTTTATCCAAAAATTCTGAAATTTACACGGTATACTGATATTATATAGATGTACTCCCAATAAAAATTTCATCAATTTTGGAGTTAATCACAAGGAGTTATAAGCGGTTACTTTTAAAATAGTCTTTTTCTCATAAAATCCATAACTTCTAATCTATACATCCAAAAATCGCCATTTTTGGACACAATCTACAAAACTCATCAAAATATCATTTCAAATTTTTCCAGAATTTTTGAAGGTTCAGAAAAATTTCGAAACTAAAAAAACATAATAACCCTTAAAATCCCTTACTATCCCTTACCTCAAAAAAAAACTTTTAACTAGAATAATATTTGAATCTAACTTGCACCAGTATAGCAATACTCAAAGTATACTCAAAATACTCACAAGAATACGCTTCGATAATATAGAGAGAAAACTTCACTTTACGGTGTGATTTTCAATTCTAACCCAAGACTTTTATTTATAGGAAAATGCTTGAACACCAAAGCGTAAAATTTAATAAAATATTATTATTAATAACCAAAGTCATACGCCTCCTTTGAATTCAGATTCCAGCAATTCTCACATGCAAAAGTACACTTATGGGGCCAACTAACATGAGAAACATGTTTTTAGCATTTTTTTTGTAATAAAATTAATTCGCAATCCAATATTTCGTAACTTCAATAATTCATAATAAATAGCCCTTTTGTCGGAAAATTTGAATCTCGTGAATTTTTTATAGGAAATTAAATTTTCTACAACTTTGCGTAAGAAAGTTTTTAAAATTCCAAATGTAAATTGATCAAATCCACAAACCAAGCGATTTTTACAGCTATAATCAAATTTCACCAAGAAATGGGGTCCACAGACACATAAGACATGCTTTAAATATTTTTGGTAACAAAAATACTCCTTCTCCACATATACTCATATATCCCACATTCATCGTAAAAATATCATTATTATTATATTATTAAAATATAATAATATATTTAAATAAATTATTTTATCGGAAAAAGATAAAATTTTAATTTTCAACGATTGTCACATTAAAATTTTCTCCATCTATATCCACATAAAATCAATATTGTCCTCATCATATGAATCAATAATCAATTATTCACAAATAATATTACGTAATCACAATATTGACAACCGTGGCGGTTCCTGTGAAAGAGGGGCTTTCAATAAAGATTTCTCTCATCTTGGCGCAATGATTAGGTGACCAAACTCTCCTTGATGTAAATTTCTAGACATTGCCAATAATGTTTTCTAATAATATTATTCAGGATAATATGAATTATTGTCTCGATAATGAAAAATACCGTGTAATGACAATTCTTAAAACAATGATAATATAATAAAATCAACGCAAAGAATTATTGAATCAATAAAATGTAATATTGAATAGTAATTATCGTAACAATTATTGAGTAGTGCCTTCTTACGTAAGAATCAATAATTGGTGCAATACTGGTGTCCCACTGCTCAACAACGCGTATTAGTGTGTTTTAACCACGGGTATTCCAACAAAGATAATCTGTGAATAACCACGCCTAGTTATTTATAAATAACTTATATTTTGTCGCTTTCTTCATCCAATCGCTTTCTGTTATGGGGCCCACACAAGGCTGCATCGTCGTACTGATATTCCCGACAAAAAAAATATTCCACGACCAAACGAATATTCTCCGACAACAATAAATATTTTATAGCCACTTGCATATTTTGTAAAATTTGCATATTTCACCCATAACTTTAAACTTTTATCAATTTAACCATTTACTAAATAATAATTATAAGAAAAATTGAATACTTTTATTTCATAAAATCAGGGGTCTTACAATCTCCCCTCCTTATGAAATTTCGTCCCCGAAATCGACGTGCACGGTATTTCAAAAGTTGAGAATACCTTGCTTTCATTTTGATTCCATCTTTCCGGCCCTCATAATTTCTCCATTGCTTCTTCTCCCGTAATTGGTGTATCAATCTGAATACTGACTTCAAAATAAGGGTTAATTTAACAAATTAACATATCACATAATATCCCAATATTATGACCGACCAACAAATAAGCTTAGGTAGAGACACACTAATGAAGGATTTACTCATCTCTCCCTCCTAGTTCTAATCCCGATCTCCGCCAAAGATCATATCCCTAAGCTCGATACCAATTTGTGACGCCCCCAAAATAGGTTCATTCCATCCAACCCATTTCGAAGTCGTCAAATACATGGTATGCGAAATAACTACAACTTTATTAATACATTTGTGTCGGCAAAATACAACAACACATATCTTTGTGAGTTTGGATACAAATATATACCAATCAGAAGACGTCACAATGACACCTTACATAAAGGTATAGTCAAAAAATCAGATTAGAAATTAGAATCTTTGGGAAGTGCTCAGAGAAACCTTCGTATATGGGAGGCCATGCTTTTAGGTTATGGTAGATATCATATGGCCACGTAATTATCCTTGGTCAACCTAATACACCCCAAAAAGAAAAACGAGAAGATTACTATCATATTCTTCCCAATGGTGAGTCTTCTCTCGACATATCATTATCTCCATTTTGTCTCTAATTGGGTATTATACTCCAAACAAACACCAAGATTATATAGGTAGTGCTTGTAAATATACTCAAAGAAGTGGATGAACACAACCATGTCTTATGATGACACGAGGTTGTATGTCGATAGACATCTTGTATGATAGTGGCAAAACACCCTTCCAAGTTAAATTCACCTCACCTCAACATCTATGACCATTATTCTATTCCTCATTTATCCCCTCTCGACCCAAAATTTACACTTTTATTACCGAAAGGAATTGTGAAACGAAAGGGTGAAACAACTAATTTCGAAGAAAGAATATTATGACTAAAGATAAATAAAATATCAATAGTCTTCATCAAGAATAAATCAGACATTTAGAACATATGGTAGATGATAAAACTTTTCAACCATAATTACAGCGGAACGAGCAATCCATTAGAAGAGTTAAATAGACCATAAAATCTATTATTTTCTCCATGTTAAAAGTCCACCAACAATGTTTTATCCTCGTAACATCAATCAACAATTTCGCCCACAATCACGTGTATAACTCATAATCGTAATTGTAGTTCTAAATTCTTTCCTCATCCAAGACAAAGATAATTTTCATCACTTGTCTTTACCTCGAAACATCAAAGATCATGGTTATACCAAATCACGATTCATGTTCATAATCATACTAATAAATTCATCTTGCACCACTACCAAAGATATTCATCAACATTCATCTTTACACTACAAGCTAAAGATATTCAACAACAGTCATCTTTGCATTCTACGAGCCAAAGATATTCATCAATAATTCATCTTTGCACTACAAAGCAAAGATATTCAACAACAAGTCATCTTTGCATTACGAGCAAAAAGATATTCATCAATAATTCATCTTTGCACCACAAAGCTAAGATATTGATCAACAAGTCATCTTGCAGACTACTTGAGCCAAAGATATTCATATATCAAAGAAATACATAATCATTTCGAAGTTATATAACAATAATTATAACCATGTTGATCAATTCACCTTGCACTTAAGCTAAAAATATTCAATTGTAAATTCAATGGTCATGATCATACGGTCAACAATTCAACTTTTGCTCATCGCCAAAAGAGAACCTATAGTCACGATCATACCAATAATCTACCCATCTTTACACTCAAGTCAAAGAGAAATATCATCATTAGGGTTATAAGAATGTTATATAAAAATAATATAATCAAAACATGGTTTTAATTTCAAGAGTAAGATTCATAAATCAACGATAATTTGGTCGGAGAAGAACAGTATCGCAGAGCAAGATCAGTATAATGCATAAGAATCCCTCGATACTTAAAAGAGAAAGTTTCATAATAAAATTCATATCCATATTTATAACACCTTAATCCAAATGTTATAAATCACTTAGAAATCTCATAGTCTAATATTATTAATATTATAATAATATTTTAATCATTTCTTAAACTTATAAATAATTTAATCTAATTATTTACACTTTAATAATTAATGCATTTAATCATCTAAAAATGCCAAACTCATAATATTTCACCATCATTAACCAAAACCCTCATAAAAATCAAGATATACCTCATATATGATTCTCAAGCCAATAAATCATATTTTCCAATTTTCTTACTTCACATAACATATTTAATTCATTTACTCATAACTAGAACATTTTCATGAAAAATACCAAATCAGTTCCAAAAATATTTCTTTTCTGGGATTTAGCATAACATAGTCCCATATTGAACATATATTTTCTCAAAATTTTAAAATTTATTTACTATTTTTCATATGGCCAAAACCATCGAATATTTAAACATTTATCATAAATTATAATTTTATCCAAAAATTCTGAAATTTACACGGTATATTGATATTATATAGATGTACTTCCAATAAAAATTTCATCAATTTTGGAGTTAATCAAGGAGTTATAAGCGGTTACTTTTAAAATAGTTTTTTCTCATAAAATCCATAACTCAGTAATCTATACATCCAAAAATCGCCATTTTTGGACACAATCTCTAAAACTCATAAAATATCATTTCAAATTTTTCTAGAATTTTTGAAGGTTCAGAAAAATTTCGAAACTAAAAAACATAATAACCCTTAAAATCCCTTACTATCCCTTACCTCAAAAGAGCAGTACTTCTAACTAGAATAACGCTGAACGAACTTGCACCGTATAGCAATACTCAAAGTATACTCAAAATACTCACAAGAATACGCTCGATAATATAGAGAGAGAAAACTTCACTTTCTGGTGTGATTTTCAATTCTAACCTAAGCACCCTATTTATAGAAAAATACTTAGAACACCAAAATAGAAAATTTAATAAAATATTATTATTAATAACCAAAGTCATACGCCTCCTTTGAATTCAGATTCTAGAAATTCTCACATGCAAAAGTACACTTATGGGGCCAACTAACATGAGAAACATGTTTTAGCATTTTTTGTAATAAAATTAATTCGCACTCCAATATATTTGAACTTCAATAATTCATAATAAATAGCCTTTTGTCGAAAATTTGAATCTCGTAACTTCTTATAGGAAATTCATTTTCTACAACTTTGCGAGAAGAAAGTATTTCCAAATTCCAAATGTAAATTGACCAAATCCACAAACCAAGCGATTTTACGAGGTGCCATAATCAAATTTCGGTCAAGAAATGGGGTCCAATTTACACATAAAACATGCTTTAAATATTTTTGGTAAAAAAATAATCCTTCTCCACATATACTCATATATCCCACATTCATCGTAAAAATATCATTATTATTATATTATTAAAATATAATAATATATTTAAACGAATTATTTTATCGAAAAAGATAAAATTTTAATTTTCAACGATTGTCACATTAAAATTTTCTCCATCTATATCCACATAAAATCAATATTTTCCTCATCATATGAATCAATAATCAATTATTCACAAATAATATTACGTAATCACAATATCGACAACTGCGGTTCCCGGAAAGAGGGGCTTTCCAATAAAGATTTTTCCTTCTTACCTGCCGCAATTAATTAAGTGACCAAACCTCTCCTTAGATGTAACTTTCAGACATTGCCAATAATGTTTTCTAATAATATTATTCAGGATAATATGAATTATTGCTCGATAATGGAAAATAATCTTGTGTAATGACAATTTAAAAAACAATAGTAATATAAATTATCAACGCAAAGAATTATTGAATCAATAAAATGTAATATTGAATAAGAATATCGTAACAATTATTGAGTAGTGCCTTCTTTACGTAAGAATCAATAATTGGTGCAATACTGGTGTCTTCTTGTTCAACAACGCCAGTATTAGTGTGTTTTAACCGGCTGGGTATTCCAACAATGATAACTCAGAATAATTACGCCTGTTATTTATAAACAACTTATATTTGTCGTTTTCTTCATCCAATCGCTTCACGTTATGGGGCCCACACAAGGTCAAGGCTGTCAGACGTCGATATTCCCGACAAAAAAATATTCCATGACCAAACGAATATTCTCCGACAACAACAATAAATATTTTATACCACTTGCATATTTTGTAAAATTTGCATATTTCACCCATAACTTTAAACTTTTATCAATTTAACCATTTACTAAATAATAATTATAAGAAAAATTGAATACTTTTATTTCATAAAATTCGGGGTCTTACATTGGTAGCAGACTGGATACTGCAATAGTGAAGTAGCAAAATACTCTTCTTCTTTCTCTCTATAGTTGCTCTTGTGAGTCTTAGTGAATTGGTGAGAATGAAAGAAGAAACGAGCTTCTATTTATAGGAAAACATAGTTTCGATAATTGCACGTTTAGAGGTTCAAATTATTACAGTTTAGTACCTTCATTTTTGCCTCTGTTTTTAATTTAGTCCTTCATGTATTATCAATCTTGCACAACCTCCCCTAATAGTACGTGCATGTGAACCAATAGTTCCATGCATGTGAACAAATAGTTAATTGTATGTGAACTAATAGCAATTAATTGCTCATTTATCCGATTAATTATCCGTTTGGTCAATTTAACATCCATAAATTAACTATTATCAAAATAAATATCGATTTCCACTAACACTAATAATGCCAACACAATGGAAATATTTTTAACGATATTTATTCATCAATAATATAACTTACAATATTAACAACCAGATCATTCCCAAAAAAGAGACTTTTCGATAAGGATTTTTCCCTATTGGTGCGCAATTAGGTGACCAAACCCCTTTACTCAACAGAATTTTTTAGACATTGTCAATAATACAAATAATAATATGAATAACTTTGTCGTCCCAATTATTGATTTAATAATATAAAATATTGTGCAAATAAAACTATGACAATAATTGAATCAATAATGTGAGATACTATTCAACAATTACAATAACAATAATTGAGTATAACTGAGTGACTTATCACGTAAGCATCAATAATCAATACCGTGTGCTACTTGCAACCACGCGTATTACTTTACTTTTATCACCAGGTATTTCAATAGTTAACGGTAAAACTTTCACCGTTATTTTTATAAAAAGATATTTCTATCGTTTTTCAACTCCGACAGTAATTCCGTTGTGAGGCCCACCAATGACTGTGCCGTCGTACGAATATTCCGTAATAAAACGAATATTCTCCGACCAATCGAATATTCTATAACAACTTGCTTACTTTGTAAAATTTATAAATATTACCCACAACTATAATATTATATCAAATCCATACCATAATATTCAAAAATATATTTCGAGAAAAAAATCAATCTTTAGTTATAAAAATTGGGGTCTTACATTAAATAATTTTCTTAATTTATATGCATGAAACTAAAAAGACAATTATTATGAAACCGAGGGAATAGTTAATTATAAATGTATTTAATTAAGATAAATATTATTTGAAACAAGTATTTTGAAACCTCTAACATTTGCAAAAAATATATATATATATTAGGAGACTTAAATAATGTAGCATTAAATAAAAGGTTAACGATAGGTTATGATAAACTCAGATACAAGATATATAGTTAATTTATGCAATGATTGCACATAGTTTAAGATATTATTTAAGACGTGAGTGGTTAGCATAAAGTTAACTCTCGCCAATTGATTAATATAACATCGACACGCAGGGCAGGAGATAATCTTTCTCTGCGTGTCAGTACTGTATTGGTCAATTGATCAATTTGCTGTAAAAAAATTTGAATTAGTTTTTTAATACTAAATAGTAAACTATAATTTTAAAAATGTATATGCAAGTGTATCGAATACAAAAATTTAAGAGGTATTTGTTTGAAGTTTAAAACTGATGCCTTAAACTTTTAGGTTGCAGGCTTGATTCTCATGCGAGCATGGGGTATGAAATATGGGTTGAAAGATGGTTAACTAACTATATTTGTTTTTTAAAAATATAGGTCCAATTTTTAACCAACCTGAATAAATAAAAATGATTAATCAACCCATTTGATTTCAGTTAATATGGTTTGATCCAACAGTTAACTAATTATATTGCCAAGTCTAGGACTTAATAATCAGGAAAATAAAGAATGATCGATCTCACAGTAATTATCTCAAATTGTCACAGATAATAAATCATTAAGACATGCTATATCTTCATTATGGAAATAAGTAGTAAGCAAGCGCTTCAATATCAAACATTTTTTCCTTTTATTTTTTAATTACTTCTTCCCTATCAAATACAAAATATTTTTGTAAAACTACTTATAAGCATAACCAATAAATAAAAGCATTAATCACTTTATTTTTTACATTGTTTATGAGTTTAGGATAAAAAATAAAATAATAGATAACTCATTTTATAATGGAAAAGAAGCAGGGGCAAAGCCACGTGTATTGGTGTATTGACCCACTGATATATATATATATATATATATATATATATATATATAATGATATAATAACTTTTTTATGAATGTAATTTAGTAATTTGACTCCATTGGATTTTTTTACTCACTTCACCACTAAAAAGAAGGAATAGAAAACTTGTACTCTCTCCGTTCGTTTTAGAAAATTGTTTTTGTTTCTTAATATAAGTCGTTTGAGAATTTCAAGTAAATATTAATTGCTTAATTTTTAATATTACCCCAAGTAATAAATATAACTTTGATATATATATATATAATGATATAATAATTTTTTTGTGAATGTAATTTAGTAATTTGACCCCACTGAATTTTTTTACTCACTTCACCACTAAAAAGAAGGAATAGAAAACTTGTACTCACTCCGTTCGTTTTAGAAAATTGTTTTTGTTCCTTAATATAAGTCGTTTGAGAATTTCAAGTAAGCATTAATTGCTTAATTTTCAATATTATCCCAAGTAATAAATATAACTTTGTTCTCTCACTATTTTTTGCTCAATAAATAACATTATCTTTTTTTAATACAAGGACAATATAGACAATTGATATTATATTTAATGCTATACTATAATTTCATTAATATTTTCTACACAACTCTAAAACAACTTATATTAAAAAGCGGAGAGAGTATGTTTTTTTTATTATATAGAATTGATATTTTTACAAACTTTATTTCACATTATATTAATGTGAGACTCATTTACTTTTCATATTAGAATTGCTAGTGATTTTTTTTATTTTTATGATTTTTTGCTAGTGAAAATATTAATTCCCTATTTTTATATTTGAGTTACTAAATTACTCTTACATTAATTTTATTATGATAATAATTTAGAGAGTATAATAAATATTATAAAAGTTATTATTTATTTTTTTGTCAAAATTTATTCTTCTTTGGAAGAAATAAATTGGCAAAAACAAGCTAAATTTTTCATTGATTTTTTTTTCTATCCATTTTAAAAATCAGTAACAAAATGTTATTAGTAATCGAAATATGCTATAAATTTTACTTAATTCAGATCAAGGCTTTGTTTGACGATTTAAACATTAAAAATGATGTGAGGGATTTTAAATTTGTTAATGAATAAATTTTATATAATTAATTATGATATAAATTATTATTAAAATATTAAATGTTACAAAAAATTTGACACAGCATTGCTCAAACCACTGTTTTCAAACCCAGACTGGACCGCCGGTTGAACCGAAAAAAATCGGATCCGGTTCACTCAACGGTCCGGTTTGGACCACTAGACCACTTTTGCTCAAAAACCGTTCAGAACCGGTGAACTGGCGGTTGAACCGGTTGACCCAATGAACCAATGACCGGTTCACGATTTTGACCGGTTCTCTCCTTAAAGATTAAAAAAAAAATTATTACGGATTTTATTTTTTTTAGTAATTTAGTTGAGACTTTGTTTGGTATTTTACATATTTTTGCATTCATTTAATCAAACACTTGAACTTGTGGTTGAATTTCAGAATTTGAATTTATCTTATAGATGTTTAGTTTTTTTTTTGTAGATAAATTGATTAATTTTACATATTTACTAAATAATATATACAATATATAATAATAATTAATATAATTAATTATTTATTATTTATTACATATTAATGATGTCACTGAGTCAATAACGGTCCGACCACTGGTTAGACCAGTGACCATCTATCCGGTAATTTTTCCGGTTCGATGACCGGTCCGATTTTAAAAACCTTGGCTCAAACATTAAACTTCTTATGGCACGTGATAACCCGAGTCTTGTTGAGTCCTGACGCACAGTATCACACAGTTCTCGTAAACTCCTTAAAAATTTATAAATTAAAATATAAGTTGATTTATAAGTAAAAATATTTAGTATTAATTTGATTTATAAGTTAAAACAAGTTATAAAAGTGTTTGACTCATAATAATTTATAAATTAAAATAATATAAAAATTATTAAAAAAAAATTAATAAAAAAGGACAAAATAGGCATCACAAGGTTAAACTAATTTATTTTAAAACGATTTATAAGTTCTTTTAAAATAAGTCATAAATAATTATTTATTTTTTAACTTAAAAATTAATTTATAAATTAAAAAATAAGTACGTCACTTATAAGTTTGTTGAACACCTACTAGGGTTTTACTTTTACATCTGCTCTTCAAACCCCCAAAACATATAATCCCCTAAACCTCTAAACCCCAAATCCCTCCATTTTTTGGCAGTTATCTCAACCAAAGTTTGATTTCAATGGCTTTTGCCTCAGCATTTCGTCGCATTCTCAATGTTTCTTCCACTCCAATTACGCCATCTCACTTCACTTCGCTCCGTTTCAATTCTACCCTCACTACGTCTAAGCTCTTCGTTAGCGGTACGTTTTTAAAGTTTTACACGCATGTATGGATAGATATATGTTTCTGTAGGTATGCTTTTATTGTCTTTTAAAATTTTATATTTTCCTTATGGATTTTAAGTTGCTGAGTTGAAGGCTGTGAACTCAAAATATTAGTTTACATTTGATTGTATACTTTAACTACTCTAAGGAATATATTATTATATTATAACTTTACAAAGATTTATATGACGGATGATCCATTCCTAATTTCAATCTCCCTAAGTTTTTTTTTTCTCTTCAGATGGGTCAAATCTCATTAGACTTTGGGTGAAAATTTTGGAGTACTGGAATTACTTCATTGTAATTATGGCCTTTGCTGGTACTGTGTGTTGGTGTGTTTTAAAAATAGAATTGGGCCATGGGTATAGTTCAAATGTTATTATGAGTAGTTGTTAAACACGGTGAAGCTTAATATAGTGTTACTAAGCAACAGTGGCAAAGTTCTCTTATGTAAGAAATCTTCAATGGAGAGAGAGAGAGAAATGAAAATGGGAAATTGAGTTCATTATCTATTAAGTCTGTTACAGAAAGCCTACAAAGGAAGCATTACTGGATTACATTTATATTAACAGCTAACTAACTTCTTAACTCTGAATTTATATCTTTAACCTCATTATTTCTATTGCATCTGGCTTGTGCTCACTGCTCAGTTGTAGCATCTGCACTGGTTGTGTGATGTATGTCATAAGCCCCCCTCAAGCTGGAAGGCTGAAACAAGTTACACCTACCCAACTTGTTGAGAAATTGAAGTAAGACATCTCAAGGCCTTAGTGAATAAGTCAGCAGGCTGCAGTGTTGTAGGTAAATTAGCAGTCTTGATCATACCTTGAAGGAGCTTTTCTCGAACCAGATGGCAATCAATGTCAATGTGTTTTGTACATTCATGAAATATGGAATTTGATGCAATATGAAGTGCAGACTAATTATCACAAAACACTGTAACTGGAGTAAGATTAGATAGACCAAAATCTTTGAAATGGGAGACAAGCCAAGTAACTTCACAACAAGTATTAGCCATGGCTCTGTATTCAGCCTCTGCTGAAGACCTAGAGACTGGTTTGTCTTTTACACTTTCAAGACAAAAGAGAAGAACCAAGCATAACACAATAACCAGTTAAAGGATCTTCTGGTAAGCCTACAAGCTTCCCAATCAGCATGTGTAAGCTCTTAATTGTAAAGAACTTGAGCTAGAAAGAAATAAACCTTGTCCAGTAGAGCCTTTGAGATATCTAACCAGTTTAAGAGCAGCACCCATATGAAATTGTTTAGGCTGAACTAGAGATTGACTTAAAATGTGAACACTAACAAATGTCTGGTCTGGTAACAGTGAGATAAATGAGTCTACCAACCAGCCTTCAATACTACGAAGGATTAGAGAAATTAGGACCATTAGCTGCTAGAAGAGCGTGATTATGTTCCATGGGGACTTTAGAGACCTTGGCTGCTGTAAGACCACAATCTTTAATAATATCAACAACAGCTTTTCTTTTATCAAGTACAATCCCCTAGTGAGACCTTGCAATTTCAAGACCCAGAAAGAACTTCAAATTTCCCAAATCCTTTATTTTAAACTGAGAGTGAAGGAATGTCTTAACTGTAGAAATAAGCTCTAGATTAGGGCCTGCTATAATGATGTCATCAACATAAACCAACAGAAATAAAAATCCTTGATCATGGTGTAAAAGAAACAATGAAGAATCGGTGAACGACTGAGAGAAGCCAAATTGAAGTAGAGCATCAGAGAATTTAACAAACCATTGTCTAGGTGCCTGTTTTATCCCATACAATGATTTTTGTAATTTACATGCTAAAGGTTTGTCAGAATTTGTGGAAGCACGAGAGAAACCAGGAGGAAAGTCCGTATAGACTTCTTCATGTAAGAAAGCATTTGTGACATCCATTTGTCCTAGATGTCACTTACGTATAGCTGCAATGGAAAGAAGCACTCTCACTATAGTCATCTTAGTTACAGGAGAAAATGTCCCAAAGTAATCCATGTAAACCCTTTAGCAACCAACCTAGTTTTGTATCTATCTACTAGCCCTTTAGAAGTATATTTCACCCTATAAATCCACTTGCAACCTGCCACCTTCTCACCAAGAGGAAGTGAAGTGATAATCCAAGTGTTATTTGCCTCTAAAGTACTCCCTCCGTCCCGTATTAAACGTCCTAGTTTCGGCATTCTAATTAAGAATATATTTTTTTTACCTAAATTGTCCTTCTAAATTATTTTTTAATTGAAGTATCCATTCTATGACCCCAACATTAATTATTTCTTGCTAGTTCCCACATGAATTACTTCTCTAGATCATTTTTATTGTTATTCTCACATTCCAATAAGTATATTTTTACATGTATATCTCCATGCATGCAAACAATCTATTTTTGTTGGTATTAATTTCTAGCTATTTTATCATTTTTGTTGTTATTCTCACATTAAATATAAGAGATGTTATAATGATAATATGAGAGAGAAAATGGTATAACAATACATCACTTCCTAATGTAAACCTTTTCATTTCTTAAGTTTCCAACAAAAGTTGACTAAAAAGATTATGAGGGTATAAATGGAAAAATAAGATAAAAATAGTTACTAATATAGAAATAGGACATTTATTGTGGAACATCCTAAAAAAGAAATTAGGACGTTTAATACGGGACGGAGGGAGAATTAATTTCATCAATCATAGTTGCACACTAGTTATTATCTTGAGTCCTTGACAAGCTTGTTTGTAGGTTTTGGGTTCAGCTATTAATGCAGTAACTATTAATTATTAAAATGAAATGTTTGATGAGAGGGACTAAGATGATCATAAAAAAGCTAGAAAATAACCCTAATGAAATGTGAGAGGGACTAAGATGATCGTAAGCTAGAAAATAATTAAGGAATGTGGAACGCATGAAGTTTGTTCAGAAGAAGAAACCAAATTAATAGAGGAAGGGAGTCCCACAAAATCTTTAAATCTCACCTATATGGTTTTAAGTCTAGAAAGTCTAGAATCAGAGTGAATTGACGGATATTGGCAAAGATTGATTACTAGAAATAAGTCTAGAATTGTCTGAAATATCAGTAGGTAGATCAGGATAGTCTAAGAAAGAAAAGTCAGGCATATCAGAAAAAGAAGTAGAATCAGAAACAACAAAAGAATGAGATGCAAATGCAAAAGGAAAAATTGTCTCATGAAAGGTTACATCCCTGTTTACATAACACTTTTTGGTAGCACGATCACAAACTCTATAACCTTTTTGGCCAGTAGGATATCCCAAAAAAATACATTTAGTTGCTCTTGGTTGAAATTTATCTCTCCCATTTGATAATGTAGAGACAAAACATACGCAACCAAGGACTCTAAGATGTGAATAGGTTGGAATGGAACCAAATAAACTTCAAAAGGAGTTTTGCCTTGTAAAACTGAACTGGGAAAGCCTATTTATCAAATAAGTAGCTGTAAGAATACAGTCTCCCCAGAAGGCAAGAGGAACATGAGACCGAAACCTTGCTCTTGACATTTCTAAAAGATGTCTGTGTTTTCTCTCAGCAATTCCATTTTGCTGAGTATCAACACAACTAGTTTGCTGAGTAATACCAAGTTCTTTGAAGTAATCAGATAAAGAATTTTTAAGAAATTCAGAGCCATTGTTAGACTTAATTTGTTTAATAGTGTAATGAAATTGAGTCTGAATGTAGTCAAGAAATTTTTTAATCAATTGAGGTACTTTATCTTTGGATTGAAACAAGAAAGTCCAAGTACATCGAGAACAATGATCAACAATAGTAATAGTGAGAAAGTAAGAACAAGTTCCATGAGTTTTAATTTTGTATGGACCCCAAATATCACAATGAATGAGATCAAATACATGAGAAACAATATTAGTGCTTAAAGGAAAAGGCTTCCTAGTTTGTTTAGCAAGAGGACACACTTCACAAGAAGTTGTTTTATTACCTGAAAGAGTAAAAGGGAAAGCTCTGAGTGCATTCATTGGAGCATGCCCATCCTAGCATGCCACAATTCAAATGACAGATGTTGATCAGTGTTTGCAGAGGTAGCAGAAGAAGTGTGTGAATGAGATGCGGCAGAAGAGAAGGAATGCAACTTATATAGCCCTCCTTGAATGTTACCAAGCTCTACCATATTCTTCAAGGAAGGGGCCTGCATGAAGCATTTGTGAGAGGAGAACAAAAGAATTGAATTAGTATCTCTGGTAAACTTGCATAATACCAGAAAAACAAGAATGAATTGACAGAGAACTACCTGTAAGTGGAGTAGTAGGCAATGTAGTTGTCAACGCAGCAGCATGTGATGTAGAAATCTGTTGAGGTATATAAGCAGCATGTAGAATATCCATTATTTGACTGTACTGAGCTGGCGAGATCTGTGGAGAAACATAGTATAAGAAGCTCCAGAAGATGAAATACCAGGATAATGTCCCTCACCAGATGACTGAAAAGTTGTCTTACCAATTGAGTGTCCTTGAAAAGGAGTATGAGTAGGGGTGTAATGAACCGAGTCAAGTCGAGTATTGAGTTGCTTAGATTTGGTTCATAGAATTTATCTAGTCTAAAATATAGTTTGATTGGGGCTCGTTTAGGTACCGAGTTGAGCACGATTTCAAATTGATCCCGAGCAATTTGAATTTTTCGAGCGAATATGATTCGAGTGTCAATAAAAAATTACAATTTGAAAAGTTTTAAGTAATTTATCGAACTTTAAAATCTACTCATATTTGAATCGTTTATATTTCGAGTCGAGCGAGTACAAATGAACCGTTTGGTTCATTTTACATACTTAAGTATGAGATACTTGTGCTGCCTGAGCATGATATTTGCCTTTGTAAGAACCAAAGGAATTAACAGACCGAGTGTTCTTTTCATATACATGCTTTGGAACTACAGACTTGTCAGAACCAACAGGTTAATGAATTCTTGGACCCTTAAACCAAGGAGAATAACCATTAAGAGCAAAACACTTTTCCCTAGTGTGCCCTGTATCCTTACAATAGTCACAAATCAATTTGCTCTTTGATTTTGCAGAACCAAACTTCTTAACCATGAGAGCTGTGGAATCTGTAAGATTGTCAGTGTGAAACATAGCACATTGCTTTTGTTCCTCCTCTTGTAACAGTAGTGCATATGCCTCATTTAAAGAAGGCAAAATAGGCATGAGCAAAATCTGACTTCTCACAGCAGAAAATTGAGGGTTTATAACCCATGAGAAACTGAGACACCTTTGTAATATTATCATTCTTATCTTGTAGAATTGCATTACCACAAACATAGTCACATGTGCATTTAGGAAGTAAGTTGAGATTCTCCAGTTCATTCAATACTGCCCTGAACCTGGTATGGTAAACTGACAATGTTTGATTTCCTTGAGTCAAAGATACCAAATCTTTCCTAACTTGATAAACTCTAGGGATATGACTTTGTGTAAGCCTTGTAGCAAGATCATCCCAAATCTGTTTAGCAGTAGAAACACAATACTACTACTGATTTCAGATGACACAGAGTTTAGCAACCAAGAAATGACCATGCTATTACATTGCTCCCAATATGGCAACAATGGTGAAGCAGGCTCTGGTTTTCCATAAGTTCTGTCCATCATTCCTATTTTAAACTTGGCAGTTAGAGCAATAGTCATTGCACGACTCCATTGACTGTAATTTTTCTCAGTCAATTGCTGATTGACTAACAACAATCCAGGATGATCAGATGAATGAAGAAAATAAGGATGAAGGATGGAGGATGAAGAGCATTAATTTTATTAGTTTCAGTTGGCATCTGATTATTACTATTGTTACTGTTATTAACATTATTCTGATTTTGAGCAACAGCTGCAGCAAAAGATCTAGTAATAGGCATTGCAAGATGAAGAAATGACGAATGCAACTCAACAAACGAATCACAGAACACAGATCTACGGTTTTCAAGCTCGTTATTAAGCTAGAAATTGATGCGAGAAAACTGAATTAAACACAAAGAACTGAATCGAAAACTACTTCCCCAATTTGAAGATTCAGGATTGAACTTGCATAAGCTTCGTTGAGCAACCTGGCTCTAATACCATGTAAGAAATCTTCAATGGAGAGAGAGAGAGAGAGAGAGAGAGAGAGAGAAACGAAAATGAGAAATTGAGTTCATTATCTATTAAGTCTGTTACAGAAAGCGTACAAAGGAAGCATTACAGGATTACATTTATATTAACAACTAACTAGTTTCTTAACTCTGAATTTACATCTTTAACCTCATTAATTCTGTTACAATTACTAAACTACCCTTTGATTGCGGAGTTATATTTCATCTGGCTTGTGCTCAGTTGTAGCATCTACACTGGTTGTGTGATGTATGTCATCATCTTATAGGAAGTAATCCTGCTCCATAAGCTATGGTCGATGGCTTTCGTGCTACAAATTTTAAATTGATAAAATCAGCTAAAATAAATACACAAGGCATCACTAAATGCAAAATATGATAAAAAAAAATCTTGTGATAAAATATGACAAAACACTATAATGATGACCTTCTAGTTTCCAAACACTCTAATGATGACCTTCAAGTTTCTTAACTAATAGATACAACTTGGCATGGTCGCTATTTTGGGTTTAAAGGGTAGAGATTAATGGCACTGTAAGCATCCAAAAATAATCTTATTTGAGAAGCATAAAATAACTATCGACCCAGTATCTTATTTTACTTGAGGCTTGTATTATGAGGCACCCAGATGAGAAGTCTTTAGTTTGAGAAATCAAAGTTGTGGTGAGTCCGGTGACTACTTACTCATCTTTCCTCTGTCCCAGAATTCCAATTTTATTGGCTACAACTATCAGTTTTAGATTTCTTTCTTCTCAACCTAGGTGTCGGAAACATCCCTATTGGCCATTTGGAAAAAAGGGGAACTCAAGACAACTTTGTTGGTGTGTGAATATATATTGATAGTCAAAGAAGAGATAAATTGTGCGGTAATTGATTCCCGGTTCACTTGGCTCTTCTTTGAGGGGTTTTGAGAATTACTAAGTTACTACTGAATGCCTACGGGTAAACAAAATACTCTACCAAAAAAAATGTTTGGGGGCAAATATGGTTGCCATTTCCCAACTGCCTCCTATTTTCAGGAGTCTTAATTGTTTTTGTATTTCCAATGTTTGCCATTACAAGCTCTAGTGCTGGTTCTATGTTATGGTAGTTTCTTGAAGGCATGCTATTATACGGAATGCCTGCTTTTGATAACTATTTCCCTTGGTTTTTTCGAGTTCCAAACGCGTACCCCCATTATAATTCTTTGCATCCTTCCTAACAGTTCCTTTTCCTCTATTAATATTACATCTTTTTACAATGGGAGTCCTATTTCTTCGTTGATATAATTTTCTTAAAATTAAGGTTGTCATTTGTTGACATAATTTTTTCCAATAATATTTTTAATAAAAAAAATTCTTTGAAGTTTAACATTGCAAAGAAAATCATTGTATTCGAGGGAATGAAAGAGTTATATTCATTAAATTTGTGTCCAAGTTTGTCAATTGCAAACCTTAATATTCATTCGAGAGGGTGTATGAATCTCATTTTTCCAGGAGGAGGTAGTAAATTATAAAGTTTTCTTATTGAGGCTTGCCTGATTTCTTTTTGGCACATCATCATCCAGGACTCTCAAGATTAACAACTGATGACAAGCTTAGAGAAGCATTTGCACCGTTTGGCAACCTTGTTGAGGGTATGTTTAAAGTTGATTAATCATTTTTCTAGGCATAGTTTTCTCTATCAAGCTTGATCTATCTTATATTGATGCCATGATTGATGATATAACTCCATAAATTATGACTTGATGAATTTGCAGCAAAAGTCATTGTAGATACCTCATGTGGAAGATCAAAGGGATTTGGTTTTGTTACATATAAAACAATAGAAGAAGCTAAGAAGGCTCGCGAAGAAATGAATGCCAAGTTCTTGGATGGCTGGGTTATTTTTGTTGACCCTGCCAAGCCAAAGGAGTCTAGACCACCACCTAAACCTGAGTCCCAGCCTTCTGAAACAGGCTTCAGAACAAACAAGACTATTGGTTGGTGTGGCTGAATTCTGGGGGAGAATTGGGTTCATTTCAATGCGGATTTGCAGTTAAAGCTGGATAATTCGCTCTCACATTATGTGGTTCAAACTTAGTGTTAGCAAAAATATTTGAAAACTGCTGGGAAATTAATTTGATGCAAACTTCATCCATTAAATCCATATTTGGTGTGTTTTTTTCTCAGTTCTGTTTGTTTAATGTGAAGTATGTACTCCTATCTATTTGCCATTTTTTTTGGGTTTCACTATAAGAGTCTTTTCGTTTTTATAAAATGAAGTAGGGTTTTCAACTAGCTTATTATTTTAGGGATAAATATATAATAATAAAAATATATTCTTAATATTATTAAATGACTAATTGTGAAAGGGATGGAATATTATATATTTATTATATTGTTTGTCATCTACTGAAGAAAAAAAAAGAGAATTGTGATTTTTTTTTTTTGTTTTAATGTCTATTGTGGCTTGGCGGATTAAGACAAGTGTGTCTTGTTAAAAATTACTGTGTCCTCAAAAAAAAAATTAAAATATATTTTGCATACAAATTAAGAAAAGTAAAATGGATAAAAGAGACAACTGAGGGTGGACTTTTAATAGCCTCACAAAATTATATTAAGTAATGATTCTTTCTATTTTTATATACTAAACCCTATCAAATAATATACTTGCTATTTATTTTATGTATTTATTATCATCTTTTAACCACAAAAAATTGTAGCTTAAGTTATCCTTTATAGAATACAGAGAGAACTTTTATTTATTGTAAATTTATATCTGTACAAATATATAATAAGACAAAATTTGGTTTTTGGTCTAAAAACTATATATAAATTCAAAATATAGAAAATAAATATTAAATACTAAATTTAAAAATTACATAAAAATTAAAATAAAATTAATTATTAACACTTGAGTGTGAGTCTTTTATATATTTTTTTTGTTTGAGCAGCATTTGTAGTCCTTTTAATAATAATATAAGCAAGTTAATTTAAAATTCATAGAATAAATTAAAAATAATTTTATTTAAAAGAATAATTCGTGCTTCGCAATTAAAAATAATTTTGTTACGAAAAAATATTTAAAACACACAAGTCAACTAAATAAAATTTTACAATTACTAATTTATCTTTAGTCATATTACATTTTAACCAAATATCAAATCAATTATATGATAAATGAGTGACTAAAATTAATCTATTGTCTCCACAAACCCAATAGCAAATTAAAGTAGTGCATGTTTCAATACAAAGGTAAAATAATAAATAAATTTATACTCTCCCTCTTTTGTGACTATCTTAATTTATGTAAAATTTGTTCTTAAACCATCCTTTTGGAGACAAAGAGAGTACACTTTTATGCATTTCAATAATATTCGATATTTATTTTCTCATGTCAAAGAATTGAATTTAAATTTAACTTGTCCAATCTAAATTTACGACTTATTTTAAAACAACTTAAGAGTATAAGACTCAACTTTTTATGAATAAAAATGAATTTTTATAAATATCATTTTTGAATATTATGGAATAAATTTGATATTATTATAATATTAGAGAGCATAAGAAGATTATATAAGAAGTGAGATTTTCTATTATTCTTCAAGACAACCAATACATGGATAGTGAGCCTCAATTTATAAGGCTACACAAGTATACGTAACTTAAATAGGGAGAATGAATAAATTTCATCAATGAATGTAGGTTATGAAGTTATAGAAAATGAATGGACATCCATATTATAACTATTTATAACACTCCACTGGATGTCCATTATGAAGAATATGCCTCGTTAAAACCTTACTAGAAAAACCACGTGGGATAAAAACCTAGTGAAGGAAAAAAAAGAGTACATAATTCTTCAAAACTTATGAGATATTGCTTTATGAAAAAATTAATTACTCCCCTCATGATTATATCATTTGAGATCTCGAGTCGACGTAATCCAACGTTGTGGACTAGCTTCTCAAATGTAGAAGTAGAAAGCGCTTTGTTAATAAATCGCCAAATTTTCACTTGAAGCGGATTCTTTGAACATTTATATCACCATTCTTCGAAGGTCATGAAGTGAAAAGAACTTTGGTGAAATATGTTTTGTTCTATCACCTTTGATATATCCTTCCTCGAGTTGGACAACGACATCAGTATTATCCTCATATAAGACCGTCGGTGTTTTTTCTCCCGAAGATAAACCGCAAGCTCCTCGTATGTGTTGAATTACGGACCTTAACCATACACATTCACGACTAGCCTCATGTATTGCCAAAATTTTCATGGATGGTTAAGATGTAGCTACTATAGTTTGCTTCATCGAACGCCAAGAAACGGCGGTTCCACTACAAGTGAATACATATCCGGTTCATGATCGAAAGCATTATGAGGATCGGATAGTACCTCAGATCCGCAAAACCAATCAAATCATTTTGGGTTGGTTAGGAAAATACAAACCCATATCCTTTTGTACCTTGTAGGTAACGAAGTATATGTTTAATTCCATTCCAATGCCTTGGGTTGGACAAGAGCTATATCTTGCTAATAAGTTGACAGAGAATGATATATCGTGTCCAGATGGCTAAGAAGATACATTAGTGCTCCAATTGCACTCAAATATGGTACTTCAGGACCAAGAATCTCCTCATCATTTTCTCGAGGTCGGAAAGGGTCTTTATTTACATCAAGTGACCTCACAACCATTGGGGTGCTCAACGGATGTGCTTTGTCCATATAAAACCGTTTTAGCACCTTCTCTATATAAGATGTTTGATGCACAAGAATACCGTCCTTTAAATGCTCTATATGTAACCCAAGACAAAATTTTGTTTTTCCAAGATCTTTCATTTCAAATTCTCTTTTCAAGTACTCTACTACCTTTGAAATCTCTTTAGGAGTTCCAATGATATTTAGATCATCAACATATACTGCAATAATAACAAACTCAAATCTAGATCTCTTTATAAAAATGCATGGGCTAACATGATCATTCTTATATCCCTCCTTTAACAAATATTCACTAAGACGGTTATACCACATGCGACCGGATTGTTTTAATCCATATAGAGATCTATTTAATTTGATCGAAAGTATCGTTTCTAGAAGCCGGATTTACATACTTACTCGCAATTTAAATCCTACGGGAGTTTCATATAAATTTCATTATCAAGTGGGCCATACAAGTATCAGAACGACATCCATTAGACATGAAATGAAGTCCTTCTTTATTGCTGCATCGATTAGGAATCGAAAAGTAGTCACATCCATCACAGGAGAGTATGTCTCTTCATAATCAATACCGGGTCTTTGTGGAAAATCCTTGCAAGAACTAGTCGTGCTTTATGTCGCATAATTTCACCTTTTCATTTCGTTTTCGAACAAAAACCCATTTGTACCCTTAATCGGGTTTTACACCATCGTGTGTACGGACTCATGGTCCAAAAACATTTCTCTTTTCAAGAGATTTCAATTACGCCTCAAGGCTCTTTCCATTTCGCCAATCAATTCTACGACGCATTCCTCAATAGACCTTGGTTCAAGATCCTCGCCATCTTTTATAACATCTAACGCTATATTGTATGAAAAAAACATTATCAACGTCAATTTCATTTCTTGCCCATATTTTTCGGACACGACATAATTTATCGAGATCTCTTCATTTTTAATGATTTCGTGTACTGATTGTCTTTTGGGCTGTAATATTAGTCATGTCTAGAGGTTTTTCTATAGACTCTTCCGAGTTCCCATTTCCTCATCATGACCATCTTGAATCTTTGTTCCTTTTCTCATACGAGGATTTTTATCTTTGGAACCGATTTGGTCTACCACGCTCAAGCGTGCTTTGGGTTCATTAGCTGGCAACAAGAGGTTGTCTCTTTGGGACATCAATTTTATTTGGAGCATTAACAATTTGGTATATGTGACTTTGTTACACTCTTTGGGTCAGAAAATGCGTCTGGCAATTGATTTGCTAAACTTTGTAAATGAATTATCTTCTGAACTTCTAGTTCACATTGTTTTGTATGAGGATCAAAATGAGACAATGATAATTCATTCCAGCTTATCTCTTTTTTCAGCTGCCTATTTTCTCCCCCTAATGTTGGGAAGACCGATTCATCAAAATGACAATCAATGAATCTAGTCGTAAATAAATCCCAGATTGATGGTTCTAAATATTTAATTATAGATGGGGATTCATATCCAACATATATTCCTAACCTCCTTTGAGGTCCCATCTTAAGACGTTGTGGTGGAGGAATTGGAACATATACAAGACAACCAAAAATTCTTAGATGAGAAATATTTGGTTCCCGACCAAAACCAATTGTAAAGGGGAGTACTTATGATAACTTGTTGGTCCGATGCGAATTAGTGTTGCTGCATGTAAAATAGCATGACCCCAAGCGTAAATTGGAAGTTTTGATCTCATCAAGAATGGTCTTGCAATCAATTGAAGACGCTTAATCAATGATTCTGCAAGGCCATTTGTGTGTGAACATGTGCTACTGAGGATGTTCAACACTTATCCCAATAGACATACAATAATCATTGAAAGTTTGGGAAGTAAATTCACCAAAGATTGTCAATAACGAATTTTCTTGATGGGATAATCTGGAAAATGTGCTCGTAATCTGATTAATTGAAGAAAAGTAACCTCGCAAATGCCAGTTCGAGTTGATAATAGAGAGATACATGTGACCACCTTGTTGATGCATCAATTAAAACTATAAAATATCTAAAAGGTCCACATGGTGGATGAATTGGTCACATATATCACCACCAGATTCGCTCGAGAAAAGTAAGGGATTCAAATCCCTATCTTAGCCGGTGATGGCCGAACAATTAACTTGCCTTGAAAACAAGCAAAGATACATGGGAAATCATTCGATTCAAGAATGCTTGGTTCTCCAATGGATGTCCACATGAATTCTCAATTATTCTTCGCATCATTATCGATCCAGGATGTCCTAACCGTTCATGCCAAACAACAAAGTTATTGTGATTCGTTAGCTTTTTATTAACAACCATATTTGTTTCAATTGTTCTAATTCTCGTGTAGTACAAACCAGAGGAAAAAGCTGGTAATTTTTCTAATACACTTTTATTACCCGAGATTATACTCGTAATGTGAAGATACTCAATTTTTCCTTCACATGTTTGTCTCAATATGATACCCATTTTACGGATATCCTTAAAACTCAATAAATTTCTTTGAGACACGGGAGAGTATAATGCTTCATCAATTTCAAATTTTGTTCCTCCAGTGCAAGAAAATGTTAGCTCTTAGGAGCCTTCATCAATTTTGCACTACCCGATATCGTCTTAACATTGGCCTTTCAGATTATGAAAGAAGAAAATATTTCTTATTCGTAATATAGTAATGCGTGAGTGGTATTTGTCTGCGAGACATATATCTCCGCCATTCATCGCAAATCGAATCAAGAGAGTATCTATGTTATTCAATGAAAATAAGAAATACATAATTAGATTAATAAAATATCCCATATATAATCTAATCATAAGGAAAGCAGTTAAACATGATAAAAACATAATAATTAGAATTTTATTAATGCTTAAAATAAAGTCCAATAACATCAAAGCATCATTTAAAATTTTATATTTGGACACTCTCATCACCAAACAAGAAGTTAATTTTTTCTTGAGATTTGAGAAAAAATCATTAACATCTAGATGAGTGGTATCCACACAACCATAATTAAAATCATCATTTTAATCAAGATTTGTTTCATCTTTTCCATCTTCACTAGCAAAATTTGTCTCTATCTTCTTCTCTTTATCTTTTAATGATTGTTGATAGAGCTCAACAAGATGTTTTGGTCACTTACAGTCTGAGACCAATGGCCCTTACCTCCACAACGATAACACAAATTCTCCATGGTATTTTTATCTTTATCACCTTTTTCGCTTTTCCATCCTTATATTCCCGCTTACGGTGGGTATATGTGTTTGAGAAATGACCACCACGATGATTATTTCGACCACGCCCACGCCCACGCCCACGTCCATAACCACGCCCACGACTACTTGGTGTGACCTCTGCTTTTTCCATTATATATTACGGCATTCACCGCAGGAATGGAGCGAGATCCATTGGACGGGCATCATGATTTTTCATCAATAGTTCATTGTTTTGCTTTCAACCACAAGGAGGCATGAAATCGATTCGTAGTATTTCTTAAAGCCCTTTTCACGATATTGTCTGCTGCAGGAGCATATTAGATGCGTGAAAGGTGGAGAAATGTTTTTCTAACATATCCGCATCAAATGATCTTTTCTCCACATAATTGTAATTTAGAATCGATTCTAAACATAATGAGTTATAATCACTTACTGATTTAAAATCTTGTAATCTTAGATGCATCCAATCATAACGAGCTTTAGGAAGTATTACAGCTTTTACGGTGGTCGATCTTTCCTTTAGATTGTTCCAAAGGATAAGTGGATCTTTAATGATCAAATATTCAATTTAAGTCCTCATGGAGGTGATGACGAAGAAATATCATCGCTTTGGCCTTATCTTGACTAGATGTTTTGTTTCCTTCTTTAATAGTATCACCAAGACCTTTTGCATCTAGATCAATTTCAAAGATCTAACACCCATGATAAATAATTCTTTCCAAAGAATGTCAAGAGCCACAAATTCGAGAGTTTAGTAAGATTTGTCATTGTAACTTCATACAAGAAAATATTAAAAATCATTAGAAATTTAATTTTAAATATTGAATAAACATTCAATCAAATTCAATACTTAGTTTTGTTCACTAAACAAATAATAGCATATTTTTAATATTAAAACAAATCACATCTGTAAATAATCTATGACAAAATGCTTATCTAAGTCTATATGATTAAATTAGATGAGAGAGATGGTGGTGTTGGAATATGCGTGTGTCCCCATGTGTGTGAGAGAGAGAATACTAGTTTTGTGATGAACCTTTATTTGGTACAAAGAGAGAGGTGGTATGGTATAAACAACAATAGTAAATAAAATACCAACTACAACAACAATATTGTGTTGTACAAATTAGAAAACTTAAAAAAAAAAAAGAAAAAAAAACCTGTGGCAAACAGTGAAATAAAGAAGATGCAACAATTCAAGGAGTATAACTAAATGTAAACTAGTGCAATAAAATAAGCAGGTAGAGGTAATAAAATTCTGTCTCGATAAATGATTGCATGGATGGATGGAGTCTTGATGTACTAGTGGACATTCAATCTGCTTTAAAATTTATTTTTATTTTTTTTTAATTATGTGGTTCTTGTTCTTTTTGTTCACCTTATATGGGAGCAAGTGCACCGTGGCTTATGTGATAAAAAAAATGCATATATATAGTACAAAAAGATCTTTGAAAGTAAAAGTCAATTTTATTTCTGGAAATGTTGTTGTACCAATTCACAAGTCATACCTTTGTTGTACTAATTCATATAATGGAAGTCATATATATAAGTATAATTATATATGTATGTATATGCAGTATGTATGTTGCAGTATAAGAGTGTATGCATTATTTTGTTTGTTTGTTGTAAAGATGCAGATATCTTGCGATTCATGAACATTAAACTTAAAAAAAATGAGCATACAAGTAACTGCACATAATATATATATATACCTTCTCCTTCAAATCAAATATCTTCAAGACGAAATTGAGAAGCAATCGTGCTGATAACGTATTATAATATTAGAGAGAAAGCGTAAGAAGATTATATAAGAAGTGAGATTTTCTATTATTCTTTCAAGTACAACCAATACATGGATAGTGAGCCTCAATTATATAGGCTACACAAGATACATGACTTAAATAGGAGAATGAATAGCTCATCAATGAATGTAGGTTATGTAAGTTATAGAAAATGAATGGACATCCATATTATAACTATTTATAACAGATATAATGTTATAGTTGTGGGTAATATTTATAAATTTTGAAAAGTACGCAAGTAGTTATATAATATTCGATTAGTTTGGGAGAATAGTTTTAACGGGGAATATTATGATTACTGAAGACAATCATTCAGTGGACTTATTAACGGAATTATTGTTTGATTGAGAAAACGACATAAAAAATATTTTTATAAAAATAACGGCGAAGTTTTACTGTTAACTATTGAAACACCCGGTGTTAAAGACATGCGAGAATCTGGCGTGGTTGCATAAGAAGACACCAGATTGATTATTGATGCTTACGTGAGAAGTCATTCGGTTTTATTCAATTATCATCGATATTTTATATATTATTAAATCAATAATTGAGATGACAGAGTTATTAATATTATTATTTGCAATATTAACGATGTCTAAAAGTTCGCAAGAGAGAGGTTGGTCACCTAATCACGGCCGCCAATAGGGAGAAATCCTTATTGGAAAGCCCCTTCTTTCACAGGAAACTACAGTCGATTAATAGTGTGAATAATAATAATGATGATGAAGTTTTGTTTTATTAGTATTATTAATGTAATAAAATGAAAAGCTTTTTATATAAAATGTAATACTTTTTATAAAGTTATTCGTTTTATTAAAGCTAATAAGTAAAATCTTTTATATAAAATGTAATACTTTTATAAAGTTATTCGTTTTATTAGACAATAATTAGATTATATTATATTTTATTATGCATAGTATTTGCATAGTGCCCGCATAAGTGTTCAGATAGTAAAATCTTTTAAAAGTTATTCGTTTTATTATATTATTAATAGAATATATTATATTTTATCGTAAACAAATGACCGTCTGTTTAAAATAAATCGATCTGGACCGTTCATAGATTGGTTACTATTCAGTCCATTCTTCTATAAATAGAAGTTCATTCCTTCATTATTTCTTACTTAATTCATTCAAACTTTAGAGAGAGAAAAGCGTAGAAAGAATTATTCTTCTATCTTGAAAGCGTATTTCTTTAGCGTTTAAGAAAGCTTTCTGAAAAAAAGTTTCTTCAAGATATATCCGCCCACCGCTTGAGAGTACTCTTCTTTATAACGTAAGGTGTATTATTTTTTTCATATTCATGAAGAGAACTTACGTTATTCCATTCTTTATTATTCTGTTGGAATAACTCATTACGCCGGCCTACATTTATACTTGGTGAAATTCTTACGTTATTCCATTATTTATTATTCTCTTTGGAATAACTCGCCTACATCAAGCAATACCGCATATATGGTGAAATTATGTTGTTATTCTATTCTTTATTATTCTCGCTGGAATATCCTGCTCAGGCGTTTTACGACGACCGGTTCCGCCTTTATTATTCGCGTTATATCATATCACATGCGCTTTTACACGGACTCGATTCCGCTATTTATTATTCGCTGAATAACCTGCATACGCCAAGTACCGCATGCATGTTGATTTTGTTGTTATTCCATTCTTTATTATTTTTGGAATATCTCGTCGATTAATATCGACGATCGTTTCCGATTATTTATTATTCGCTGGAATAACCTCGGCCCATTGGTAATCGATGCATGGTGATTTCTTTTTGTTATTCTTCTTTATACCCATCGTTAAAGTTTTGACTTTTATTATGTTAGTGGAATATTCCGAATCGATATCTTTTCATGGAAATATTCTTACGAGCATTTATCATGTCGACATTTGGATGTTATAAATTAATTCTCGTTCCACTTGAATTCTTATATCATTATCATACATTTTGTTCGTAAAAGTTGTAGTCGTGATGGATATTTGATTGTAATCAAATCGTAGTAGTGATACGTGGTGCATTGATGAATATTGCTGCATAATCATGACTATTGATGAATACAAATATCATTGGCAGTGGTGCATGGATAAATTGTGGTTGATGATACTAATGAATATCTCGTAGTAGTGGGGATGATGGATTATTTATTGTCGAGTCCCAGTCCCGATAAAAGTGATGAAAACCTTTAAATCATAAAAGATAGTAGATTTTATTCTTCATCAGATGTCATCAGCAGCTTAAACTTGATGTCTATTGTGATTTTATCGGTTTAACATTGTTAAAGATAATGATAATATATTCTGCATTATCTTAGTCATAATATTTTTTAGGCTAGTTGAGCTCACCTTTCATCGTTTTCTTGAGAAAATGAGAAGTTAGCGGACTAATGGAACGGAGTGATGGCCCAAATGATAGTATTAGTAGTCCTTACTATTCTAAATGTTGTGTTAATAAATGTAAATGAGGACTTATTCGAGAGAGTGGATATCGCCTGTAAGACAATGTTTGTATTAAAACTCATAACTCTCTTGTCAGATATTTAAGATCAGATTAGATTGCACTACGTACGTGACGCTTCCCAAAATTGTGTATACATCACCCATCTCTGGGTAGTCGATACATGGTATGTAATTTAAATACAACTTACTAATATAACTGCCATGCATAATATACATAAAATCGTGAGTTCAATACAAATATTGTCTACTGTAGATCATACAAACTCAAAAGGAGTCCTCATTACAATTATTATCACACTATTTCACGTAATAATGAGGACTACTAATGCTATCCTCCTCGACCATTATCTCGCCTCCCGACTCGTCCCCGCCTATATTCTCATTTCCTCAAGAGAATAAATGAAAGAAAGGGTGAGCTCAACTAGCTCAAGAAGAAATATTATGACCAAGATAATGCGTAATAAATTATCATTAGCTTCACAACAAAGTTGTTAAACTGAGCAAAATATAATGAACATCAAGTTTAACTACAATGAACCAAAGAATCCATTAAAAGAGTCAAGTAGAAAATAAAATCTACTATCTTTATGATTTTAAAATGTTTTTCATCACCGTTATAAATGAGACTCCTGCTTTTAATAAATATTCCACATCATCGAATCACCCCTCGCACTACGGGCCAAGGATATTCTTTATTATCACGACCACAATTATTCACGACTACGCCAAGAATATTTGTGGTATTCATTAATGGTCATGATCATGCCAACAATCGCCCATCAATGCACTACGAGCCATCGAGGATTTTTACCACATCATTTGTAACATTACGGCCATGACATAACCGAATAGTCTCGGGTCATAATCATACCAAGTCCATCTATGCACTACAGTGCCATGATGACTTTCAACATAATATAAACATGATGATGATGACAATGATATAAGAATTCAATAAAACAAGTTCAAGAATTAATTTATCTAGAACCAATAACATCCAAAATCACAACACGACATCGCTTTTCAGAGAGTAAAATTCAAGAATACCGAGAAGAATATTTCCATGAAAGGATATCGGATGAAGCTTAAATATCAAGGATATTCCACTAATTTCATGGAGTATAAGTTAAAGTTTTAACCAACTGGGTATAATAAAGAATGGAATAACAAAAGAAATCACCATGCACGCGATAGATCGCACAAAAAAAGTTATTCCAAATGTAATAATAAATAACGGAACCTCAGTCCAACAGAAAACGCATGCATGTGATATTCCAATGTAATAATAAAGAATGGAACCAGTCCGCCAGAAACACATAAACGGGATGTTCCAATAGAATAATAATAACGACGGAATTGTGTCCCGGATTGTAAAACACATGCATGTGATGTTCCAATGTAATAATAGAAGAATGTCACCAAGTATAAGGTAAACCACGATACAAAAGTTATTCCAATGTAATAATAAACAATGGAATAACAAGCAGTTCTCTTCATGAATAAGAAAGAATAACACCCCTTACTTTTAGTAGGAGATTGAATACCGCAGTAGTGTAGTAACAAAATACTCTTTCTTTTTTCTCTTATTCTCTCTATACTTTCTCTCTATAGCTTGAATGAATTCGTGAAAATAATGAAGCACTAGGCCTCTATTTATAGAAGATTTCTAGCTTAAGACCGCCATGTAAAAAAGGCAAGTGGCTTGATTTAATCGGTGATGTGAAAAGAAAAGTGGTTTGGACGCTTGAATGTGAAACGACAAGTGGTTCGGCCTTTGTAATGTGAAACGACAAGTGGTTCGACGCTCTGTAATATGAAACGACAAGTGGTTTGACGTCTCGGTAAAGGTAATTACTATCGACAAAGGTAATTACTATTCACAAAGGTAATTACTATCGACAAAGGTAATTACTATCGACGAAGAGACTCTTAGATGATGACATATGGGTCCCCATAAAATAATCAAACTTACCACAAACGCCTCATAATGTAACTCTTTATATACATCAAGGATTGAATAAATATTACCACAAATCATTTTATTTTTAATCAACACATATTTAATCTTTCAACTATTATTAATCATTTATAACTTGTCGTCTCAATTATTGATTTAATATTATAACATATTATACAAATGATAATTGTTACAATAATTGAATCAATAATATAAGAGATATGATGCAGCAATTATCAGTAGCAATAATTGAGCATAATTGAAAGTGACTTCTCACGTAAAGATCAATAATCAATATCAAGTGCTACTATACAACTACGCCAGACATCGTATTTTTTTACTACCGGGTAGTTCAACAGCTTTTAACAGAATAACACCTCTGCCGTTATTTTTATAGAAATATAATTTTGTCGCTTAACTACGACAATACTTTCGTTGTGGGGTCCACCAATGATTGAGCCATCGCATTTAATATTCCCGACAAAAAGAATATTCCTCACCAAACGAATATTTTATAACAACTTGATTACTTTGCAAAATTTATAAATATTACCCACAACTATAACATTATATCAAATTTATTCCATAATATTCAAAAATAATATTTATAGAAAATTCATCTTTATTTATAAAAGTTGGGGTCTTACAATGTATTTGGTGACTCAGAATATGTGATGTATACCTATTTTGGGGGAGTCACAAAGAGGATGTTCGCAAATAATTTATAAGTTAGTCAAATTATACATTCGGGTTAAATACACTTTTTCTCACCCTACTCGATCTTGATTGAGGTTGACAAATGAATCACTGGACTAAATTTTTTTACGATCAACTCATTGAACTATAATTTTTTTATAAAAATTCGAAAACCTTTTACTTTGTTAAAATTTTAATGGTAAATTTACGCGTCACATGCTGACGAGGAGAGAGAAGCTGAGTTGGATAACTAATTAAATTAAATTATACTCAATTCTATAACAAATAGTTAAACAAAATTTAAATCAAATTTATATATATAACAAATTATTAAATTAAATAAATTAACTAATAATAAAATAAATTAATATATAATTTATATAAAGTGAATGAATTCATATTTTTTTTAATTTTTAAATATTTTAAGTTCACTTTAAAAATATAAAATTATCTAATATTTTAAAATGGAGAGAATATTATTATTATTATTATTATTACCATATTCCTTTCTCCAAATAAAAGAAAGAAAAAAAAATAAAAACTTTATCTTCCTCACAATACTTCATCAGACACCTACATCTGCGGCCACCATCATCCCTAACCATTTTCCATAACCACCACTGTTAGGCCATATTTATTTGGATCTGTTGGGCCATAATTGTTTGGGCCGTTGAAATATTGGGCCATTATTTAAATAAGGTTATATGTGGGTTTGGGCCAGTGATTATTGAATGGATATATATTGGATTGTGTGATCCAGCACCTTAATTAAAGGATTTGACATAATCCTAGTTAGTGGAAAATAATGATCAGCAGGTGGATTACATGCAATTAGCTGAGGTCACGAAAAAGGTTGCATGCAAGGCGGTGGGACTGATATAAGAATACAAAGCTCTTCATGGGTGTGACGCCCCCAAAATAGGTATACATCACCTATCTTGAGTCGCCAAATACATGGTACAAAATTCAAATACAACTTATGTAACGACCCCAAAATAGGTCCATTCCATCCAACCCATTCTGAGTCGCCAAATACATGGTACAGAAAAACAACTACAACTTTATTATAACAATTGTCGTGCAAAATACAACAACACATATATCTTTGTGAGTTTGGATACAAATATATACCAATCAGAAGACGTCACAATGACACCTTACATAAAGGTATAGTCAAAAACCTGCTTTTTAAATTAGAATCTTTGGGAAGTGCTCAAGAAACCTTCATACATGGGAGGCCATGCTTTTAGGTTATGGTAGATATCATATGGCCGCAATTATCCTTGGTTGACCCAATAGATGTTAGGTTTGTAATATCTATGAACGCAATCAAATTGCACAAAATTAAGCAAGCGTGTAAAAATCGAGTTTAAAAAAATTTACAAACCATATACCCGGATCACCCTTTATGCACAATTATTAATTAAACGAAAAGATATGAATAAGAATCATACCCTTGAAGATTCGAGCTTCCTCAGCTACAAGTTCACCTCCAAATCCTTTCGCGTTCAACTTGAATCCACCGGGTTTGGTTCCTTCCTTTGATCAACGTTAGCCACCCATGTGTTTGGCCTCTAGAGGTGATCCACCAAGGAAGAATAGAAATTCTCAAGAAGAAGGGGTATTGGCTCAAACCCTAGTTTTTCCTATCTCTATAGAAAAAGGGCGTACTCTCCAACAAATTGGAATTATTACGTCGTTATCATATCTGATATAAGACTCCTCTTATAAAGATATCAGGTAACCTTATTTAAAAATAAGGTATTATTTAATTAAACTCTTTTAATTAAATGGGCTCTCTAATCTTATTAGGGATAATTAATTAAACTCCTTTAACTAATTTTCCCTCCTAATCCTATTAGGAATAAATGAGAGTACTTATATTAAATTAATTTCTAAACTCTTTTAGAAATTAAAATAATAATAATAATTGTAATAATATTAATAAGACTCCTCTTATTAATTTATATTTAATATTTTAAAATATTAAATAATAAATATTAAGCTATTTAATTTATTCTATCACCATAGATTAAATTAACTATACATAACATATTATTACGATTATGCCATTAACTTCTTAAATAATTATTCTTCCTTTTATGGTGTGACCCTTTAGGTTCTCCATATTAAACCTATTGTGAATAAATCAATTAGAATAATTTAATCTTATTTAAATAAATAAATTAAACAATTAATTTATTTAAATAAATAATATTTATTCTACAATAGGGATAAAGCCTCCTAATGATCAACGACTTTCCGGATAATATAGATTTCAACATTAATCATTAAAGAACCTTTGAGTAAATAGTTACCGTACAATTCAATCCTTCCACCATACAATGTCCCAACTAAATATAAGACATGAAATTTCTGTCAAGTCTTATTTTATTTAATTATATGTATTTCGATCCTTAAATGCACAACTCCAAATAATGCAAATTAGAAACTCCTTTCTAATTTCATTCCGCCGCCAAGGACTCTTGGGTTGTCATTTAACGAATCACATAGGACATTCTCTTCTTTTATTAGAAGTGGTAGATTCTTTATTGATCATACATTATCTCCATGTACAACTTATTATACCCAAGCATACCCTTTGATATACCCTAAGGGTCTTAAGGAATAAATCAAAGTATAACTCATCATACGCAAGATACTATGATGATCTCAAGTCCAAGGATTACTTCAGACTACTATCACTACAGGAATTCCTATTGACAGCAAATAAAACTCCATTAGGTATTCCTTAAGCGAGCCACGTCAAATGAACTTATTCTCTAATAAAGCACCTACATACTGCTTTTAGTGTCTCCACACAAATGATCATGAGATCAATCATCCTCATCCAATGAAGAAGCAACGATACACCAATCTATCCGGATTCACTAATCCCCAATTTAGTAATCCAATGATTGGGAACTATTTTAGTTTTAAGCTTTCTAAGAATTTAAATCTCATTAGAATGATCATCATCATTATTCTAAAAACATTGCTTAAAACTATGGGTTTATCACATATTATAAAACAAAGATCATGTAGATAATTAAAAGCCTTTAATAAATTAATAATTTTTATTAATAAATGAATAAGATTGTTACAAAGTATATGCTTTATCATCAAACATGATTGGCTTGTATGCATACTACTTTCAATAGACCCCAATGAAAAACGAGAAGATTACTATTATATTCTTCCCAATGGTGAGTCTTCTCTTGACATATCATTATCTCCACTGTCTCTAATTGGGTATTATACTCCAAACAAACACCAAGATTATATAGGTAGTGCTTGTAAATATACTCAGCAAGTGGATGAGCACAACCATGTCTTATGATAACACGAGGTTGTATGTCATTAGACATCTTGTATGATAGTGACAAAACACCCTTCCAAAGTTGGGTTCGCTTTCACCCTATTTAATTCACCAAAATAACTATTAAATGATGTATAAAATACAACACACTAAAGTTCTCAATAAAATTATTTCCATACTCTTTAGGAAAACCTCAACAACTATAGACCACCGTTATATTCCTTGTTATCCCCGGGCCAACCCAAGCCTACACTTTTATTACCCGAAAGGAATTGTGAAACAAAGGGTGAGCACAACTATTTCAAGAAAGAATATTATGACTAAAGATAAATAAATTATCAATAGTCTTATCAAGTAATAAATCGTAGATTTAGAACATATGGTAGATGATCAAACTTTTCAACCATAGTCATAGCTTGAATGAGCAATCCATTAGAAGAGTCGAATAGACCATAAAATCTATTATCTTCTCCATGTTAAAAGTCCACCAACAATGTTTTATCCTCGTAACATCAATCAACAATTCTTTTCCACAATAACATGTATAACTCATAATCATAATTGTAGTTCTAAATTCCTTTTCTCATCCAGACAAAGATAATTTCATCACCGAAACATCAAAGATTATGGTTATACCAAATCACGATTCATGTTCATAATCATATTAATAAATTTATCTTCGCACTACCACGGCCAAAGATATTCATCAACAGATTCATCTTTACACTCTGTACTAAAGATATTCAACAACAGTCATCTTTGCATTACGAGCCAAAGATATTCATCAATAATTCATCTTTACACTACAAAGCTAAAGATATTCAACAACAAGTCATCTTTGCATTACTGAGCAAAAGATATTCATCAATAATTCATTCAGCACTATGTGCTAAATGTAAGACCCCAAAATTTTTTAAATAAAAGGAATTTTTCTATTTATTATTTTGAAATAGTAAGGGTTGATTTGATTAATGTGGATAGTTAAGGGTTAAATACGCAAATATTTCAAAATAAGCAAGTGGTTATAAAATATTCATTGTTGTTTGGGAATATTCGTTTGGTTGTGGAATATTCAGATCGCTTCGGGAATATTTCATGACGACGGCGCAGCCATGTGTGGGCCCCATAACTAAAAGCGAATGGATGAAGAAAACGACAAATATAAGTTGTTTAAAAAAAATAAGCTGCGTAGAAGTTTTGCAATTAATATCATCGTTGGAATACCGGTGGTTAAAACACACTAATACGCTGCGTTGTTGAAAGCAACAGACTGCAGATTGCACCAATTATTGATTCTTACGTAAGAAGGCACTACTCAATAATGGTTCTGATGAATTCGCTCAAAGATTTTATTTTATTGATTCAATAATCATGCGTTAATATTTTATATTCATTGTTGTTTCAATAATTGTCATTACACAGATATTTTCATTATCGAAGCAATAATTCATATTATCCGAATAATATTATTAGATAACATTATTGGCAATGTCTAGAAAGTTACTCTCAAGGAGAGGTTTGGTCACCTAATTGCGCCAAGAAGAAGAAATTTTTATCGAAAGCCCCTCTTTCCAGAACCGCACGGTCATCAATATTGTGATTTCGTAATATTATTTGTGAATAATTAATTATTGATTTATATGATGAGGAAAATTTTGATTTTATGTGGATATAGATGAGAAAATTTTAAAATGACAATTGTTGAAAATTAATATTTTATCTTTTACGATAAAATAATTCATTTAAATATATTATTTTAATAATATATTAACGGTGATATTTTTACAACGAATGGGGGACATATGAGTATACGAGGAGGAAGAGTATTTTTTGTTGCAATAAATGTTTAAAACATGTTAAACATGTCGGTGGACCCCATTTATCGATCGAAATTTGATTATAACCGTAAAAATCCTTCTGTTTGTGGATTTTTGGTCAATTTCTATTTGGAATTTAGAAAACTTTCTTCTGCAAAGTTGTAGAGAATTGAATTTCCTATAAAAACTCGCGAGATTCGAATTTTCTGATGAAAGGGCTATTTATTATGAATTATTGAAGTTAGGATTAATTGATTATCATTTTTTGGAGTTTTAAGTAACTTTTGCATGAAAAACGTTTTTGTCACTTATGGGACATGTGTTAGTGGTT
This sequence comes from Panax quinquefolius, assembly GCA_020205615.1. Classification (NCBI taxonomy): domain Eukaryota; kingdom Viridiplantae; phylum Streptophyta; class Magnoliopsida; order Apiales; family Araliaceae; genus Panax; species Panax quinquefolius. The sequence goes on from CM035168.1 coordinate 122,837,955, forward strand.
GATTTCAGCTGATGGTGTGCGTAGGAAGATGTGGAAAAATAATATTATTAATATATTAAATTTTCTGCTTTTGGTGTTCTAAGCAATTTCCTATAAATAGGGTGCTTAGGTTAGAATTGAAAATCACACCGTAAATCAAGTTTTTCTCTCTATATTATCGAGCGTATTCTTGTGAGTATTTTGAGTATACTTTGAGTATTGCTAGATCGTGCAAAGTTCCTTCAAAGACTATACCCCCAGATTCTAGCTAAGACTCGATCTTTCGAGGTAAGTGGATGTTATTTTCTTCTCAAATGATATTATTTCTTCAATATCATTATTTGAAATATTGGTTGAAACTTTTTATCAAATTTGGAACTTTTTTCATGTAGGGGTTACTATTCATGAGTTACTATTCACGAGTTACTATTCACGAGTTACTATTCACGATCAAAGTACTATTCGTAAGCGTGAAGATGTTTTTTGTGGAATTTCTATCTTTTGGTGTCTGAGTTATTATTCACGATATCAAGACTATTCACGATACTCAAGACTATTCACGATACTAAGTAATATTCATTTAAAAATAAAATTTCTTCTTTTTCGTCTCAAAACATCTATTACGGATACTAACTCGATCAGATCCATGTTTTGATCATTCTTGAATTTTACACCACTATGATTATTTTGAGGTATTTTTGAACATGGATAAAACAAAGTACGAATCCTTAATCCTTAATCCTTGTCATTTTGTTTCACCGATTCGTTTCTTTAAAATATTTTCATCATCCTCGGCCTTAAATGATGATATTATTGAATATCTTTGGCCCGTAGTGCAAAAAGATGAATGATTTCTCAAGAATATCTTTCATGTAGTGCAAAGATGAGCAGTGTGTTGAGATGAACACGACCGATCGATTAATATCTTCGGCCTGTAAGCAAAGATGAACAGTGTTTAAATGAATATGATTAATCGATGAATATCTTTGGCTCAGTAGTGCAAAGATGAATATTTGATTCCGGATGTATATTGATTGATGTTACAGGATAAAAGATGACGATGAACTTTTAAATTCATACATAGAAGATAGTAGTTTGCATTCTCTACTTAACTCTTCTAATGAATTATTATTTCCACGCTAATATTGATTTAAAATTTGTTGTCTATCAGATTCTATTATATTTTTTTCCTCGTCAAGACTAACGATAATTTGTTGTATATTATCTTAGTCATAATATTCTTTATCGAGCTAGTTGAGCTCACCCTTTTCCTTTTGTTCCATTTTTCTCGTGGAGGCGAGAATATAGCGAGTATTTAGTCGGGGTATGGAATGAAGGTTTTAGAAAGGATTGTTTAGTAGTCCTCACCATTTTTGTAAAATAATGTATCAATAAATGTGATGAGGATTTATTTGAGTATAGATATTATGCAGAAGATAATATTTGTATTCAAACTCACAGCTTTTCTTGTTGTAATAATAAAGTTGTAGTTGTTTACGTATCATGTATTGACAACTCGTAATAGGTGATGTATACCTATTTTGGGGCGCCACAAAGAAAGATATTCAACAACGGATCATCTTTGCATTACGAGCAAAAGATATTCATCAATAATTCATCTTTGCACTACAAAGATAAGATATTCATCAACAAGTCATCTTTTGACTACGAGCCAAAGATATTCATATATCAAAGAAATACATAATCATTTCGGAAGTTATATAACAATAATTATAACCATGTTGATCAATTCACCTTTGCACTTAAGCTAAAAATATTCAATTGTAAATTCAATGGTCATGATCATACCTACCAACAATTCAACTTTTGCACTCTTGGCCAAAGAGAACCTATAGTAACGATCATACCAATAATCTACTCATCTTTACACTCAAGTCAAAGAGAAATATTATCATTAGGGTTATAAGAATGTTATAAAAAACAATATAATCAAAACATAGTTTTAATTTCAAGAGTAAGATTCATAAATCAACGATAATTTGGTCAAAGAAGAAACCAATTTGTCATGAATAAGATCCCGTGATTAAAGACATCAGTATCGTGAGCACGTCGCATAAGAACCTCGACACTAAAAGATAAAGTTTCATAATAAAATTCATATCCATATTTATAACACCTTAATCCAAATATTATAAATCACTTAGAAATCTCATAATCTAATATTATTAATATTACAATAATATTTTAATCATTTCTAAAACTTATAAACAATTTAATTAAATTGTTTACACTTTACTAATTAATGCATTTAATCATCATAAAATGTCAAACTCATAAGATTTCATCACCAATAACCAAAACCCTCATCAAAAATTTGCATATACCTCATATATGATTCTCAAGCCATAAAATCATATTTTCCAATTTTTTTACTTCACATAACATATTTAATTCATTTACTCATAACTAGAATATTTTCATGAAAAATACCAAATCAGTTCCAAAAATATTTCTTTTCTGGGATTTAGCATAACATAGTCCCATATTGGACATATATTTTCTCAAAATTTTAAAAATTCATTTACTATTTTTCATATGGCCAAAACCACCGAATATTTAAACATTTATCATAAATTATACTTTTATCCAAAAATTCTGAAATTTACACGGTATACTGATATTGTATAGATGTACTCCCAATAAAATTTCATCAATTTTGGAGTTAATCACAAGGAGTTATAAGCGGTTACTTTTAAAATAGTCTTTTCTCATAAAATTCATAACTCTCTCATCTATACATCCAAAATCGCCATTTTGGAAACAATATATAAAACTCATCAAATTATCATTTCAAATTTTTCCAGAATTTTTAAGGTTCAGAAAAATTTCGAAACTAAAACATAATAACCCTTAAAATCTCTTACTATCCCTTACCTCAAAAAAAAAAGATTCGATTGGAATAATATTTGAATCTAACTTGCACCATATAACAATACTCAAAGTATACTCAAAATACTCACAAAAATACGCTCGATAATATAGAGAGAAAACTTCATTTCGTGTGATTTTCAATTCTAACCTAAGACCCTATTTATAGAAATTGCTTAGAACACCAAAAGTAGAAAATTGAATATAATATTAATATAATTATACAAATTTTCCTTAGCCCACCTTTTGGTCAAAAACACCCGCCACACATGTTAATGATGTCCAAAAAAATACAAAAAACGTTTTTCTAACAAAAATAATTTAAACTCCAAAAATCAATTCACACCCGATATACCGAAACTTCAATAATTCATAATAAATAGCTCTTTTATCAGAAAATTCGAATCTCGCGCCTTTTTATAGGAAATTCAATTCTCTACAACTTTCCAGAAGAAAGTTTTTCCAAATTCCAAACAAAAATTGACCGAAATCCATAAACGGTCGATTTTACAGTCTATAATCAATTTTCGGTCAAGAAATGGGTCCACCAACACACAAAACATGTGTTAAACATTTAATGCCACAAAAATACTCTTCCTCCTCATATACTCATATATCCCACATTCATTATAAAATATCATCGTTAATATATTATTAAAATAATATATTTAAATGAATTATTTTATCGTAAAAGATAAAATATTAATTTTTAACAATTGTCACATTAAAAATTTTCTCCATCTATATCCACATAAAATCAATATTTTCCTCATCATATAAATCAATAATTAATTATTCACAAATAATATTACATAATCACAATATTAACAACCGTGCAGCTTTCGAGGAAGAGGGGCTTTCCAATAAGAATTTCTCTCATCTGGCCGCAATTAGGTGACCAAACCTCTCCTTAGATGTAACTTTCTAGGCATTTCCAATAATGTTATCCAATAATATTATTCAGATAATATGAATTATTGTCTGATAATGAAAAATATCGTACGTGATAATTATTGAAACAACAATAATATAAAATATCAACGTAGCAATTATTGAATCAATAAAATATCGAAGCAGTAATTATCGTAACAATTATTGAGTAATGCCTTCTTTCAAAAAAAAAATTATCATGCTTCATGAATAGTACTTTCGTGAATAGTAACTCGTGAATAGTAACTCATGAATAAGAATCGTGAATAAGTAACTCGTGAATAAGTAACTCATGAATAGTAATTTAAAAAATTTGAATACTTTTATTTCATAAAATTCGGGGTCTTACAACTTAATTATACAACAATCGTGTAAAATACGACAAAACATATGCTGTGAGTTTTAATACAAATATTGTCATCTAGACAATATCCACACTCAATTAAGTCCTCATTAAGTTTTTTAGCACATTATTTAACAGACTAGTGAGGACTACTAATGCTATTATCTGGACCGTCACTCCTGTTAGGTTTGTAATATTCATGAACGCAATCAAATTGCACAAATTAAGCAAAAAAGTGTAAAATTAGAGTTTTAAAATTCTACAAATCATATACCCGGATCACCCTTTATGCACAATTATTAATTAAACGAAAAAGAAAGAACAAGAATCATACCCTTGAAGATTCGAGCTTCCTCAGGTACAAGTTCACCTCCAATCCTTTTTGCGTTCAACTTGAATCCACCGGGTTTGGTTCCTTCCTTTGATCAACGTTAGCCACCCAAGTGTTTGGCCTCTAGAGGTGATCCACCAAGGAAGAAGAAGGATTCAAGAAGATGGGTGTTTGGCAAAACTCTAGTTTTTCTATCTCTAATAGAAAAGGGCGTACTCTCCAACAATTGGAATCACGTCTGTTGTGAATAAGTCAACAACCACACCACCCATAATAAGACTCCTCTTATTTATAGATGTAGGCAACCCTCCTTAACAATTAAGGAATTGGGTTTATTTTAATTAATTAAACTCCTTTAATTAATTAGGCTCCTAATCTTATTATGAATAATTAATTAAAATCTTTTAATTAATTAGCCTTCTAATCTTATTAAAAATAAATGAGAGTACTAATATTAAATTAATTTCCAACTCTTTAGAAATTAAAATAATAATAATTATAATAATATTAATAAGACTTCTTATTAATTTATATATTTAATATTTCTAAAATATTAAATAATAAATATTAAGTTATTTAATTTATTCTATCACCATAGATTATGTGACGACCCCAAAATAGGTCCATTCCATCCAACCCATTCTGAGTCGTCAAATACATGGTACAGAAACAACTACAACTTTATTATCACAACAATAAAATCGTGAGTTTAAATACAAATATTATCTTCAAATAATATTTATACTCAAATAAATCCTCATCATAATTATTGATACATTATTTTACAAAATGGTGAGGACTACTAAACAACTCTCTCTAGAACCTTCATTCCATACCCTACTAAGTATTTCGCTACATTCTCGCCTCCCGAGAAGAAAAATGGAACAACAAGGAAAAGGGTGAGCTCAACTAGCCCAAGAAAGAATATTATGACTAAGATAATATACAACAAATTATCGTTAGTCTCCAACAGGAAAAATTTGATAGAATACAATAGACAACAAGTTTCGGATCAATATTCGCAATGAAATAATAATTCATGTAAGAGTTACGTAGAGAATGAAATCTACTATAATCTATGAATTTAACAATCCATCATCAATATTTTATCCAGTAACATCAATCAATATTCATCTCAAATCAAATATTCATTTTGTGACTACGTGCCAAAGATATTCATCATCGGTCATGTTCATCTCAACACTGCTCATCTTTGCACTAAAGGCCAAAGATATTCATCAATCGGCCATGTTCATCTCAACACTGCTCATCTTTGCACTAAAGGCCAAAGATATTCATCATCGGTCATGTTCATTTAAACACCGCTTCATCTTCGCACTACGTGCAAAAGATATTCTTCAGAAATCATTCATCTTTGCACTACAAAAGCCAAAGATATTCAATAATATCATCATTTAAGATCGAGGATGATGAAAATATTTTTAAAGAAACGAATCCAAAGTGAAACAAAATGACAAGGATTAAGGATTAAGGATTCGTACTTTATTTTATCCACGCCCAAAAAATACCTCAAAAAATAATCATAGTGAAGTAAAATTCAAGAATGATCAAAACATGGATACAATCAAAGCTAGTATCCGGAATAGATATTTTGGACGAAAAGAAAAATTTTCATTTTTCTATTGAATAGTGCCGATACGTGAATAGTAACTTCACACCCAAAGATAGAAATTCCACAAAAAATATCTTCACGCTTCATTGAATAGTACTCGTGAATAAGTAACTCGTGAATAAGAACTCATGAATAGTAACCCCGAGCATGAAAAAGTTCCAAATTTGATAAAAAGTACCAACCAATATTTCAAAGATAATGATATTCAAGAATTAATATCATTCGAGAAGAAAATAACATCCCTTACCTCAAAGAATCAAGATTTCGGAAGGAAAGGCTCAAGTGATGCCGAATGAAACTTGTACCTTGAATAAGAACTCTCAAAGTATCTAAATACTCACAAAATACGCTCAATAATATAGAGAGAAAGAGAGAAAACTTTGTTTCGGTGTGATTTTCAATTCTAACTTAGCCCTCTATTTATAGGAAAATGTTAACTACCAAGGCTGCACTTCGAGACTTGACACTGCTACCGATGGCTTTTTACTCGCTACTATTGCCACCCACCACATTTGAAATAAAATTCAGCACATTTTTTTACCAACCACAAGTGGGGCCCACTCAATTCTAGAATTTTCCACCAAAATCAATTATAAACCTAATTTCCGAATCCGACACCTCTTAAAATTCACAACAAATCATTCGTGCATTTTTAACGGTTCAAAATTTGTGGACATATACTCAACTTATGTATGTATAACATACCCAAAATTACCACAATCCAACGGTCGGATTAAAAATTATAACCCATAATATATCTCAAAACCCCGATTTAATTTTTAATACCTCCAACGGCAAAAAATCGATAAAACACCTCAACATTAATTCCTTCATTAATAACCACATAAATGAATCCATCATTTATATTCATATAAAATAAATATTTCCTTATCATATGAATCAATAATTAATTATTCACAAATAATATTACGAGAATCACAATTATAACAACAGCCGTAGTTCAGGAAGAGGGCTTTCCAATAAGGATCTCTCCTCATCAAGCCGCAATTAGGTGACCAAACCTCTCCTTGATGTAACTTTCTAGACATTGCCAATAATGTTATCTAATAATATTATTCAAATAATATGAATTATTGATCCGATAATGAGAAATATCATGCGGTGACAATTATTGAACAACAATAATATAAAATATCAACGCAAAGAATTATTGAATCAATAAAATAAAATATTGAACAAGAACTCACCGTGAAAATTATTGAGTAAAGTGCCTTCTTACGCATTTAATCAATAATTCAACAATACTCGTGTAACATCGTGGTCATCTTTATGCAACCACGCCGTATCTTGTATTTTAACCAACCGTAGATATCCCAATTTTAATTCAGAATAACCACGCCAAGTTATTTATTACCACCCAAACTTTGTCGTTTTCCTCATCCAATCGCTTTCAGTTATGGGGCCCACATGGCTGCGCCGTTATACGAATATTCCCGACAAAGCATTTAATATTCCCACCACCAAACGAATATTCCGACAAAGATTTAATATTCCACGACCAAACGAATATTCCCACAACAAAATGAATATTTTATAACCACTTGCTTATTTTGAAATATTTATGTATTTAACCCTTAACTATCCACATTAATCAAATCAACCCTTACTATTTCAAAATAATAAATAAAGGAAATTCCTTTTTATTTAAAAAAATTTGAGGGTCTTATGATTAAATTAAATACACTTAACATATTATTATGATTATGCCATTAACTTCTTAAATAATTATTCTTCCTTTTTATGGTGTGACCCTTTAGGTTCTCCATATTAAACCTATTGTGAATAAATTAATTAGAACAATTCTAATATTATTTAAATAAATAAATTAAATAATTAATTTATTTAAATAAATAAATTAAATAATTTATTTATTTAAATAAATAATATTTATTCTACAATAGGGATAAGCCTTCCTAGCGATTAACGACTTTTCAGATAATATAAATTTTAACATTAATCATAAAAGAACCTTTGAGTAAATAGTTACTGTACAATTCAATCCTTCCACCATACAATGTCCCAATTAAATATAAGACATGAAATTACTGTCAAGTCTTATTTTATTTAACTATATGTATTTCGACTCTTAAATGCATAACTCCAAATAATGCAAATTAGAAACTCCTTTCTAATTTCATTATGCCTTGGCCAAGAACTACTGGGTTGTCATTTATCGAATCACATAGGACATTTCTCTTCTTTTACTAGAAGTGGTAGATTCTTTATTGATCATACATTATCTCCATGTACAACTTATTATACCCAAGCATACCCTTTGATATACCCTAAGGGTTTTAAGGAATAAGTCAAAGTATAACTCATCATACACAAGATACTATGATGATCTCAAGTCCAAGGATCACGTGTACTACTATCACTACAGAATTCCTATCGACATGCAAGTAAAACTCCATTAGAATTCCTTAATGAGCCAACGCTCAATGAACTTATTCTCTAATAAGCACCTACATACTTGCTTTAGTGTCTCCACACAAATGATCGTGAGATCAATCATCCTCACCCAATGAAAGAAGCAACGTATGTACTCAATCTATCCGGATTCACTAATCCCCAATTTAGTAATCCAACGATTGGGAACTATTTTAGTTTTAAACTTTCTAAGAATTTAGATCTCATTAGAATGATCATCGTCATTATTCTAAAAGCATTGCTTAAAACTATGGGTTTATCACATATTATAAAACAGCATCATGTAGATAATTAAAAGCTTTTAATAAATTAATATTTTTTATTAATAAATGAATAAGATTGTTATAAAGTATATGCTTTATGATCAAACATGATTGGCCTGTGTGCATACTACTTTCAACTCCGTTCCCTGACTAGTCCTTGCTACGTTCTCATTTCCTGAAGAGAACAATGAAAGTAAAAAGGTGAGCTCAACTAGCCTAGTAAGAAATATTATGACTAAGATAATACATAATAAATTATCGTTAGCCTTCAACAGTGTTAAACTGATACAATATAACAAACATCAAGTTTAATTACAGCGGAATAAGCAATCCATTAAAAGAGTCAAGTAGAGAATAAAATTTACTATCTTTTATGATTTAAAAGGTTTTTCATCACTTTTATCGTTGGGACTCAAATTTTAATAAATAATCCACATCATCCCCGCAAGACTACTACCAAGGATATTCATTAGTATCACAACCACAAATTATCCATGTACTACGGGCCAAGGATATTCGTGTATTCATCAATGGTCATGATCATGCCAACAATCTGCCCATCAATGCACTACACGGGTAAATGAAGACTTTTACCACATCATTTGTAACATTATTATTCATGATTATACCGATTAATCCATGGTCATAATCATACCAAGTTCATCTATGCACCATGTGCCACGATGATGACTTTCAACATAATATAAACATGAGAATGATGACAATGATATAAGAATTCAATAAAAGCAGTTCAAGAATTAATTTATCCAGAACTAATAACGCCCAAATTGTCAACATGATACTTTTTTGTAGAGTAAAAGTCAAGAATGCTCGTAAGAATATTTCCATAAAAGATACTTGATGAAGCCGCAAATATCAAGGATATTGCACTAATTTCATGGAGTATAAGTCAAAACTTTAACCAACCGAGTATAATAAAGAATGGAATAACAAAAGAAATCACCATGCATGCAATAGACGCATGCATGTGTTATTCCAATGTAATAATAAATAACTAAACCAGTCATGCGTAAACACACGTATATGATATTCCAATGAATAATAAATAACGGAACCAAAGTCACGCCAAATTGCACCGGCTGTGATGTTCCAAATGTAATAATAAAAATCGGAACCAGTCGTGCGTAAACGCACGCATGTGATGTTCCAATAGAATAATAAAGAATGGAATAATGTAAAAATTTCACCATATTTGCAGATTGATGATAGACAAAAGTTATTCCAACATAATGATAAAGAATGGAATAATGTAAGAATTTCACCAAGTATAGGGTAGATCACAGATACATGTTATTCCAATAGGAAAAAATGGAATAATGTAAGTTCTCTTCATGAATACGAAAGAAATAATACCCTTACCTTGTAACAACTAGATATAGGAGTAGTGAAGAAGAAGCGTATACTTTTCGCCTTTCTTTCTATAGTTTCTCTCTCAGAGTTTCAAAGTGAATTCGTAAGAAATAATGAAGGAATGAGCTTCTATTTATAGGAGAATGAACTGAATACTAACTAATTCCTGAACGGTCCAAATTGATTTACTTTTAAACGGACGGCCCATATTGGTTTACTATAAAATATTCTAATAAAACAAAATCTTTTAAATAAAATATAATATATTTTATTTATAATCTAATAAAACGAATAACTTTATAAAAGTATTCTGTTTTATATAAAAAGATTTTACTATGCAAAATACTATGCAGGCACTATGCAAACACTATGCATAATAAAATATAATATATTATATTTATAGTCTAATAAAACGAATAACTTTATAAAAGTATTATGTTTTATATAAAAAGCTTTTCTGTTTTATTACATTAATAATACTAATAAAACAAAACTTCATCATCATTATTATAATTCACACTATTAATCGACCAGGTCATTCCCATGAAAGATGAGTCTTTCCAATAAGGATTTCTCCCTATTGGCGCGCAATTAGGTGACCAAACCTCTCCTTGGCAGAACTTCTAGACATCGTTAATATTGCAAATAATAATATTAAAAACTTCGTCGTCTCAATTATTGATTTAATAATATATATAAAATATCGACAATAATTGAATTAATTAACGTGAGATACTATGCAACAATTATTGAAGCAATAATTGAACAAAATTGAGTGACTTCTCACGTAAGATCAATAATCAATACCGGTAGTGCTACTACGCAACCACGCCAGTATTCATGTACTTTTTAACAAGGGTGTTTCAACAGCTTAATGATAAAACTTCCGTCGTTATTTTCATAAAATATTTTGTCATTTTCTTAATCCAAACAATAATTACATTGTGGGGTCCACCAATGATTTTCTTGTTGCATTTAATATTCCCTCGTTAAAACGAATATTCTCCGACCAATCGAATATTATATAACAACTTGCGTACTTTGTAAAATTTATAACTATTACCCACAACTATAACATTATATCAAATTCATTCCATAATATTCAAAAAATGATAATTATAGAAAATTAAACTTTATTCATAAAAGTTGGGGTCTTACAACGGGACTTGGGAGGAGGTAGCATGCATTTTATTACTCAGACACTAGAATTTAAAACCTCCATTGTTAACCTGTGTTCGGCCTGTACTAATTTTCACACCGGAGCTATTCCCCGACGGCTCAAGCCGTCAAACTTTTGGTGCTGACTTATTTTTTGTGCAGGGTTATGTAAGACCTCGAAATTTTTTAAATAAAAAGGAATTTCCTTTATTTATTATTTTGAAATAGTAAGGGTTGATTTGATTAATGTGGATAGTTAAGGGTTAAATACGCAAATATTTCAAAATAAGCAAGTGGTTATAAAATATTCATTTTTGTTTGGGAATATTCGTTTGGTCGTGGAATATTCAGATCGTCGAGAATATTCGTTTTGGTCGTGGAATATTCAGATCGTTTGGGAATATTCGCATAACGACGCAAATGCAAACCATGTGGGCCCCATAACGGAAAGCGATTGGATGAGGAAAACGATAAAGTTTGGGTGGTAATAAATAATTCTGGCGTAGTTGTTACCGTTAAGATCGTTGAATACCGGTGGTTAAAATACTGAATACGCTGCGTGGTGCACAAGAGAATATTACCTGAGATGCACAAAGATTGTTGAATTATTGATCCTTACGTAAGAAGGCACTACTCAATAATTTTCACAGTAGTTTATCGCTCAATATTTTATTTTATCGATTCAATAATTGTTGCGTTGATATTTTATATTATTATTGTTTCAATAATTGTCATCGCACAAGATTTCCCATTATCGATCAATAATTCATATTATTTGAATAATATTATTAGATAACATTATTGGCAATGTCTAGAAAGTTCTTTCTAAGGAGAGGTTTAGTCACCTAATGCGCGCCAAGAAGTGAGAGATCCTTATCGAAAGCCCCTCTTCCCGGGAACAACTCATTGTCATAAATGTGATTCTCGTAATATTATTTGTGAATAATTAATTATTGATTCATATGATAAGGAAATATTTATTTTATATGAATATAAATGATGGATTTATTTATGTGGTTATTAATGAAGGAATTAATCTTTGAGATGTTTTATTTGTATTTTATTCTGATTGGAGGTATTAAAAGATCAAAAATCTGTTATTATGCCTTTATTGTGTGAGTTATAATATTTAATCCCGACCGTTGATCGTTGTAATTTTTGGATATGTTATACATATATAAGTTGAGTATATGTCCACAAATTTTGAACCGTTAAAATGCACTAATGATTTGTTGTGAATTTTAAGAGGTGTCTGATTCTTAAATTAGGTTTATAATTGATTTTGGTGGAAAATTTAGAATTGAGTGGGCCCCACTTGTGGTTGGTGAAGAAATGTGCTGAATTTTATTTCAAATGTGGTGGGTGGCAATAGTAGTGTAAAGCCATCGTGTAGCAGTCAAGTCTCGCTTTTACGGCTAACATTTTCCTATAAATAGAGGGCTAAGTTAGAATTGAAAATCACACCGTAAACAAAGTTTTCTCTTTCTCTCTATATTATCGAGCGTATTTTGTGAGTATTTAGATACTTTGAGAGTTGTTGTTCAAAGATAAGTTTCATTCAAAGATCACTTCCGACCTTTCCTTCCAAGCATCGATTCTTTCGAGGTAAGGGATATTATTTTTTTTTGTAATGATATTATTTCTTCAATATCATTACTTTGAAATGTCGATCCGAAGTTTTTATCAAATTTGGAACTTTTTTATGTCGGGTTACTATTCATGAGTTACTATTCACGAAAGTTACTATTCATGAGTTACTATTCACGAAGTTACTATTCACGAGTTACTATTCATGAAGTTCTTATTCACGAAGTTTTTATTCACGAAGTACTATTCTATGAAGCGTGAAAATGTTTTTTTTGTGGAATTTCTATCTTTTGGTGTCTGGAATTACTATTCACGATATCAAGACTATTCACGATACTCGGCACTATTCATCGAAAAATAAAATTTCTTCTTTTCGTCCAAAATATCTATTTTGGATACTAGCTTTGATGAGATCCATGTTTTGATCATTCTTGAATTTTACACCACTATGATTATTTTTGAGGTATTGTTGGACATGGATAAAACAAAGTACTAATCCTTAATCCTTAATCCTTGTCATTTTGTTTCATTGGATTCGCTTTTTAAAAAATATTTTCATCATCCTCGCCTTAAATGATGATATTATTGAATATCTTTGGCTCAGTAAAAAGATGAATGATTTCAAGAATATCTTTGGCCCAGAAAGGCAAAGATGAAGATGTGTTTAAATGAACATGACCGATCGATGAATATCTTTGGCCTTTAGTGCAAAGATGAACAGTGTTGAGATGAACATGACCGATTGATGAATATCTTTGGCCCAGTAGTGCAAAGAAAGATGAATATTTGATTTGAGATGAATATTGATTGATGTTACAGGATAAAATATTGATGATGGATCGTTAAATTCATAGATTATAGTAGATTTCATTCTCTACGTAACTCTTCTATGAATTATTATTTTCATTGCTAATATTGATCTCAAACTTGTCATTCTGTCAGATTCTATCGATTTTTCCTCGTTGGAGACTAACGATAATTTGTTGTATATTATCTTAGTCATAACATTCTTTACTCGGGCTAGTTGAGCTCACCCTTTTCCTTGTTGTTCCATTTTCTTCGTGGAGGCGAGAATGTAGAGTAGTACTAGCCTGGGTATGGAATGAAGGTTCTAGAGAGAGTTGTTTAGTAGTCCTCACCATTTTGTAAAATAATGTATCAATAATTATGATGGGGATTTATTTGATTGTGGATATTGTCTGAAGACAATATTATATTTAAACTCACAAAGATATATTGTCGTATTTCACATGACATTTGTATTATTGAAGTTGTAGTTTGTTTCTTGTACCATGTATTTGGCGACTCAAAATGGGTGTCAGTGTATACCTATTTTGGGGGCGCCATGATTGGTATCGTAGCTTAGGATATGATCTCCGCGCGAGATCTGGGAATAAAACTAGAGGGAGAGACGAGTAAATCCTTCGCTAGTGTGTCCTACCTAAGCTTATTTGTTGGTTGGTCATATTATAGGGGTATTATGTGATTTGTTAATTTATTTAATTAACCCTTGTTTTATGATAGTTTTTTAGAACGGGTCATTTGGTAACGTTAACAATGGAGTGAATGAGATCGTGGAGACACCTCTAATCGCCAACCGTGATAATGTGATGTCAAAGAAGAAGGAATTAGAGATATCCATGTGGTGAGTGAAGAATTGATAGTCAGACCCGAGATAATCGCAGAGGTAACAAATGAGAGTGAGGAAGAAGAGGAAGAAGAGGTACCAAGAGAGTTTATTAGAGGTATTTTATGATCGAAATATAGAATTGCAAAATCGTATTCATGAGTTAGAAGAAGCAAAGCTAAAGAATTGCAGCATCGTGGAGCAAAAGGATGCAACGATTCAAGTCAGGTTACCCGATACTGATGTCGAATGAAGCACTCTTCGCGAGAGTATAAGATGATAAAGTCGAATCTGAAGTGAAAGAAGAAATAATCGAACGAGTGAGAATGAGTGATGATGGGTAAAAGTCGCACGACGCGTTGATATTATGGAAAGAGATGTCCAATCTAAAAAGAGAAGATTTAACGATGACGGAAGACGTTTCAAAAGAACATCAGCACCATCAACAAATTCTAGGGAAGAGAACGATCGCCGATTAGATGCTACAGATGTGGAGAGGAGGGACATATAAGGTCAAACTGTTTCAAAGCCTTCCAAGGTATGCTATAATTATGGAAAAGAAGGACATATCGCCGAGATTGTACGATATCGAAACCAAACCCAGCAGTGAATGGTGACTCAAAAAGGATGTCCCGTAAAAGTCAAAGTCAACGGTTCTTGGAAGAAGCGTTTGTCGTGACCGGTCAAAATGCGAGGAACCCGAACGGTTAAGACGGTTAGTTAATTATAAATTTCGCGAAGTTTATACTTTACTAGATACCGTTCTACCCATTCTTTTTATCTCTTCTTAAGGCCAACGCTTGAACTTGACTACGGAGAAATTAGACTTTGACCTATTTATGGAGAATCCGTTAGAGAAACTTTCATTACATCGTTGTTTAGAAATCTTGTTTGATTCAGTTGGCACTATCACATTACCGTTAACCTTATTTCTATAGAGATATTTGCTTTTGATGTGATTTTAAGGTTAACTACTCATCACGCCAAATTGATTGCTTTTTGTAAGGTTGTTAGTTTTCATATTCCTAAGCAACCCGTTATTCAATTCAAGCAATCAAACCATTGTAATCAAACATTTTCATATCAAGCCATGAAGTCATTCGCTTATTACGGATGTCAAGTTTTCTTAGTCCATGTTATGGATTTGAATAAAGACACGCCGATTTGAATAATATTCTTGTTGTTATTGATTTTTCCCGACGTATTTTTCAAGAATTTTCGCTTACTCCCAAAGCTCTCGATATTAAATTTTGTATCGAATTTGAACCCTAAGACAAAACTCATTTCTAAAATCTCACATCGAATGGCTCCTATTGAACTTCGTGAGTTAAAATTCAACTATGTAATTTGGTACCGAGCCTTTATCTTGTGACTTCCTTTGTGGAATGCACGAAGCCGCACTCTCGTAAGGGACGCCATATTCGTGTGATAAGTAAATCGATAGGTGTCATTGTGACGTCATATCCAAGGTTGGGATATGAGTCACGATTGAGAACAACCTAAGTCAAGAATCGAAATGCGTAGTTTTTCAGGCTTAGTTGGTTATTATCTGAGATTCGTTGAAGGATATTCTCGAATCGCTATTTCATTATCGCAATTGACTCGTAGAGATACAAAATTGAATGGAGCAAGGAATGTGGGAAGAGCTTCAAGAACTCAAGAGGAGACTCATTTCAAAGACATGTTCACCATGCCATCCCGAAAAGCGAACGCGGTAGCCGACGTGTTGAGTAGAAGATCGAGATATAAAGATGAAAGTACGATATTGTCAAAGACTAATTTCAGATAATTTACAAATAATAGAGATGGAGATGAAAACTCTAGGTACCAACGTGATGATATACGAGTATAATCGACTTTAGTTAAAGTCGCTTCAAGCCACCGAATCCCGTGAGTCGATGCGTATGAAGAGGAAAGTACAAGAAGGAGCTATTCCTAAGCTTAGAATTGATGAAGAAGGAATACTTGAGTCCACTCTAGACTTTGTGTTCCTAACGACTCGATTTGAAGTACAAGATTATGATGGAGGCACACACACGCCATTTGCAATCCATCCTCGAAGTACTAAAATGTATCGTGATCTTCGACATACATTTTGGTGGAACAATACGAAAGAGAGATTACAAAGTTTATCTCGATGTGTTTAACTTGCCAACATGGTAAAGGCGGAGCATCTTGTACCTAAGGGTCCATTGCAACCACTTGAGATTCCGGAATGGAAGTGGAACCCATTACTATGGATTTCGTTACGGGTATTCCTTACGGTTTCTCAAGGCATCAATGCTATTTGGGTTATTGTTGATAGATTAACCAAGTCTGCTCATTTCTTGCCGATACGGGAGACTTATTCACTTGAACGTCTTGCTAGTATGTACGTAAATGAGATTGTGAGGTTACATGGCATGCCTGTATCCATAGTTTCGGATCGTGACCCAAGATTCACTTCAAGATTTTGGGTTAACTTGCAAAAAAAAAAAAGCTATGGGCACGGATTTGCGATTTAGTTTGGCTTACCATCCTCAAACGGATGGGCAATCAGAAAGGACTACTCAAACTCTTGAAGATATATTAAAACTCGTGGTCCTAGATTTCAAAGGAAGTTGGGATAAGTACTTGCCATGGTGGAATTCTCATACAACAATAGTTATTAAACAAATATAGGCATGGTTCCATTCAAGCATTATATGGACAAAAATGTCGTCTCCAATATGTTGGGATGAGGTGGGTGAAGCAACATTGTTGGGACCCGAAAGTTAAGTACGTATGACTAATGATTCGACAACGATACAAATGGCACAAGATCGACAAAAGAGTTACGCGGATCTTCATCGAAAGGATGTGGAATTTAATGTAGGGGATCATGTATTGTCATGAGGGAGTTACAAGATTTGGGAAGAGAGGAAAGCTCAAATCCACGATTTATGGTCCATTTCAAATTCTCGACCGAGTAGAAATGTAGCCTATAGACTTACAAGTTACCTCCAAGTATGTCTCGTGTTCATAATGTGATTCACATATCTGTACTTCAGAATATGTGAAAGACCCGAACCACGTTATTGAGTTAGAACCCGGACGAGATAGCCAAGACTTAACGTATGAGGAGGTACTGTCAAGATCTTGGATAGGAAGGAGCATGTCCCACGCCAAGAAAGGTCATACCACAAGTTAAAGTTTTGTGGAGGAATCATGCTATAGAGGAAATGACCGGGAATTGGAAACGGAAATGAAAGCGAGGTATCCTCACCTTTTCAAACACCAAGACGTACGCCAATTTCGAGGACGAAATTTCATAAGGAGGGAGGTCAGAAGACCCCGAAATTTTTAAATAAAAAGGAATTTCCTTTATTTATTATTTTGAAATAGTAAGGGTTGATTTGATTAATGTGGATAGTTAAGGGTTAAATACGCAAATATTTCAAAATAAGCAAGTGGTTATAAAATATTCATTTTTTGTTGGGAATATTCGTTTGGTCGTGGAATATTCAGATCGCTTTGGGAATATTCGTTTGGTCGTGGAATATTAAATCTTTGTTTGGGAATATTCGTATTAACCAGCAAGCCATGTGTGGGCCCCATAACTGAAAGCGATTGGATGAGGAAAACGACAAAGTTTGGGTGGTAATAAATAGCCGTAGAATTGTTACAGGTTAAGATCGTTGAATACCCGGTGGTTAAAATACAAGAATACGCTGGCGTAGCACAGAGAAGACACCAGATTGCATAAAGATTGTTGAATTATTGATCCTTACGTAAGAAGGCACTACTCAATAATTTTCACAAGAGTTATCGCTCAATATTTTATTTTATTGATTCAATAATTGTTGCGTTGATATTTTATATTATTATTGTTTCAATAATTGTCACCGCACAAGATTTCCCATTATCGATCAATAATTCATATTATTTGAATAATATTATTAGATAACATTATTGGCAATGTCTAGAAAGTTCTTTCTAAGGAGAGGTTTAGTCACCTAATTGCGCGCCAAGAATGAGAGAGATCCTTATCGAAAGCCCCTCTCTTCCGGGAACAATTTTGGTCATTATAAATGTGATTCTCGTAATATTATTTGTGAATAATTAATTATTGATTCATATGATAAGGAAATATTTATTTTATATGAATATAAATGATGGATTTATTTATGTGGTTATTAATGAAGGAATTAATCTTTGAGATGTTTTATTTGTATTTTATTTCGGATTCGAGGTATTAAAAGATCAAATCGGTGTTATTATGTGACTTTATTGTGTGAGTTATAATATTTAATCCAAACCGTTGGATCGTTGTAATTTTTGGATATGTTATACATATATAAGTTGAGTATATGTCCACAAATTTTGAACCGTTAAAATGCACGAATGATTTGTTGTGAATTTTAAGAGGTGTCGGATTCTAAATTAGGTTTATAATTGATTTTGGTGGAAAATTCTAGAATTGAGTGGGCCCCACTTGTGGTTGGTGAAGAAATGTGCTGAATTTTATTTCAAATGTGGTGGGTGGCATATAGAAGGTGTAAAGCCATCGGTAAACAGTCAAGTCTCGCTTCTTGCCGGGCTAACATTTTCCTATAAATAGAGGGCTAAGTTAGAATTGAAAATCACACCGTAAACAAAGTTTTCTCTTTTCTCTCTATATTATCGAGCGTATTTTGTGAGTATTTAGATACTTTGAGAGTCATTTATTCAAGATAAGTTTCATTCAAAGATCACTTCCGCCTTTCCTTCCAAGGCATCGATTCTTTCGAGGTAAGGGATATTTTTTTTTTTGTAATGATATTATTTCTTCAATATCATTATCTTTGAAATGTTGATCCGAAGTTTTTATCAAATTTGGAACTTTTTATGTCGGGGTTATTATTCATGAGTTACTATTCACGAGTTACTATTCATGAGTTACTATTCACGAAGTTACTATTCACGAGTTACTATTCATGAGTTACTTATTCACGAGTTACTTATTCACGAGTAGTATTATTCACGTAAGCGTGAAAATGTTTTTTTTTGTGGAATTTCTATCTTTTGGTGTCTGAATTACTATTCACGATATACTCAAGACTATTCACGATCTTGACTATTCATCGAAAAATAAAATTTCTTCTTTTTCGTCAAAATATCTATTTTGGATACTAGCTTTGATTGTATCCATGTTTTGATCATTCTTGAATTTTACACCACTATGATTATTTTTGAGGTATTGTTGGACATGGATAAAACAAAGTACTTAATCCTTAATCCTTAATCCTTGTCATTTTGTTTCACCGGATTCGTTTTTTTAAAAAATATTTTCATCATCCTCGCCTTAAATGATGATATTATTGAATATCTTTGGCCCTGTAGTGCAAAGATGAATGATTTTCAAGAATATCTTTGGCCCAGAAAGTAAAAGATGAGCGGTGTTTAAATGAATACGACCGATCGATGAATATCTTTGGCCTTTAGTGCAAAGATGAACAGTGTTGAGATGAATATGACCGATTGATGAATATCTTTGGCCTCAGTAGTGCAAAGATGAATATTTGATTTGAGATGAATATTGATTGATGTTACAGGATAAAATATTGATGATGGATCGTTAAATTCATAGATTATAGTAGATTTCATTCTCTACGTAACTCTTCTATGAATTATTATTTTCGCCATGTAATATTGATCCAAACTTGTCATTCTGTTGTATTCTATCGATTTTCCCTGTTGGAGACTAACGATAATTTGTTGTATATTATCTTAGTCATAACATTCTTTCATCGGGCTAGTTGAGCTCACCCTTTTCCTTGTTGTTCCATTTTCTTCTCGGGGAGGCGAGAATGTAAAGCGAAAGTACTAGTGGGGTATGGAATGAAGGTTCTAGAGAGAGTTGTTTAGTAGTCCTCACCATTTTTGTAAAATAATGTATCAATAATTATGATGGGGATTTATTTGATTGTGGATATTGTCTAGAAGACAATATTATATTTAAACTCACAGTATATATTGTCGTATTTCACATGACATTTGTATTATTGAAGTTGTAGTTTGTTTCTTGTACCATGTATTTGGCGACTCAAAATGGGTGTTGTGTATACCTATTTTGGGGGCGTCACAGGTTAGACACGTTTTTCGATGATTGAGACGCGTAAAAAGATTTTGGTTTAACAACCACCATCTACAACCTAAACTTCTACCCAACAAGATCTCTATATTCATCTCATATTCTCCTTAGATTTGTAATTAATTGCAATCTTCTCATCTCCTAATTTAATTACTAGTATATAAGATTCTTTTGTTTCTAATAGATGTGATATCAAGCTCATGAACTCAATCCATTGGAACCCACTTCTGTTTCTTTTAAAAAAATTGTTTGATACCTCCATCTCTATTATACATTACCCATCAATTTTCGCCCTTGTATATATTCTTAGTAACTACTACCTCTATTTTTAAAAGATTGTCGTTTAAGGTTTTTGTACATAGATTAAGAAAGTACCATTTATCAAGTAAAATTTGTTTAAAATTTCATCACTACCCCTTTATGGGAAGTTGAAAACTATTAATACAAGGGAGATAATTTCTTAGGACAATGAGAGAAGGTAGGGGTAATATAGGAAAGTAAATGTAAAATCCCAAATTTTACGAATAAAGATTTAAATTTCTCGAATTTTTTTTTTGAATATTATGGTGTGGATTTAATATAATATTATAGTTGTGAGTAATATTTATAAATTTTGTAAAGTATGTAAGTTTTTATATTATATTCGATTGGTCGGGAAATATTCTTTGTGTCGAGAAATATTCGTACGACTCAAGACAATCATCAGTGGACCCCACAATGTAATTATTGTTCGGATCGAGAAAATGACAAAAAAAAAATTTATGAAAATAACTATGGAAGTTTTACTGTTAACTGTTGAAACACCCAAAGTGTTAAAAGTATGTGAATACGTGTGGTTGCATAGTAAGACATGATATTGATTATTGATGCTTACGTGAGAAGTCACCAGCTTTTGTTCAATTATTGCTGCGCAGAGTTCTTTGACAAGTATCTCAACGTTATTTGATTTAATTATTGTTGATTGTTATATATATATATATAAGTTTTGTTTTATTAGTATTATTAATGTAATAAAATGTAAAAGCTTTTATATAAAATGTAATACTTTTATAAAGTTATTTTATAAATAGAATATATTATATTTTATTACGCATAGTGTCAAGATAAGGCTGCGATAAGTATTTTGTATAGTAAAATCTTTTTATATAAAATGTAATACTTTAATAAAGTTATTCATTTTATTAGATTATAAATATAATATATTTTATTTTATTTAAAAGATTTTGCTTTAAATCTGGACCGTCCGATTAAAAGTAAATCAATCTGGACCGTTCATGAATTAGTTACTATGCAATCCATTTTCTATAAATAGAAGCTCATTCCTTCATTATTTATTACGAATTCACTGAAACTTTAGAGAGAAAGAAGAAAAGTATTCTGCTACTTCACTACTTCTATATCCAGTTTCTTCTATAAGGTAAGGGGTATTATTTCTTTCGTATTCATTAAGAGAACTTCTGTTATTCCATTATTTATTATTCTGTTGGAATAACCTATATAAGCGGTCTACCCTATACTTGGTAAAATAATTCTGTTATTTCATTCTTTATTATTCTGTTGGAATATCATCTCGCAATGCTTACGCTTACTCGACCTAGTTCCATCTTTATTATTCTCATTGAATATCCCACATGCGTATGCTTTTACAGGACCGATTCTCGTTATTTATTATTCTCATTGGAATAACCGCCACGTGAAGTATCGCATTTACGGTGACTTTCATTGTTATTCCATTCTTTATTATTCCATTGGAATATCCCGCTTCAATTGTGTATTACGCTCGACCGGTTCCGTTATTCATTATTCGTTGAATAACGCCTCATGCCAATATCGCATGTATGATGATTTCTTTTGTTATTCCATTCTTTATTATACTCGGTTGATTAAAGTTTTGACTTCATACTCCATGAAATTAGTGGAATATCCTCGATATTTGCGCTTCATCCAAAGATTTTTCATGGAAATATTCTTCCGAGCATTCTTGAATTTTACTCTACAAAGAAGTATCATGCCGACAATTTGGACGTTATTAGTTCTCGAATAATTTAATTCTTGAACTTGTTTTATTCAATTCTTATATCATCATCATCATCCTCATGTTTATATTTTGTTGAAAGTCATCCGTGATGACAGTAGTGCATAGATGGACTTGGTATGATTATGATGAGAGATTATTTAAGATAATCACGACCGTAATTTTACAAATAATGTGGAAAAAGTCCTCATCGTCCGTAGTGCATTGATGGACGATTTTTTGGTATGATTATGGCTATGGATTCTCTTCGGCCAAGGGAGCAAAGATGAATTGTTTTATGACATGATCAGGACCGTTGATGAAAATACGATTATCTTTGGCTCGTAGTGCATGGATAATTCGTGGTCGTGATACTAAATTATATCCTTGGCCTGTAGTGCAGGGATGATTTGATGATGTGGATTATTTATTAAATTGAGTCAGAGCGATAAAAGTGATGAAAAACTTTTTAAATCATAAAAGATAGTATATTTTATTCTCTACTTGACTCTTTTAATGGATTACTTGTTCCGATGCAGTTAAACTTGATGTCTATTGTATTTTATCAATTTAACATTGTTGAAGACTAATGATAATTTATTCTGCATTATCTTAGTTATAATATTTTTTACTGGGCTAGTTGAGCTCACCCTTTCTTTCACTGTTCTCTTCAGAAAATGAGAATATAACTGGAACGAGTTGGGAAATGATTGACAAATCGGATGATAAGATTAGTAGTTCTCACTATTCTCGTTAAATAAAGTGTGACAATAAATATAATGAGGACTTATTCTCGAGAGTGGATATTGCCTGTAAGACAACATTTGTATTAAAACTCACAGTTCTCTTGTTGTATATTAAAGATTGTATTTGTATTCTGTACCATATATTTGACGACTCAGAATAGGTGATGTATACCTATTTTGGGGGCGTCACAGTAAATAATTTATTCTTTTCGAAAATTATAAACGACAAAATTTAATATAACAAAATTGTAAGTTTTTGGAACAAATTTTACCTTCTAAAACGATAATTTTTTAAAAACGGACGGATTAATAATTATTTTGATTTTTGGTTTTTTCTACAACATTTAGATCTACCCATTTTGTAAAAACTAATTATTCTTTTGCTCAAGCAAAATTAGTTATCTACCCATTTATAAATCTATAATTATTCCTTAAGTCATCATTGGTAATCAATTTTTCAGACCTTTTAATATTTTATTAATCAACTATTCACACATTTTTAATTATTCAACAATTATTATTATATTTTTTATCTTATGCATTATTAACTTAATATATTAATATAATGTATATTAGCGTGTTCATCAAATAATGAGTTTGTCTAATTACTTAATATTCGTGACTTTTTAATTACACAACTTTTCACTACTACCCTTGTTATGATAACAATTATTAGTTTAATAATATGAAATAGTGTACAATTAATATTATGACAATTATTGATAAAATAATGTGCAATTGCTATTGTGACAATAATATTAAATATTGTATGGTATTGAAGAAGGCCGTGTGCTACTATTCTTTTATCACCACCAGGTATTTTATTAGTTGAAAGTGATAAATCTGTTGACAAATTTTATTAAAAAATTTATTTATGTCATTTTTTGCATTCGACAATTATTTCACTGTGAGATTCACCAAAAATTGATTATTTCGGCGCCGTTGTACTTTACTTAATATTTCCTAATGTAACGAATATTTGACGACATAACGAATATTTGACGACATACTTTAATCTTATATATCACTCTTTATCAAGTTAACATTTTATTATTTAAAATAATAATTATAAAAATTATTAAGTCTTATTTAATAAAAGTCGAAGTCTTATATTAAAAGTTTGGGTGCATAAATTACCACGACACCATAGAATTATGTGTAGCAATGAGAGATAATAGTGCCTTAAGAATTTGTAAGTTGGAATAAGATTCTAGTTCATATGTTAGAAAATTTGTTTAATATTTTATTTACTAAAAATGGTAATTGTTATGATATAATATTAAATTAATATATCTTTTATTAATTTATTTTTAATAAACTTTATATTTTATTTTAACTTATAAATCATTATCAACTGAATATTTTTATAACTTATTTTAATTTAAATTTTAACTTATAAATCAAAATAATACCAAATATTTTTACTTATAAATCATAACTTAAAATCATTTACAAATCAATTTAAATTTTAAGTTAGTTAATAAAATAATAAGCGTATTTGTATGTAGACATTCAATTTCACATTTAAAGACATAAATTTTTGAATACATCATATTAATATCACTATTTTGACTACTACTGATTGGATATTTCCCGAGCACACGGATCATCGAATATCTATACAGAGCCGTCGATTATATTTAATCCAACGATAAAGAATACAGGAGACCCTCCATCAAAATCGAAGGCGCTGCTAGTTTCACACCACCATATATAACCGATAGTTTCGGCAGCTAATCGTTACCCTCCATTGGACAAACTAATATTTTCTCTTTCTCTCTTCAGATTCCGTCTGTCTGTATAATTTCTTCTCTTTCTTCTATATCTCAACGTCTCATTGAGATACAATGGAGACTGGTGGAAAATTGAAGAAAGGTGCCGCCGGCAGGAAAGGAGGCGGTCCCAAGAAGAAGCCGGTGTCCCGCTCCGTCAAGGCCGGCCTACAGTTTCCCGTTGGAAGAATCGGCAGATACCTCAAGAAGGGCCGATACGCTCAGCGAGTTGGTACCGGAGCTCCGGTCTACCTAGCCGCCGTTCTTGAGTACCTTGCTGCTGAGGTACACTTCTTCTCCTTTCTCTATATAGGCATATGTCTTGCATGAATTTGTTAATTTATTGAAAGTTAGGGCTTACTTTTTGTGCTAATTTCGTTTGCTGAATGAACAATTTGGTTTGGGGTTTGAATTTGGCTGCAAGATTTATCCTTTAAAAAAGATTGGAGTAGTTTGGGAAATTTATTTATGTGTTTGATATTTTTCACTGGTTTCGTTTGCCAGATCTCACTCTATTATGCGTGGGTAATGTTTAAAGCCCTAATTACCTTCTAATGGTGCTGTCGTGAAATAAATGAAGCGAAATATTTGAGTGGTTTGATTATATTAAATGTTAATCAATTTCTCATGTAAGAATCATATTGTAATGCCAGATTTCGTATCTCCCACATCGTCAATTAATTACCGAGCTGTAATTTTCATGTTATCATGGTTTGGTTTGGAATTAGGTTCTTGAGTTGGCTGGAAATGCAGCAAGAGACAATAAGAAGAACAGGATAATACCGAGGCATCTGCTATTGGCTGTGAGGAATGATGAGGAACTTGGAAAGCTCCTTGCTGGTATTACAATTGCTCATGGAGGTGTGCTTCCAAACATTAACCCGGTTCTGTTACCAAAGAAGTCTGAGAAGGCAGCCAAGGAACCTACTAAGTCTCCCTCAAAGGCAACTAAATCCCCTAAGAAAGCTTAGGTTTTAGCTATGAATTAGTATATCTGTTCATCTGTCCGTATGTGTTGGTGTTTCTAGTTGCTCTCTTGTATGTAATTTCTGTTGCCGTTGTTTAGAGATTAGGTTGATTGTAGTTTTCCCTTTGATCCCCCGTATTAGTACTCAGAATATCTTTAATTTGAAATGGAATGAAATCGTTACCTTTTGAATCTTGTATGTAGGTGGTGATTGAAATTTGTTCTCAGTTTCTTACTACTTTTTTTTAGTTTTGAGTTGATTGAGTGGAGAATGATGTGATTTATGATTAGATTAGATTGTTTTTGAAGTGAATTACTTTAGCCTTTGATTTCATATATTGTATTTTGTAATTGTTAGAACTGTAGATTCATATAGTCAAAATGGTTAATAGAAGATATGGTTATAGAAGATATGTACTACTGTAAAATTAAAAACAATTTCTATTGATTCGTATTTGTTTCGATTAAAAATTCGAAATCGATCTAATTTCGAAATATAAATGAGTTAAATTTGAGTACATTTTAAAGTTCGATAAATTACTTGAATCTCCTCAAATTATAATTTTTTATTGATACTTGGTTTATATTCGTTAGAAAAATTCAAATTATTCGGGTACGATTCGGAATCGTGCTTGATTCGGTAGATAAATGAGTTTCAATCAAACTTTATTTTATACTCGATAGATTTTGTGAACCAAATTTGAGTAACTCAATACTCGGATCGACTCGGTTAGTTTACAACCTTAAATATGACACTGTCTTTTAAGGGTACATAATATATTTTTAGGATATATGTCAAGTCTTGGTAATTATGTGAGATAGCAATTCATAAAAAAATTCTAATAAAACATGCTTTTGTAATAGTTATTTGTTTGTAAAAAATTTGGAAAAGATAGAATAGGTGTAAAATTTTATATGTAAACTTATATCTCATCTTATATAAATATACTAGATGTGTGTCTCGTGCATGTGACATTATATATACATATTTATAAGTTACATAATATATTATTTAATTCTATATTTAACCATCCTAGTATTAATTTAGTGATTAATTAGAATTTGAATCCTTTTATTCCAAAATAAAATAGATTTTTATTAAATAGAATTAAGAAAAATAGTTTTTACCAAACAATTTGTATTTTATTAAATGTCTCATTATAAATATAAATTAAGTGAAATTTCTCTTATTCTTCACGTAGAGGACATTAAGTTATATTTTTTATACTTATTTAAATTATGTCCATAAATAAGTTTTATTCAAACCCAAAATTGACAATAATTAAGTCTTTAAAATATAAAATAAGATGCAATTTCCGAGTGTAGTTGTAGTTGTTTGATTGTATTTCTGAGTTTTTTGTATTTCAAAATCTGTGATGAAGGATGATAAGAATGTTGGTTGATTAAAGCTTAGAAAGCAGGAGGGGTGAATTATGTGTGCAGCAATAATAGATGTTAATCACGTGTGTTTTATGATCATGTGTGTATAAATCCACTTTCCTGCTTCTCTATGATTACTGAAAGTCTAGAAAAACTTAAATAATGTTATGTGAAATTATATGCAGTCTAGAATAGAATAAATAGGTCTGCTGTATATGACATTCTTTATACTCCCTCCATTTCATTCACAATCAGATAGTATGAAATTTATTTTTTATTAAATTAGTCAATTGACTAATAGAATATGAATACACATAGAATTTTGTCTGTGTGTCAACACTCTATTGATCAATTGATCAACTTACTAAAAAATGAACTTCATGCTAACTGTTAACGCCAAGATCTTTCTCCACGTCCCAATCACCAAGACGCGTCCAATATCCTGCACAATTCAACAAGTCAACACTAAAAGTTTGACTACCGACCAGTCGAGGGATAGCTTCCCGTGAGAGTCAAGACAAAGCGATCACAAGGTCAACAAATGGAGAGAAAATATTATCTATAAATATCCAGAGAGAGATATAGAATTAGAATTTTAAATGAAATATATATATTTACCCTCTTATGTGATCTTAAATTTCACGATATTCCACTATCCCAGGTTCTGCCACCCACCACCTTCTCGACACCTTTTTCCCTCACTTCCCGGCCACTTCAAATAGAGAAAAGTAAATAACCACCTTCAATTCTCATTATTGTTTTGTTTTCCATCGCCGCATTATCCGAAAGTCCCATCCTCATTAATGCCACGCAAAGAAAGTTTGTGATACACAATAGTCAAACGTCATTTCAAGCATAATGATTCTTTGGTCAAAGTTGGGTTAAGTGATAATTTGTATAATGGGCCAATATAATGACTGAGCCCAAATAATAAAAATGACCCAAGTTGTGAGACCCCAGATTTTATCAATAAAGATTTAAATTTTGTCAAAATAATTTTTAATATTATGGTGTGAATTTGAGATAATATTATAGTTGTGGGTAGATTTATAAATTTTGCAAAGTATGCAAGTGGTTATATTATATTGGGTTTGGGAATATTCGGTTTAGTTAGGAATATTCGCATAACTACTCAATCATTGGTGGACCCTAATAATGTAATTATCATCGGATCGAGAAAACGACAAAAAATATTTTATGAAATAACGGCGGAAGTTTTACCGTTGATCATTGTTGAACTACTTCAGTAGTAAAAGACAAAGAATACGTGTGGTTGCGATAAGAAGACACCGGTGATTGATTATCGACGCTTATGTGGTAAATCACTTTCGGTTTGATTCCATTATTGTCGATTAATAATATGAATTATTATATCGATAATGACGTTTTGTTTTATTCGTATTATTAACGTAATAAAATGTAAACATCTTTTATATATAAAATGTAATACTTTATTAAAGTTTATTCTATAAATGAATATATTATATTTTATTATTATAAATACAGATATGTTTTGCAGATAAGATTGCATAGTGTTTTCAGATAAGTAAAATGTTTTTTATATAAATAGAATATATTATATTTTATTTAAAAGATTTTTCTTTAAATATGGATCGTAAGATTAAAAGTAAATCAATCCTAATCGCTCATGGATTTAGCTTATTACGCATTCCATTTTCCTATAAATAGAAATTTCGTCATTCCTTCATTATTTTCTTACTTAATTCATTGAAACTCTGTAGAGAGAAATTATAGTAGAGTGTTACTATAGAGAAAATTATGAAAGAAAGAAGAAATATTCGCTACTTCACTACTTCTATATTAGGTTCTTTTTTTTAGAAGGGTGTTATTCTTTCTTCTTCAAGAGAACTTCGTTATTCCATTCATTATTATTCGTTAGAATAACCTCGTAAAAGTGGCATACCCTATACATAACCTTTTGTGATGTGGCATACCCTATACTTGGTGAAATCCTTATGTTATTCCATCGCTTATTATTCATTGAATAACTCAGATAATGTGATTACCCTATACTTGGTGACATTCTTCTATTATTCGTTGGAACATCCACGCTCATGTGTTTTACACCGGACCGGTTCCGCTTTTTATTATTCTCATTGGAACATCCATTCATGTGTTTTACACCGGACCGGTTCCGCCTTTATCATTCTGGGTTGAATATCCTATCATGTGTTTTACACCGGATCTGGTTCCATCTTTATTATTCTCGTTGGAACATCCCGCTTCTGCGGTGAATTTCACCCGACCGGTTCCGTTATTATTATTTCATTGGAATAACTGCGTCATCTGCACCGCATGCACGGTGATTTCTTTTGTTATTCCATTCTTTATTATACCCGGTTGGTTAAAATTTTGACTTCTATACTCCATGAAATTAGTAGAATATCCTCGATATTTGCGTTTCATCCAAAGATATCTTTTCATGGAAATATTCTTTCGATCATTCTTGAATTTTACTTTACTTAAACAAAGATCGTGTCGACAATTTGGACGTTAATAATTCATGGATTAAATAATTCTTGAACTTGTTTTATTGAATTATTATGTCATCATCATCATCCTCATGTTATATTATGTTATCTTTGGCTTACGCAAGCATAGATGAACTTAGTATGATTATGACTGAGGATCATTTAAGATAATCACGACTTGATATAAATGATGTGACAAAAGTCCTCGTGGCTGTAATGCAAGAATGGATAGTTTTTGGTATGATTATGACTGTGGGTGATTCTAAGATAGTCATGACCATTGATAATTTGATGAAAATCCTCGACCGTGGTACATGGATGATTAGATGTGGTGGTTTATTTATTGTCGAGTCTCAAATGATAAAAATTGATGAAAACCTTTAAAACCTAAAAGATAGTAGATTTTATTCTCTACTTGACTCGATAATGGATCAGATATTCACCGCAGCTTAAACCTGGTTGTCATTGTATTTTATCGGTTTAACATTGTTCAAGGCTAATGATAATTTATTCTCGCATTATCTTAGTCATAATATTTCTCATCGGGCTAGTCGAGCTCACCCTTTCTTTCACCGTTTTCTTCGTGAAATGAGAACATATGGGACGAGCCTGGGAACGTAAGTAATGGTCCGAGAGGATAAGATTAGTAGTCCTCACTATTCGTGAAATAGTGTGATAATAGTTGTAATGAGGACTCCTTTTGAGTTTGTATAATATCTAGTAGACAATATTTGTATTCAAACTCACAGCTTTATGTCGATTGTATACCTACAATTATATTAGTAAGTCAGATTTGAATTTATGTACCATGTAAGTGGCGCACCCAAGATGGGTGACGATATACCTAATTTTGGGGCGCCACACAAGTGACCGGATCCAACCATGACTTAGCATAACATGATCCAAGGAGGAGCCTAATAATTTTTACCAATAAAGAAAAAGGATTATGGCCCAACATTACCCCCCTAGTCTTATATTAAACAGGTGTTTAATGAAAGACTATAAAAAAGATATAGCCTGTGACGTAACCATCTATGATAAGTCATAAGAGATCCAAAGTAAAACTTGCCAAAGCCCAAATTGTCATCAGTATGTAGTGAGAAACCCAATAGACGTAAGCCCACGAAAAGTGAAGATATTTAGGTCTAAAACGATTTAAACCCTTCCCATTCATCATCATTGCGTTGAATTAAATGTGTCGCCCTTAATTACCGTAAGTAACTGTCAAGATAAAAGGTAAACTTTACCAATTCCGACGGCACGGCTTTTACTCGCTAATTCAAAATTTGAACCTTAGAGCTTTCTTCTTCTCTCGCAAATTTCTTTCTCTCGCTTCACAAAATCGAAAACAATGGTGACCGAAACCTCTAGCCGTAACTCTCCTCTTCGTAACTCCCATTAAAGATCGCTTTCTCCCAACCCAAACCCTAACCAAGAGGGTTCAAGTTCCAACCTCAATCATCCACCATGGGGGAAACCCTTATCCGACTTCCTCTACTCGATTTCTTCAAAGACGGGAACAATTTCCTAACGCCAACATCCGGTTCTTTCACACCGAATCGGAAATATGCACGCTCAGGAGTCGTTATCGATTCCGACATGTATGCAATAAGGCCCTCCCCTCCCTCAAGAAGCGATGCATCAAATGACCGGACGGTTGGGTCGCCATGCTCGTCACTCTTCTAGAAAAGGGAGTTCGCCTCCCTCCATGTCTTCATCATTACCCTTTTAAGGTTTATAGGAGTGGGCTTCACCAACCTAGTGCCCAACTCCTACATCCACATCTTGGCATTTATTGCCTTCGCCATGAACTTGGGATTACTCCCTCTGTTGACATCTTCTTCACCTCTTCTCCATTTGGTAGGTCTCGAGAACGAGGCTTCAAAGTGTCGAAGCAAGCAATCTCCTCGACCCAACACTGTGTTCGAGAGGAGACTCTCGATGAACACTCCTTCCAAAGAACAAAGGTTGGCATGAGAAGTGGTTTTTCATTACGGGACTCGAGATCTTCTTCTTCCAGTGATGGACCACCTCTCGACCAAGTCTCGCACGACTTTGGGGACATATCCAAGAAGAGCGTGAGGAGATGGCAGATTTCTTGAGGAAAATTCTCCAAAAGAATGGAGTTTCACACTATCGACCAAACAAGCCTCGGTTATACAACCACAAATGTAAGTTTTGATTAATCCTCAGAATATAATTTTCGAGCTATATAAATGATACATATTCTGATGTGTGGTTTTTTGCAGTATCTCTGATCAAACCGACTTCCCTGGAGGTGAGAGACCAGGAAGATTTTTTGGCAGGGGAGAATGCAGATGCAAGTGAAGAGCATCCGGCAGAAGAATCTTCCCAGGTTAACCCTCCTACTGCCAACCCTCCAACTTCTTTCCTTCAAACTGACGAACCTCAAACTGACGAACCCATTATTCCCGAAGAAAACCTTCGACCTCGCCGAAGAAAGAGATCCGCCAAACGAACCAAAACCACCCAACCAGAAACAAACCCTGACATTGATCCCAAACACTTCAAGCAACCCCCAAACAACCTCCTCAACTAATCTCAATCCTCCAACCTCCGAACCTATCCCTTGAGAGAGAAGCCTTCTCGATATTCCTTCGCACGATCGGGCCAAGGTCCTTCGTAAAGAAAATAAGAACCAAAATAACTCCTCGATCGCCAAGAGCCGAGTCCCTACCTCTTCTGGTTGTCATTCCTCCGATCACATCCACGTAAACCCCCTGTTCTCGATAATGAACCAACCGTCAATCCGCACTCCTTCCGAAAAAGAAAACACCATCGACATTCACCTTGGTTCATCTCCTGCTCCTCGCCAACTCCTCGAACGCACACCGCCTCGATCTCCTTCTCCCGAAAACCATACACGTAGACCCTCACCCCTTCGCTGAAGAACCTCCACCTTCTCCGCCAAAGAGAACCAACCACCGAGATTGATCGGAAGCCATGGCCTCTCCAACAATGTGCCCCCGACTAATGCTCATTTTCCATTCCAACTGCTCAACACCTTTGTTCGTGAAACCGACGCATCATCTGCTCGAACATTCGAATGGAGATCTACTCAAATAAGGTATGAGCTACTTGGCGAAGGTAAACGAAAGTAGTATCTTTTTATTTTCGAATTTATCTGCATGTTTATATATCAAGACCGATCAAATGATATTGGAAATACATGTGCCAATGCAAGTGTTCGGACGTCTTCGCCCAAGATCTCTCGGTCAAGCAGGAAGAAGAGATCTTGAGGAAGGAGAATGCCATGTCAAGTCTCGCCATCAAGCGAAGGAGAAAACTCAACGTGAATGCCTTCTTCATAAAAATGAAGGTCTTCAAAAAGAGTTAGCCCAAGCCCAAGGAGAGATGAAGGCCTCCAAGGAAGAATCAAGTCAACTAAAGCACAAAGACGAGGAGATCGTGAAAATGAACGTTGACTTGGTTCAGAGGAGCGAAATAAGGATGGAAAAGATCGAGGAGCTAAAGGCTGATGCGAAGATCTTGACCAAGACTATCCATAAGCTGGAGGCAGCAGAAACTCGTCACACGAAAGTAGCGGCTCAAACTCAAGAGGAAACCGAGAACTCAAGGCTCTTTGGGACCTTGGGCCCCCATTAACCGACGACCTTCGCAAACAAATATGCGAAGAGTACCGGAACTCGGACGAGATCAATGGAGAAATAATGAAGATATACTCCGAGAGTTATGAGCTTTGCCGAAATCGTGGCAAGGAGAAGTCGCTCACGTACCAACTGGACCCATCCTTACTCGATTCTTCAGACGAAGATGGAGCCTGAAGCTGATGTTTTCTGTTTATGTCTTTTCTGTCTTTAATTTACAACATCTGTAAAAATTGTCAATAGTGTAATTAAATTAAATATTTAATGAAAATGGCTTCATTCCTTATGACTTCAAGATATTTATTATCCGCCAATACTCCAATATTTCATTAAGTGAAAAATGCACCAACCCCTTCACGTAATTTGAACCTAAACTATTTAGTAACAACTAAACATGCCATATAATGGATGAAGTGTAAGAATGAAGCTTCCGAACTCAACACTTAGAAAAATTTTAGGTAATAAAGTAAAGGGATACTTATTAGTTAAGTGTGAGACATATCTCGCTTCGTCAGAATTTGTTTACCCCTAAAGGCCTAATAAAACCAAAAGATGACATTTCGCTTACCACAAAGGGCCCGATAAAGTCTAAGTGTCAACAATTTCCTACCACGAAGGGCTCGATAAAGTCTAAGTGTCGACAATTGCCTACCACGAAGGGCTCGATAACGTCTTAAAGATGACACTTGCCTACCACGAAGGGTCCGACAAGGTCTAAGTGACCACCGGGCCGAAAAAGGTCGCCATCGAATGGCCGCAATGAGTCCAATTCAACCTCCTAACACCAATGACGCTTTGCTTTACCACGAAGGGCCCTCGACAAACTCATAAGGACCACTCACCGAAAAGGTCGCCATCGAATGGCCAATGAGTCCACTCGAACCTCCTAACACCAATGACGCTTTGCCTACCACGTAAGGGCCCGACAAACTCATAAGGACCACCGCCGAAAAGGTCGCCATCGAATGGCCAAATGAGTCCACCCAACCTCCTAACTTCGATGGTCCGATCAAGAATGAAGAAAAAAATTTTCGAGAAAAAGGAACTTTTATTGATGATGACATAAATATTTACAAACCTTCCCATATACATACATCATTTCTCATCGAAAGTATTTTCTAAGCCCGCCAATGCGTACAAGTATTCTTAATTCACGACCCATCTAATGCTTTCAATCGATAAGTTTCCTGGGCTTTTAAGACTTTCTATTATTTCATACTATCCTTCCTGGGTTTGGCATCAACTTTCCTATATTCTCGAGGTGTAGATGCTTCTTATTTCTCCGAGGACAAAATCTCCCACTTCAAACCTTCGACATTTTACCCCTTATTATAATGCTTAGCCACTCTTCACGATAGTCGCCAACCCGATTAAGGTCAATTTTCTTACTTCTTCAAGTAAATCAAGATTGGCCTTAAGCCCTTCCTCATCAGATATTTCTCTCGAATCGGGTCGACCAAGACCGGGAGATCCAATTTCAACTGGACTAAGGCATCGCATTCATAGCCGCCTAAAAGGTGAATCCTCGTCAGTCAGTAGTCCCTGAGTAGTTCGATAAGCCCACAACACGCTAAGTAGCTCCTCCGCCATCTACCCTGGCTTCATTCAATCAAGGCTGATCCCATTCAACAGCCGCTCGTTAGTCACTTCAACTTGTCCATTCGATCGTGGATGAGCCATCAAGTCTTTTCTTTGTCAATCCCCAGTTCTTTCAAGAATGCCTCAAATTTCGATCCTACAAATCAAGCGCCCGTTATCCAATATTAGCACCTTAGGGATCCCGGCGAAACACCACGACTCCTTTATAAACTTTAAGCACTCCTCGTTCGTTATCGACCAAAGTGGTTTTGCTTCCACCCACTTAGTCATATAATCAATAAGAACTATGACGGTCGACCGACCTTTAGCTTTCTTGTGAGTGGACCCAAAGATATCAACCCCTGCACAAAGAAAGGGTATAGGAGATAGGATCGAGTATAACTCTTCCGTGGTCGATGGGATCTGACATTATTGAGTGACATTTCTCACACTTTCGACGAATCAATTCGCTTCTTTGAAGATAGTAGGCCAAGAGTATTCTTGGCGAAGTACTTTATAAAGCTAATGACTTAGCCGCCTATACGGTCGCCACAGATACCGCCACGTATATTTTTCAAGAGCATATTCATATTTTCGGATGGAGTCAAGCATTTCAATAATGGAGATGAGAAAGCTCGTTGAACAGATCTCCATCAATCGTAACAAAATTCGCACTTTTATACTTAATTTTTTCTTGAAAGCATCCGATCCGAAGGTAAGACGCCATCCGCCGAGATACTCTATATATGGAGTCAACCAAATAGCTTGGTTCATTAATGCACATTACCGATTCATAATGGACACTAGGATGTTGCAAAGTTTCTAAATAAACCGACCCATCAAAAATGTTAACATCCGTAGTGGCTAATTTGGAAAGTGCATCAGCAATTGAATTGTTATTACGCTCGATCCCTTGAAACTCATAAGATTGGAAATACTGAAGTTGTTCCTTCAATTCTGTTAGATATTTGATCATTTTTGGGCCTCGAGCTTCATATTCCTCAGAAAGTTGCTTAACGATTAACTGAGAATCACTAAAGATGATTATTCTTTGCACTTCAAGACTCTTTGCCAGTCGTAATCCTGCAAGGACCGCTTCATATTCAAATTTCCGTTGTTTGTCGCTTTGAACCGAAATCGATGGCTCTGTCAGACTTGAATCCTCCGGACTCGCCGAATGATCCTCGCACCAATCGACATCCGTGGTAGAAGACCCATCTCAGATACAAATGGCCCAAGAACTCGTCTTCAAGAATCAGAATCGCCTCGTCCGATCCTTCAGCTTCTACCACAACTTCATCAGCTTCAGAAAACGAGCATTCAACAACAAAATCAGCCAAGGCTTTCCCTTTGATGGCGGTTCGGGGATGATATTCAATGAAAAATTGTGACAACTCCATAGTCCACGCAGCCTAATCTCCCCGACACCTCGTGTTTGCCCATAATCTTCTTTAAAGGTCGATTCAGATACACTATTACCAATCTACCCGAAGTATTGCCTAAGCTTTCGACTAGCAGCTTATTAAAGCAAAAGCAAACTTTTCAATGTTCGCACCTTGTTTCAAAGATCTCAAGGACACGGCTTACATAATAAACCGGTGTCGCTTATTTCAACTTCACGCACTAAACCGCCGCTTCCTACCGCCAATGAACTAGCCGCTAAGTACAAATATAAAGGTTCAAGAGAACGGCTTCACCAACAAAGGCGCCAAGATAAATAGGACTTGATGCTCGAAAGGCGCCCTCACATTCAAGTCCATCAAATGTCTTTGCATTCTTCTACCTTTCAATGTATCAAAGAACGGTAGACATCTTTCCACGACTTGGACATAAACCTCCTCAAAGTCGCAATCCTTCCAAATGACGTTGAACATCTTTAAATGACCGAGGAGTCTTCATGTTCAGGATCGCTTCAATCTTTTCGTGATTGGCTTCGATTCCTCTCTCGATCGATAAGATAACCCGTAAATTTGCTGCACCCTAGACCAAGGTGCACTTTAGTGGGATTCAATCTCAAATCAGGCCGATTTAATCGTCTCAAAGCATTCTTCTAAATCATCCAGATGTTTATGTATTCAACATACTTTTGACAATCATGTCGCCTCACGACACCTCCACATTCTCGCCAAATTGATATCTCAAAAACACGGTTCATCATCCTCGATATGTGGGTCCGGCATTGATGAGGCCAAGGTCATTTTCTTATAAGATATATTTAACGATGCGTAATGAACGCCGCCTTTTCAGATATCTTCTTGCACATGGAAATTTAATGATATCCAGAGAATACGCCCATGAAACTTAATAAAGCATACCCCAAGTGGCATCGATTAGTTGGTCAATGTGGGTAGAGGGTAGAAATCTTTCTGACAAGCCTTATTTAAATCAAGATAGTCGACGCAGACTCGCCATTTACCATTTTGCTTCGCAAAGACCACATTCGCCATCCATGCGGGTAGTCAATCTCAAGATGAAGTCTCCGCCAACAGCTTTTGTAATCTCTTCATCAATTATTCACGACGCTCAAAGCGAAAATCCTCCTCTTCCGTTTGACCGCTTCTTCGACGGGTTCACCTCCACCGATGCTCGCCGATATCCCCTGCTTCCCCTAAGATATCCCGAGGCTCCCATGCGAAAATATCAACATAGCTTTGCAAGAGCTCCATGAGGTTCGTCCGGAGAGGTTCCGGCATACCCGAACCTATTTTCACCGTTTTGTTTGCTTTGCCCGGGATGAGCTCTATCTTCTCCGTTTCTTCAGCTGGCATGACCAATGGTTCGGAACTACTCTCTGTGAAAGGTTCGATCTCTATCGCCATACCGCTTCGCTTCGATATTCCTAATTCTCAAGTGATCACAACATTTCTATAACATCTTCTGGCCAGATCCAAATCCCCCTTCACCTCGCCGACCCCATGAGCCATAGGAAATTTGATTTTGAAATGAGGAATAGAGGTCACAGCTTGCAAAACAATTAAAGCAGGCCTTCCCAAAATAAGATTATAAGGTAATCTACATTTACAACATAAAATTTGCAAATAATTTCTACCGTTGGGGCTGCTCAAGAAGACCGGCGGATTCGATAGTTCCACCACCTTAACCGGTCATTACTAAAACCATATAAAGGAGATTCCCGTCCCAACTCCATTTTTCGCCCATCCAGTGCATCCTCCGATAAGCGTGGGCATACTGTAATATCTACGTAAGACCCATTATCCACCATCATCCGCTTCATATCTACCGAATCCACTTCAGGCAGCCAACACCAATGATCCTCGTGCGGTTCGATAATTTCCAAGGGTAGTCTTCATCAAGAAAAGAGATTACCGAACTCGGATAAGGTCTCTCGATCTACCGAGGAGGGTACCGCCATCGTACGACCGAATCCAAATAGCTTTTGCCGCTTTTTTCCAACGAGTTTGCTGTAAGTACCCCAAAGATGACATCTATCACGTGCCTTACAGTCCGTTCGGAGCGTGTAACACTTGGTCGAATCGGTTGAGCTACTGAAACAGCCCTCCGTCTCCATTGTTGATTGGTTCTCGCGTACCACATATCGAATTAAAGCACCGCCAGACCTTCCTTTCAATAAAGTCTTTCAAACTAGCACGATCGTGTCAGATCACGATTCAAGCTTGATGATAATCACAATACTTACGAGAATTCCTTTTCCAGCTTAATGTTATCTCGAGGTGGTTCGAAAATAGGTCGATTCTTAATTTGATCCAAGATAATGACACATGCCTCAGATTAAGGTCGTGGTACGTTCTATTCACTCGTTGAAGTTGGAGCAGATTTAACGCCCTCCACCCCCGCCTCCAATTATTAAACTTTTTCGACCGCCTCGTAGCTTAGGCTTCTTTATTACCTTCATTCTTTCTCCGATCTTTATCGCCTTCATCCCGACCGTCTCCCCCAGTTCATTCAAGCAGGACGTTTAAGGTCGCCCATAGCTTCCTCCACCACGATATAACCTTCACTTTGTCAAAGGCCCTCAAGAAGACTCTTGGGGTGATGAAACATCAACTTCTTCACTAACTTCTCCGATTCGACCAGATCTAACCCATTTCAAACAAATCCAACGGCTTGTAGATCATTTAAGTCTCACACCGCCCATCGCTTCACTAATCTCTTCACATATCGCCCAAAGACTCATTCTAAACCGTCGAACTCGAGCCAACGAACCACTGGTTTTCCCTTCTTTGTTGCTCCCAAAGCGAGCATGAAATTTATCGCACATATCCGCCCAAGATGAAATCAATCCGAGGGCAAAGTCCCCATCCACCGGGGCATCCTTTCTAAGTGTTGTGACAAAAGTATGACACTTAGCAAAGATCGCTAAAGTCATAATAATCCATCACCATCGAACGCCTCGATCAGGGTCATAGGATCCCCGATCCATCATAACTCTCAATACGGGCAACTTAGTGGGGTCATTTTTTCTCTAAGAATCTCCGCGGAAAAAAGGGATTCCTTCTTTCTCAAGTGTCCTTCGTCTTTCGTATTTCTAAAGTTCGCTCAAGTTCTTTTAACTCTTTAACCAAATAATCTACACCTTCCGTCGAGATGATGCTTCCTTTTCCGATGACTCCTTTCTTCTATGAAGAGAATTCGGCTTTCAATATGTAACCTTCAACTCTGAAGGGCTTCTTCTTGATGACGAGTGTCTAGAGAGGGTGTACCCTCAAGAGATTTCTGGAGTACAATCTCTAGATATGCTTCGCTTTCAGGTTTCGGGCATCGAGGCGAGAATGTGCAACAACAAGGGCTCTCTTTGTGGTTTCAGAGAGTACGATCCTCGATCGACCTCTTCGTTCCTCCTCCGACCCCGCTCCTTAGAATCGACAGGGGTGATGTACCTCCTCGATCTTTGAGGAGTAGGGCTTCGGATCTTCTTCTTTCTCGATTTTGGCCTCGAGACTCTCGCCCCGAATGAACAAGTTCTTTTCACTTTTGTCCTCGCTTTCTTCTGACCGATTATAACCGAAGTTCTTCATCTCTCAACTCATTATTCGCCATCCGCTCAACCTATATCTTGTCTTTGTTTCACAAGTACTTTCATAGCTTTATCCGCTTCATCAACCATCTTGGCTAGTCGTGAAGCCTTTTTCATCTTGGTCTTCTCAGATCGAAGTTCCCAGCGAAGTGCCTTCTACTCGCTTCCGATCGTGGCCGACGCTTTATCAAGTAGGGTAGACTAACCCACGCTTAGCCTTACCCATCTTCTTCAATCGAAAATCTTCGGGGATCGTTTGACTGTGGCTTTGCATTTGAACACTTATCACGGCCCCAAACGATCCTTAATGCATAATTCTGGTGTCGATTCACCGGCAACCCTCTACCGCCTCTTCAGTGTAGGTGTTCTACTCTTCACCATGAATATCGACGTAGAACAAACACGGATTGTGATTGAAAATATTCAAGACACTAGAACTCGCCCTCCTTCTAAGCGCCTTAATGTTAACGCCAAGATCTTTCTCCACGCCCCAATCACCAAGACGCCATCCAATATCCCGCACAATTCAACAAGTCAACACTAAAGCTTCGACTACCGACCGTCGAGGATAGCTTTCCGGCGTGAGAGTCAAGACAAAGCGATCACAAGGTCAACAATGGAGAGAAAATATTATCTAGTGTCGAGAGAGATATAGAATTAGAATTTTAAATGAAATATATGTGTTATTTACCCTCTTATGTGATCTTAGCCCCACGATACTCCACTATCCGGTTTAATGTGCCACCCACCACCTCCTCGACACCTTTTTTCCTCACTTCCTATTACTTCAAATTAAAGTAAATATCTACCTTCACCTCCTCTCACATTATTTTTCCATCACGGCAATATCCGAAAGTCCCATCCTCATTAATGTCATGCAAAGAAAGTAAGGCATAATAATAGTCAAACGTCATTTCAAGATAATGACATGGGTCAAAGTTGGGTTAAGTGATAATTTGTATAATGGGCCAATATAATGACTGAGCCCAAATAATAAAAATAACCCAAGTGACCAGATTCAACCATGACTTAGCATAACATGATCCAAGAGAGGAGCCTAATAATTTCGACCCAATAAAAAAAAGGATTATGGCCCAACACTAACCATTTTTGTTCCGATCCATTCCATTCCAAAACATATAATTTATTTTGATTTTTAAAAGTATATTTTAATATGAAAATTCTTTATACTTCATCAAAATGATTATAAATATTAATGTAATGATGAAAGTACTACTAATTACTACAACTAGCAAATGATAGTAGTACATCATTTGACACACATTTTTAAACAAAAAAATTGACAAGAAAGAAAAGGTCAAGTCGAATCACAATATTTGATTCTTTTTTACCAAATACAGTACCCTCTTTCTTTAATGTGTATTGGCTCAATGACTAGAAATTAAACGCATGGTACCAGACGAGGGCTAATTATCAAGATGTTTTTTTTTTGAAAATGTTAGTTTTTAAGGGTTTGGTTCACAAACTAAAAATGAAGCCGACAATATTTTTTAGAACCCTTTGTAAATAATTATATACTGATATCGTTTTTCAATTGGTCAAAAATATTTAGCGTCCGCAGTTTTTTATAAGAAAGTGTATTTTGATTATCTGTTCCGTTCGTAATATTAAACTGTGGAGTATTGAAAACTAAACTGCAGACGGAAGTTCTATTAAACTATTCGATCTTAATATGAAAGATCACGATATATTGTAAGGTTAGACTCTTTTTTATAACGTTTATCATGAATCGATCCTATATATATATATATATATTAATTCTATTGGATGAAATCAAGGTAAACCATTGAGAACTTGACCAAGTTATGTTAAAAAAATATATATGTCCACATATGTTACTTAAATTAAAAATATTACACTCGTCACAACTTTGTATATGAAAATTGAGATCAAACTGTTCATTTAAATTAAAATTTAAAATACATATTGTTGTTATCAAAATATAACTTGTGATTGTGATAATATTATTTATTAAACAAATGTTTGTACAGTATTATTAAACCAAGTGAATGTATCATAAATCATTGGTAT
Source organism: Panax quinquefolius (assembly GCA_020205615.1). Taxonomy (NCBI): domain Eukaryota; kingdom Viridiplantae; phylum Streptophyta; class Magnoliopsida; order Apiales; family Araliaceae; genus Panax; species Panax quinquefolius. The sequence goes on from CM035168.1 coordinate 122,880,234, forward strand.
TCAAATAACTGAACATTAATTTGTTGTACAATTTTTTCGAAAATTAGTACTCCATATAATTTTTCAAAAATAGAAAAATTTCAAAAAATTCCATAAAATTGATCACCTACCATAAAATTAGGAATCCTTCTGGGCAACAGGCTTTTGGCTCTATTTTTTACATGTATTTAAATTATTAAATTCTGTAAAAATTTTAATTTTAATATTAATAAATCTTATAAATTATTTAAAAATTATTAAAAAAAAAAAAAAAACTCGGTCGCGAGAAGCCGGTCCCCTAGCATTTCTATAAAATTAGAGCCCTGACAGACATACCGGTGCGAAAAGCCCAAAATTCCACAACCCGATATTTCTCAGCCATCCGCAAATAATCTTTAGAAAGCCTAATCTACGGATGAGACAGTGCCAAATCATCGATCCAACTGAAAACTTTGAACCAATATAATGCAAACCCTTCAGAAGCCATTGAAGGCCGAGAAAAAGATCCCGAAAGATGTTGGCGCCGCCGCCGGAGAAAAGAAGAAGAAAATTAAGAAGAGCAGCGAGACGTACAAGATTTACCTGTTCAAGGTGTTGAAGCAAGTTCATCCCGATATTGGAATATCGGGAAAGGCAATGGGGATAATGAACAGCTTCATCAACGATATATTTGAGAAGCTGGCTCAGGAATCGTCGCGGCTCGCTCGCTACAACAAGAAGCCGACCATCACATCTCGCGAGATCCAGACAGCTGTGAGGCTCGTGTTGCCTGGTGAGTTAGCCAAGCATGCTGTGTCTGAAGGGACCAAGGCCGTGACGAAATTTACCATTTCTTAAATTGGATTTGATTGGCCTTGATGGGAATATTGGATTTTTTTCTTTTTGAGAATTTTGATGCTGAATGATATATATCTTTGTTGATTTTATTGATCTTGAATCAGAACTATTTCAATGCTACATATTATTATTTTATTGTGTTCTAGTTTTCTTGTCAAATTGGATAATGATTTTCTGATTCAACTTTAGTTTGTGCTACTAAAGAAAATATTTTTTTGATAAAAATTATTTGTCTGAAACCGTGGCGCCATGATTCCTTAAAATGCTAAACCTCCCAACCTTACTAATGGGTTCCTTTCCTTTCTTTGGATTCCCCTGAAGCATCAAAAAGGAAATTTGCAGGCATCCACATGAATCTGTGAAATTTTGAAAATGTGGATTATAAATGGTTTATTTGAGATGCTAAGAAATTTGGATATCTTCTTACTATTTTTTTTGTTTTTTAAAAATAAGTGAGACCGATTTTTGTTTTAAGATACCCTGTTGTTTTTATTAAAAGTAAGGTTGATCATTAGATAGAGAAATGATATTTTCAAATAAAACTTAAAAAAATATCATTTTAACATATAAAAATATCATTTTTATCAGATGTTGCAAGTTACAATGCTTCGTCATTAAGGACCTCAATTAGTCAATTGTCACCAACTTATCATCTGAAAAGTAAAGCCAATCCAAAGATAAATTAACTTCTAACTAATCACACAACACCATTAAGGTATATGGATGTAATTCAGAAACCAACATGCCCGTCTTTAAAACAAAAACACCTCAAAAACATTAAGCAGTTCCAGCTGCTTATTATGGAAGACGCTACTACCAATATCTCATATTACACTGAAAGCCTGTGCTACTACCAACTTCTGTATTGGCACCACCTTATATTTCTAAGCTAAAAAATAAATGCCATTTGATAATTGAAATTGTGCTAAGACCAGCCACCAAAACGTAATATGCAAGTCAATCTAAATAATCCACATGGCACCGGCAAAATGACAACTCGAGTTTGTCTTCCTCATTGGCAACAAGACTCTGTTAGCTGGCACCAAGCAGAGCTCTCAACTAGAACCTGTAGATTTCAACATGGGATCAAGTTATGACATATTCAAGGTTTACAAGGCCAAAAGACCTGAAGACATAAACAAAGTTACACAAACTAGCTGCCTCACTTTAGAGTACGATAAAATTAGCAAGAGGTTACACAAGAAAATCCAACAACTGATGAAGCTAAAATCTGACAAGGATCTCACCACATTTTTAATGCACTTGTACCATGTATTTGTACAAGAAAACCTATGACTGTATAAAATACACAGTAATAAGTTATATACATGATATAACTTGTAGAAACATTCCTAGTTACACTATAAAAAAAATATCAGAAATCTCACAGTATCTTGGTTTTACTATAAGATTATTAGTATTTTTAACCAGGTCAATAAAAATTCCATACTCTTCTTCAAGCAACCAGTCAAGATAATAGTCGTGCCGCGTGCAATAATCATAATGTGTTGGCATGGCAATCTATACACGGAACAAGTAGTGATCATTGAAAAAAACAACAACAATAATTGAACATGATAGACCATGGTAGATGGATTACAAACAAGTTTCCAATTTGAGACACAGCCCAAAACTCTAATGTTCGCATGGAACGTAAATAACTTTATTAAAGCCCGAAGTTGTGATTTTCTCCGACTACTGATGCCATTTATCAATATACTAGCAGAAAATAATCAATATACTACTACTACCTCTAATCCAAAACAGAAGAGTAAAATGGTTACCAGAAGGGAATCATACTTCCCACTATCCAATAGTAGTCTTCTAACCCTCATAAGAAGCACAGAGGTGGTTCTTTACGCATATTACTCGTATGTCTGTGTCTATATATATATATATATATATATATATATATATATATATATGACAATGGGTATGCAACCACGCACACCGGTAATCCAATAGCAAAGTATGACAATGTCTTTATGGAGGATTGAACCCATGACCAATAGTAAACTATGCTTTGAAAGGCACTTATTCACTACTACAGTACCACTTGAACGAACCCATTGGGTTCACCCATTTGTCTAATGTAACGTGATAAATAAATTTATGTTTTTTACCCCTTTCAAGCAGCTTCAAACAATTAACAGTTGCTGGTAATCTTCCTATATTAACATATTATATGTTTTTTTAGAAAAGAATGGACACAACTATAAAGACTGGAATTAACATATATACACACACATATACATACATGTGTGTTTAATTATAATGATTATAAATCTATGTACATACGAGAAACATTCATTGGATCTTACACATAGTTGTCACGGTGCCAAGGCAGGACACGACAATAGTTGACCGTCAGGACGCTTAGGCTATAAGGCGACCACCATGGCGTTCTTATGGCGACAAGTCAACACTACGAAAAAGTCTTCTCTTTACTCTATTTCTAGTCATAGCTCAAGCAAAGTCATCAACTACAAAGTCATTGGAAAAGTCCATGGGTTATGATGGGTCATGAAAAAAAATGACTTTCACTTAACTTGGGTCCGCTACCAATGCGTGAGCCTTGACGGTCGGCGTCCATAGCGTTACCTTGCCCTTGTCCAACACCAGAACGCCTAGGTGACGCAATGACAACTATGATCTTACAGCTCTATTCTAGGAAACTGAAAACCAAGCACATCCACTTATGTAGCACAAGATTCATTAATTGCAATCCTGTAGATATACATGCCTCTAGTTTATCGGAAACCCTAAGCTTGATACAAATTATGCCACTCGCTAATGCAGCCAAATTTATATAAGCAAGAAGCTTGAAAAGTAGATGGTTGGATGTTATCCAGTAATCAACCTAACCCCAGATAGTATTCAGAGGCAAAAATAATTTGACATAATTAAGTACTCCCTCCATTCCACAAGAAGAGTCCCATTTGTGGGGGAGAAATGGTTCCACAAAAACAATTCTACTTTTGTTCAGGATACTATAAAATGACAAAATGTCCTTAAGTTTAACAACACAATTACAATCATGGTTCGAAATTGCGTTCGACGCGCACCTCAAAGCGAGGCGGCAATTTGCTATGACAAGGCTTAGGCCTCAAAGGAAAAATACAGAGACTTGCGGCTAATTTGGCTGAGGCTTAGGCCTCAGTGCGTTTCGCCTCAAGACATATTAAGGCGTAGGCCTTGATTTGAATTAAAAATAACCCCAAGAAATTGTGAATCTCTTTTTAACTGTAAAACAAATGATAATCTATAGTTGCTGTAAGGATTATATAAAACTTCAAAATGATGGGCATTCTTTTGGTTGATGAATGGAAGGGTATATGCAAAACAAGTGAAGGAGGTGAGATAATTTGTCACTCACTCATTAATCGTGAATGTTCTAGTAGCACTCGTTCATTTTCGTAATCCTTCTTTTGAATATTAAAAGACATACTTTGGCATAATATTTTTTAATTTTGTAAGTAACAAATTTTAATCTTTGATACTACAACCTGATATTTTTAATTTTATTTATCTATCTATTATATTATAAATAATGGGCGAGGAATAAAATTAACCGTCTTCTTAAGGCGGTACCACATGTAACTTTCTTTTTCTCTCTCCTACATTTTATTTTATTTTAAAAAATTCTCACATTTTATCACACATTTTATAATTTAATTTATTGTATACACGTTATGTGTATCACAAATACTAGTGGATTTAAATCTCAGTGGCGAGGAGTGAAAAGTGCAAAAATGTAAAAGAGAAAAGGATAAGATTGTAGGAATAGGAATAGGCCTCCTCCCATAAGAAGATGCGGGCCTCATTTGGTTATTTGTCTTTTATGACCTTAATTATAATGATGGATTATTTTATGATTTTATTAGCATTTTTTATACTTTTTTGGGGACTTTTAGGTTGTCAAATCGAGGCTTACGCCTCGCCTTGTCCGGAGAAAAACGTGTCGTACCGCTTTTAGCTTTTTCGAACATTTATCACAATATCATGCCACAAATGCTAAAATAATCATTGTTTTAGGGATAAATATGAAAGAAAATTATATCCTTATGTTTTCAAATTTTGCAAATTGAACTCTTTTTGTGGAATGGAGGAGGGAGTAATAATTATATAAGCATTGGTTTTAAAGCTTTCATGACCATAAACATGAAAATAAAAGAATTATAGCTACCACGTGGAATCATCGCCGATAAATAATCACTCTTATCGTGCAAAGGGAAAAAATCATTCTAAAGTGGAAACAAACAGACAATAAATAGTCAGTGTGCTACTATGATTACAAAACAACAGGCAATTTTATGTGTAAAGGTCAAAAGGCTAATGGCAGACACTATTATAAATACAAGAAGGATCCTCTAATATATATTTCCTGCTTACTGAGTTACTGCCTTTAACAATCCCTATTGATACACACCACTACATAACTGTCACCATCAACATCACTGCTGTACCTACATCCACAAATTGCTTTATATATCAGCAAGAATTGCTTTTACATAGCAGTACACCTAACTATCTTTTTCCATTGGGATACTTAGTTTGGCAAGCAAATATATTGATTTCTTAAGCCTTAACCATATTGCAAAAACAGTATATGGCAGTAAAACCAAACTATTCTAAAGATCAGATCACCAAAAATAAAATAAAATAAATTGTGATATGCAACATAGCGCAGGTTCAAAGAAGACAGCTAATATTTTCACTGCTGTGAAACCAATCACAGTAATGTACTCCCTCTATTCCATAAATGAAGTCCTATTTGAAACTTTTACAAACTTCAGAAATATATTTTGTTACATGTTTACCCCTAAACTATTGAGCGTTTACTTAAATAGTGATTACATGATAATGTAATTGTAAAAACTTGAACAGACTTGTGGAAAAAAATAATTAGCAAATGGGACTTCTTTTTGTTGAATGCAAGGAGTAATATGCATTGCCCATAACAAGCTATAAAAAACCAAATCAGGTAATCAAATAACTAAATTTCCAAAGCATATTACTTTACCAACTTCAGATCAAAGTAGACTACCAAAATGAAATTAATATCCATAAATTCACATTCACACTACAAAAGTAAGAAATGGTTAATCTTTATATGAACCTTGGAGATCCAGCACTTATATTCCGGTGAAGAATTCGACTGGTACTCGAGTCACCCGAATTGATCAGTTCCCTCAATCCCCCCAAGTTACCCACTTTTTGTTCCTTCTGATCATCGTTTTTTTCATCAACATCCTCCTTTGCAACAACGTGCTTCACAGTAATTCTCTCAAAGTAATTCCCATAAATGTATTCAGGTGTGTACCCATTTTCCTCATCAAATAACATTATATGACCATGCCACTCCCAAACCCTATAATCCGACCCAGTTTCTTCATGAAACCCAACACAAATGTGATGTTCCCCGATTGTAACGGCCTGACCTGAATTGGGTTTTAGGGTTTCCGTTTTATTAGTGAGGATGGTCTTGATTATATCCTTTTCCAGCTTGGATTCTTCTTTTGCGAGCAAGGTTTTGTTATCATCGGATTCATCGTCGTCGTTATCAGAGAGGTAGAGAGAATCGAGGAGGAGATCTTCTAGGGTTTGGTTGAGGAACGGCGGAGAGTGGAGGGGGTTTGGTGGTCGAATTTGGAGTCTACCCATCAGGGTTTGGAGGAGTAGGTTGTCAAAGTTTGGGGTATTATTGAATGAACTCATTGTGTGATTGGATTGAATGGAGTTTGGAAGGTATCTTTCTGATTGAGTGTTGAAGGCAGAGTTAGGTTAGGGTTTTAGAAATAGAAAGAGGAAGGAGGGAAGGATTTATGCTTTGAGCAACATCCACCAGATGTATTGGGTCACCTTGGGGTAAATAGTTTTTGCAGCTACGGAAAAACACTGTTTTACTTTTATTTTAATAATTATGATGAATTGATGACAATTAAAAATTATATATATATATATATATATATATATATATATATATATATGGGATATTGATAAAGGACAGGTTGTAGCAATTTACTAAAAATGGGTTGTTAAAACAATAGGTTCTTTGTGGATTAATTTATATATATATATATATATATATATATATATATATATATATAGAAATTTCTTCCATAAAGAACCTTATACATGATCTTGATCAGTAACACCCTTTTTTGACCGTTGATAAACTTATTGGAAAGGTGAGATTGAAACATAATATACTCAAATTGAATAATCTTACTAAACTTTTATTTTAATAATAGGACCCCACCATACCAACATGTTGTCGGGTTTGTTTAACTAAAACGAATTTTTAATATTAAATAATACAATTCCAGATATATTAACTTGAATTTGGGATTGTAAAAAAAAAAAAAAAAAATTACCAACCTAAGACAACCTCTTACTACCAGTATAAAAATCAAATAATAGTACAAGTTCTTTTATTTGTTATTTTTATAATAATATTTGTTATTTTATAAAAACAAATATTTTTATAAAACAAATATTTTATAATAACAAATAAAGAATATAAAATATTTTATAAAACAAATATTTTATAAAAACAAATGTTATTATAAAATATTTTATAAAAAAAATATTTTATAACAAATATTTTATAACAAATGTTTTTATATAAAATAATTTATAACAAATGTTTTTATAAAAAATAATTTATAACAAATGTTTTTATAACATATTTTATAACAAAAATAAAAATATTTGTTATAAAATATTTGATTTTATAAAAAAAAAAAATTTAATTTTTTTATTTCCTATTTAGAGAAGCTCAATTGGCTTAATAATTTATTTTTTTCTTCTTCTTTTCTCCATTATATGTTATGACTCAACAAATTAAAATAAAATAAAATAAAAAAACAACTCTACTTTGCAGATAAAGCTGTCACTACCGAGGAAAAAAAATTCGATATACCAACTAAGAATGCCGAATGATTCGAACTCGCTTAATCTCACGCATCAATACCTCATCATATTAACCCACCCGAGCACCACAGCCTAAATTGCGCTAAGTTCAACCAAGGATATATCTTTATAGAAAAACTTCACCATCCCCCAAAATCTATATTTTCTCAGATTATTATTATATTACGATTTATTATTATTAATAAATTTATATTATTAATTGGATTTTTCTAAATAGAAATAAGTTAATATCTATATTTATTATTATCCCTTTAATATATTTTCTTATCTTTGTAATAATATCAATAAAAGATTATTAATATATTAAAATAAATATCATTCTTTAATAAAATATAAATAATGATCATTATAAATCTTCAGATTATTAGTATTAATAATTTTATTATTAAGAAATGATTATTAGTAATGATTTTATATATTAAGCAATGATTTTATTATTAAGAAATGATTTTATTATTAATAAAACTAGTTCAATTAGTCTAATAAGTAATGATGATAATTTTTCAAGTCATTTCAGAAATTAATTTACTTATCGAATTTATAAAAGTAGTGAAGTATTATAATAATAATAATAATGTGATTATCAATATTAGAAGTATGATTATACCAATACTAAGATTGCATAACATTAAGAGGAATAAGACATATTACATGTTCATTTTTTAATATGTACATTAGATAACGTTGAATGAGTTCTATACAACCGACGCCTATTTTTTCGCTCAGAAGCCCTAGTACTCGATAGTGATTTTCGCTTATCGTGGCTTGGTTTCAAAGCCACAAATCGCACATTTTCGATGAGTCTTAGAAGGAATGATTTTCTCGAGTGCACTCTTGAATCTAGATTGTTTTTTGCGGCCCTTTGTTTCGAGAAATATTAGCAAAAAACTCTTCTTCTTCTTCCACCTCTCGTGATCTTCATCGTCATTATCGTATCCCATATCATGATTCGATCTCCAACCGCGGCAATCAATGTCGCTATCGTCGATTCCAAGAATATTCTCATCCGGATCACATCGGTCAACCAACTCTTTTCCTCGTACATTCGGGCTTTAAGAACAATTTTGTAACTCCTGATCGAGCAAGTCGCTTTGCTTTCGCTAACTCCCCGTAATCACTCATCAAATGATTATATAGCAGATTGCTTGATTTTGTTCAAGTCGCCAGATGTGGAGTTAAAGAGTAAGTCTTCACCATCGCTTTTGTTCAAGCTCTCTTGTCAATCGATGAAGGATCGCGTCTACGGCCAGATTTGTGAAATACTCTTTTGCTATGAAATATCTCAAGATGTGCTCGCATAATTCACCAGAGTGAGAAAACATTCGCGCTATATCGTAACCGATCCCATTGTCGATTGTCGACAACTTCTTTATATCTTCCACCACTTTCAACAGATCGCATTATACATCGTGATAAACCTTAGTATCGTTGAAACACAACTCACTAAGTTTACTTAACATCAGATTTCATGGAATCGATTTAATTGACGCTGGAAACGCCTAAACATCTCTTTGTGTACACTTGTGCAAAGCATGAACTTCTAAAGATGAACCGAGTACCATAATCCTTTTACGATGTTTTGTTATGTAGTCGGCTTTCCTCTCCCCGATAAACCTGCTTTTCTACAACTTTTGACTCAAGTAAGACAAAAACATAGCATACCTGTTGATGCATTAACATACTCATCAAAAAGGCATTCACGCTCTCGCTTCTTCCAGTGGTAGTCATTTCACAAGCAAAATATCTCTTCAGATATACGCCGAATCCATTTCGTCAGACATCATACAAACTTCCAAGCCATTCATTAGTATACAATTCATAGGAACTTATCGTAATATACCAACGCTCTTCAAATTCCTCGATGGACAATGAGTTATACACACGATTATTAAAATCATTTTGAACGATGGGTGCTCATAATAAACATGATGCAATTTTTTCAGAAATTTATCGCTAATATGCCAAGAACACAATAAATGATAACTAGTTGGAAGTACCGTAGCAATAGCATTACTCATGGCTCGTCTCGATCAAATGATGATGGTCAGTAGGTTTTTTGTAGTCCATGGCTTCAAGCCCGTATCTGTAATACCCAAACGAAAGTGTCCTCTCGTCTCATCTCGTAATAAAGGCAAATCCAAACAATATAGATCGATAATGGTGGTCAATTTCTTAAGAATGGAACAAACCAGATGCCATACTTATTTGTCCCAGATGTATTTATCAAATGTCACAACGCTCCGAACCGCTGATATATAAACCTCGACGCAAGGCCAACCCACAAAATACAAGCTATGCGGTTGTTTTCACCGGTTTCACTCGGAAAAAAAATTTGTCGGCACTTCCGGATGCAAGTTTGTTCAAATGATCGACAAACAATGTGCATCATTTTCATCGCAGAATCACGCCTTAAATCTCGCACCACATTCTCAACATTAGCGAAGAAAGAAAGGAACATTTTGCAACCCACCTCCCATCAGGCTCAAAACATTCATCATCTTATTAGACCAATAATCTGGGACTTATTTAAAGTGTCAATTAAAGTTCTTGCAACAGGAGTAATATTTCATGAGTCTCGATCAAATCTACTTTGGTGGGGGTCACTAAGTGATGATTGTGCTCTAATTCAACAAAGAGATATACGCCCAATTGTCCTCTTTCTTATCAGGACAACATATATTCTAGCTTTGCACATCGTTTCGTCTATATGAGTCTCTCTCCGTCTAGTTATTTTATTACTACTATCTTCATCATCGTAAACTCTTGCCAACAATTGGTGTACTTTTCTTACATACATACCGCCTAGATCCGATATCATTCAGATAAGATGTTTATGACTAGTTGCAATTTAATCTCAAATCCATTTTTGCAAGCATATGATCTATAAAATATTCAACCTCTTCCAACGCACAAAATAATTGACCAACGACGAATAATATCGATCGATGACATCACAACTTCACTAACAAATTCGATGTATTATATGACATTTTGAAAAACTTACTTGTGAATAATAGTGATGAATTTTGCTCGATCGTAACTTCAACTTGATTTTCTCAAGTGAAAGTGGGCAAACCAGATGAAACAAATTATGAGTAGAGGAGAAAAGAGAAAATAATATCGTAGAACAAATTCTATGGAAGGATAAGAAGATAACTTGAGAAAATAAAGAAATTTTCCTAGATAATATTTAAAGGTAAAAAGATCACCTAAGATACAAATTTTGTATGTAGGTTAATGCTCAAGAAGTCAAACTAATGTACTTTTTCCCATATAATCAATGTCACTTTGTTCTATTCCCATAAAGTGTCAGTATTATTATGTTTGACTACTTATTCACCACACATTGTTTATAATAATAATAATAATAATAATAATAATAATAATAATAATAATAATAATAATAATAATGATAATAAAATAATAAAAGTACATAAGCCGCTAGAATATGGAACTAGCTTTATACTCAATTCGTAATAATAATAGAATAATAATAATAATCTAATAATTATAATAAAATATTGAGAAATTTAATTGGGGGAGATGAAATGTTTTAAGATATATTCAAATCCAAGGTAAGATATATTAATGCCTAGGTCTGTGGTGCTCGGGTGGTCATATAACTAATGTTTAGAGCTTGAGGTCATGGGTTCGAGTCGAGTCTACAGAAGAAATGAAAAATTGATTTATTCGGTAATTATAGCCTTTCACCTACTTAACCGGTTTTATTAATAATATATATATTTTTTAATTTCCAATTGTTATAGCCTCTACCAACCAAAAAAAAAAAAAAAAATCCAAGTCGTAAGAGCTTGTCCTATCGCTATTTATTTTTATTTTTTTTTTTTTTTTTTTTTTATGTCGTAAGAAAATTATCCCGCTTTTTATTAATAATATATATATTTTTTAATTTCAAATTGTTATAGCCTCTCATCGGCTTGTATAAAAAAAATAAAAATAAAATAAAATTCCAAGTCGTAAGAGCTTGTCCTTGGCCGCCTATTAATGTACTTTTTTTTTTTTTTACAAAATGACAAACCTTTTGTCTTCGCTACATCTTCTCGAAATGCACTTTTTGACCACTTTTTCTCGCCACATTGCTTCTCGGAAAGAACACCGCAAACTTCCAGAAACTAAAAGTCGAGACATTTGTTTGAATTTGGTCCTAAATTAATTCATGTACTTAGGACATTTGAATGAGAGCTTATTTAAACGCCTATTCGTAACACATGTTGTTCAAACTAAAGTTCACTTGCCAAGCTAGATAAAATAAAAATAACAGAGAGAGAGAGGAGTATTTTGAGAGATGAGCAAAAAAACTTCAACAAATCAAGCTTACTGAATCCATTTATTATATTCTCAAGACAATCAATTTTTTGTAAGATATATTGTTATTGGTACTCCATTTCATATTATTATTCGGCAGACGTAAGATATTGTTATATCTGTTATTGTTATTTATTTTGTTTGAAATAGTTTTATCACTTCATGTTATTACTTAATTAAAGGGATATAATACCATGCATGTATTTATTTTTGTTGTCATTAATGCATGTTATCACATGCATATTATGCATGTAATGCATTCTACTTAGGATGCTTTTTATTTGTTTTTTATTTTAATTTCTTTGAATCATCATATACAATGGAGAAAAGAAGATAATAAAAAAAGAAAGCTGTTCTGCTTAAGTCAGACTACTATTGAAAAAAAAAAAAAAAGAAAAAGAAAACTTTTAAAAGATAAAGCATGCATCGATAAGTATTTATTTTATTATTATTTTCATTTATTGTTTTTATTTTATTCCAAAGGTACTCAATTGTTCACTTATTGTTTTAATTTATTTTTCTTCTTATTGTTTTTATTTTAATAGTTTCGCTTTTTACTAGTTTTTAATGCATGTTAATATTATTACATTATATACATGCATATTATTATTATAATGTATGTTGTTCGCTTTTTAATGCATGTTAGTGTGTATTGTTATTATTGTCATTTTGCAACATGTTACTTTCAACTTCATTTTGTCATCGATCTTAATACTAATATGGAATTGATGTATTTTTTAGGTAAAAGATGGATAGTTGGGAATACGGGCCAATTGATCCAGTGTTCTGCATGATCAACAAGATCATGATCGATGACATATATCATGGGAGAGATAAGGGAAAACTAAGCTCCAATCAATATATCGATCGTAAATATAATCGGTGGGCTTTGACAAAAGAACAAAAATCCTTTTAAATAAATGTGGATTTGGAGTATTTAGTTATCAAGGTGTTGTACACCAAACCGATCTTCGTCTCGATATCCGCTTTTAGTCGAGAGATGGCGCTTTGAGACTAATACTTTTCATTTAAACTGTGGAGAAATAACAATCACGTTAGAGGATGTTCACTTTATTTTTGGGTTCTGGTGGTAGGAAAGCCCTTAATTTGGTCCCTCATTGTCACCAATTTGAATTATTTTAGGGATTGTTTGGAGATCAAATAATGGTGAATATTTTAGTTCAAAAAAATGCAAAGGCAATTTCATTAGTGTGGGTTGCACGAACATTTTAATAAATGTCCCGAGAATGCAAGTAAAGATGTTGTAGGCGACACACAAAGGCATACATGTTGTGGTTGTGTGGGACAATATTATTCCCTAATAGAATAGAAATAGTGTGCACCCATGATATTTGTCTTTTATTGCTAACGTCAAGATTGTGTAACTTACTCTTGAAGTGCCGCAGTGTTAGCATATTTGTATGAGATCTTTATATACCGCTACTTAGGAAAGGAGTTAAATACATTAATGGTTGTGTTACATTGTTACAAATTTGGGCTTATGAGCGTGTAAGTATTGAAAAGCCAAACCCTTGGCCACAATCATCCTTATGGTCACCTAGGCTTTAGCATGGTCATATTTTGGAGCCCACAGCTATTACCTCGGTAGACGTGAGAATCCCCATCACCATTTGTCATTTTACCGAGGGGAGTTAGATATTAAGTCTATGTGGGATGTGGTTTGGCTACTTACATAATGTGGGATGATGATATCGATGGATTTAATTTTGAAGGCGTGTTGTTGGGATCCGGTGGGGTCCCTTGATCCACTTTGATATTGTGGAATTTGAGATGCCGGACAGTGTGATGAGACAGTTCGGGTTCATGCAAGGCATACCATCAATGCCACCAAAACCACGGTGACCTTAGGCAGAGAAAAAAATTTAAATTTATTGATGTCGAGGATCGTATGGCCTCGAGAGGGAATATATTTCGATGTGGGAGGCATACATGGATCATCTCAAGGACAACAAACTGAAATTTCGATTATGTGACGCCCCCAAAATAGGTATACATCACCATTACGAAAGTTGTCAATACGTGGTACGTAAACAACTACAACTTTATTATTTACAACAAGAAATCGTGAGTTTGAATACAAATATTATCTTCAGACAACATCCGTGGACGCCCCAAAATAGGTATACATCACCTATTCCGAGTTGTCAATACATGGTATGTAAACAACTACAACTTTATTATTACAACAAGTAAAGCGTGAGTTTGAATACAAATATTATCTTCTGACAATATCTATACTCAAATAAATCCTCATCACATTTATCGATACATTATTTTACAAAAATGGTGAGGACTACTAAACAATCCTTTCTAAAACCTTCATTCCATACCCCGACTGCATACTTTCGCTATATTCTCGCCTCCCGAGAAAAAATGGAACAAAAGGAAAAGGGTGAGCTAAACTAGCTCAAGAAGAATATTATGACTAAGATAATATACAACAAATTATCGTTAGTCTTCAACAGGAAAAATATAATAGAATACAATAGACAACAAATTTTAAATCAATTTTCGCAATGAAATAATAATTCATTAGAAGAGTTAAGTAGAGAATGCAAACTACTATCTTCTATGTATGAATTTAAAAGTTCATCGCTCATCTTTTATCCCCCGTAACATCAATCAATATACATCCGAATCAAATATTCATCTTTGCACTACGGGCCAAAGATATTCATCGACCGTCATGTTCATTTAAACACTGTTCATCTTTGCACTACTGGGCCAAAGATATTCTTCGAAATCATTCATCTTGCACTACGCAGCCAAAGATATTCTTAAGAAATCATTCATCTTTGCACTATGGGCCAAAGATATTCTATAATATCATCATTTAAGACCAAGATGATGAAAAATATTTTT